>CM030363.1:113629003-113971503 GCA_017893485.1 Hemerocallis citrina
GGCCGAGGTTTGCGATCGAACTCCAAGCGTAGATAACGGTTGCGGCGATCGACAGAGTCGGTTCGTCGTTGATTCGTGCCAAGTGTGGGCCGAGCCGGGCCAACTCTTGGGCCGGTACCTAGAGGCTAGTTGAGTCCTAGTGTGAAATGGGTTGAGATCTATTTTGATAAAGGTGACTAACTATGGAGAGTCTACTAATGGAATTGAACTAGTTGATCATGACAAACAAGTTGATTATCGAGTTAAGGATTTGGAAATGGTAGATAGATCGCCTAACTAAAAGAATTAAAGTTGGCTAGAGTGATGGTTCGAGTAGTCGGTCGATAAAACAAATCTTGAATTCAACCTTAACCTTTAATCTTAGAGTGGGGTAGCCTTGATACTTTGGTAGGACTAGATCGAGTCTTGTTTGAATGTAAGGACAGGCACTAGTGAGGGTGTTCTCCTGTCAGGCGGACGCATGGCGTCATCGCCCCCGACCGAATCCTAGGTTTGTTTAATGCGGACAGGAACCCCGAGCTGCGTTGGGAGCAGTGACACTCTGTTGGGAGCTCCGCTGTCTCGGCAGAAATGCCCTTATGATCCGTAACAACCTTGGAGGAGGTTTGGAGTGCTGACGTTGTCTCGACTGCAAGTTCTATTCTAGTGTAAGAACGAGTGTAGCGGAGTTGGGGAAACCCTATATCCGTTAGGTCCTTTGTCGATCAATGTGGACAGACGGATTAGACGATGTCACGGAGAGCTAGACTCTATCGGGAGTTGCTCTAATCACTCGGTAATGGAGCCCTTGTGCCCATATATCGGCTTTTGGTGAGGTCTGGGGAGACGTAGATATAACAACATATCGGGTAAGCCGATTTAATTACAGTCACACAGGGTAAGCCTGCGACTGAGATCCCGGGCATAGTGGATAAAACTAAGAGGATTGGACACCACTATTGACAGCAGTGACTGGAGTCACACCAGGGGCCTGCACCCTCACCATCACTGGAATTAGAAACAGGAGAGAGCACAAGGGTAGGATGCATAGCGGGGGATCGAGTCCCATTAAATTGAAGAACGTCATTTGGTTGGGGGTGTGTAGTATGGGATGCATATTTTTCAACCAAGCTTGCATTAGCTTTAGGAGCATTGTGTGCATAGTGTGTGCATTAGTTTAGGCCATGGCATACACCGACACTTGTTTGACACCACCTTTTTCTTTGCATCAAATATTATTTGTAATTGTTGAGGTTGGAATCGCTATATTATGGCACAGAGAGGATAGCTGAATATAGTATTTCATCAGTTGTAATCAATTGACGTGCCCACAGTTATCAGTGCAGGATTGCCGACTTGGGATCACGGGAAAGCTCTAGCAGGGAAAGCATCCAAGTGAAAGTTACTGTCCAAATTTTGTTGTACCTTCTCTTTGTAACAATTAATTGTAATTGTTGTAATCATTGGTCATTGTAATAAAAATTTGATGTAAAAAAAGTTTTTAATTTCCTGTGAATTTTATTGTGTTGTGACTCATTTGAATGAAGATCCTGGAGTGTGTCACGAGTTCCTATGTTAGGAATTCGGGCCACTACAGTTAGGATTAATACAAGATTGCTATACTTGAGATTAACACTGAAGACATGCATGATTCATGATTCCAGTTACATGTTACCTGTTACAATATTTTATAGTTCTGGTTTACAAGTTACATGATTCCTATTTACATGTTACATGTTACATGTTTATAAGTTACAATATTCTTGTTTACATGATACGTTTCCTGTTCCATGATTCCTTGTTCCCGATTAGTTATATTTTGAGACTTGTTCCATTTGTCACTTGCAGTACACTTGATCATGATGTATTACAATTACATTACCAGTCCTTATTGCTTTTCTTGTTCCTATTTTGCTTGTTACTACTTGCAGTCCGTGGCTTGCTCTAAGGGACCACTTCTTTTCCCCCCAACTCTAGATGTGGAGATTGCAGGTACTGAAGATGGATTGACCGAAGGACTTGGTGAATAACTCTCCCAGAGAATGAAGTCAAATCTTTGCCTGCACTAATAATCTTATTTCATGCTTCACTTAGTTACAGTTGTTGTTGTTTTATATGCATTGTATTCCAAGTGTTTTGACCCGAAGTTTATTTTCATATAATGGGAAGTTTATTCTCTTAGTTCCAGTTGTTGTTGTTGTTGTTTTTATATGCATTGTTTTCTAGGCGTTTTGACCCGAAGTTTATTTTCATATAATGGGAAGTTTATTCTCTTAGTTCCAGTTGTTGTTGTTATTTTATATTGTTGAGATTATATTTGTACATCTTATGGATGATGTGAGTTTGGAAATGTATATCATTCGCTGGGCCTCAGTTATGTGCCTTTGTTTCCGTATAATGGAAAGTGGGGAGTGACAATTTATGCACCCATTTAGGTGGTAATCATCACTTATAAGAACCCTAGGTTGCTGTTAAGTAATGTGTGAATATGGACCCTACATCCTAGTTGATAACACAGGGTTAATTGGGTAGAATAGAAGCCTGTGTCGCCTCGAATGCTTCGGTAGTGGACTGGTGTCGCGTTCCGACTTATTCGCTATCTAAGGAGGATTTCACTCCCTATTTCAGGAGCTACGGTTCGACTGGAGGACCATGGAGGAGTTTGAAGATCAGTGGGACTCAGGGAGAGCTTGGTCCTAGCCCGGAGATGTGTTCAAAAAATCAAGTGAAGAACGCAAAATGGTGATCGAGGGGAGTTTGACGCGATGTTCCCATGGGCCCGAATTTGGCCGAGTTGGGCCAACTCTTGCTGAGATGTAGGCCAAGTTGGATCCTATTTTAGGTTGGGATAGATCTTAACAAGTAGGAACTAGATAAGAGTCATCTAGTGATAGGCATTCATTCGATCTAATAAAGAAATTTGACTAGTTGTCTTACTTGGAATACATGAATATATTGTCATGCCCCGCTTCTCAAAATATGGGAATACGAGCACATAACGAAGGCCCAGCGAATGATATAAACACCATCCATAAGCTGTACTAGTCTAACTCAACAATATGTATAACAATCACAACCACAAAACAAACTACGGATCATAAAAACCCAACACAAAGTACAATATCAATAACAATGTTCAAGGGAAAAACAACATAAAAGATTATTCAAGCAGTCTATTCTTAGGCTCCATTCTCTAAAATTGTTGCTCACCAAGTCTTTTTGTTATCGCTCCTTCAGTACCTGTAAACTCGTGATCTAAAAATAGAAAAAATAATGTCCTTAGAGCATGTCACGGACAACAAGTAGCGGGAAACAGAGAACAATAAAAAGCATGGTATATCAACAATGAAGGACTGGATCAAAGTCAAGAACAAAGACAAAGGTTGGCAATAATGTCAAGGGTCTATGTTCAATTATGCAATAATCAATAATTACAATTCAAGATCAATATCGATGACAGTATACAGGATCAAGCATGCAATGTCAATCTAGGGTTATTATTCATTTTATTAACCTATCTACTGCATGTAGTGATGTGTCCCATACCACATGTTCGGTGCATGCAAACAAGTGAACATTTAGACTGTGATGGTGAATTCAACAGATCGTATACTTGGCATTGATAACAATAATTAACAACCAATAATTAACAACCAATAATTTACAGTCGATACTCCACCTTCCAATCAATCAATGTAAATAATAAGGGCCCTACCGAGTACAGTCTCCGATTGTTCACTACCAAGTCAACCCATAATAACCCAGCTTGTTAATATTTTATTTCATCCTATGTGAGCATGCAAGAAGATGTCAAGATTGTGTAATGCTAGGTGTGACTAATTCTACTCATTACAGGCAAAGCAAGAAACATTTATACCAATTCATTGCAAAACATGCAATTTGGACAACAGGACATTACTGTACAAAAACGAGTATTCCCGCTGCTACAAGAAAGAAAATCTGGATCCGTTAGAAGTTCTAGAAACTAGGCTCTCTTCTGATTCCAGCACATATACACATGATAATTAAAAATCACAGAAACTAGGTTAAAGTTTTTATTCTTTACAGATTTTATGTTCAGGAAGCAGGTTATAGATTATGTTCACATATAAGTATCGGGTCAGAATACTAATTAAAAAATTCCACAAAAATTCAGGGTGGTTCCTACGCATGTCTAGTCTCAGCCAAATTAATTTCACATTTTAATTTTGCTGTTAACATGTTCTTTTAATTAAAAAATTAGGGTGATACACATATAATTGCGAATATGAAAATCCAGACCTAGCAGTACTAAAAATCAGATATCTAGCGTATTATATATCAGAATTCAATTTCGTCGAATGTTCTGGAAAGTAGACACATGGATCTAAAATTCATGTTTCAAAGTTCATTCAAATTACTAAAGCAACAGGCAAAAGTTCAATGCAAGAAGAGGCAGAAAGCAGGCCAGAAAATAATTTAACATGAATTGTCAATAATTTCATCACACAAGCATGCAATATCATGGAATTAATTAACACAAGTTCTTTTTAGTTATTAGCATGAGATTACAACATTAACGAGACATTTTTACAATCATGAAAATTTATTCATGAAATCAAATCCAATCGGGAACATCTTAATCATCAATCAATTTTATAGCATGGATCTAATTGTTTTCATGTATAACATGTATATGCAATGTGCAATAGGGACTAGGATTCGAGTCAAAGATAATGGCACAAAAAGAGATTTATCACATGGTTTTGCCGATGAATCCGTGATAAACTCTTGAACAAAAATAAATACATATATGAATTGGAATTAAGAGCTACTTGCGGGAATCAATAAACATCTTGAACACAAACATTAGAGGGGTTCACGAAGATACTTGCCTTTTAGACGGTTAATCCGAGTATAATAGAATAACGAGATGATAATCCCAACGGCGTCACATGCAACTCATGTACAACCACACACTCTCAAAAGCACGTGTATACTACGTACACAGAAACACCCACAACAACTCAGTGGATCCCACCAAACAGCAAATAATGAATCCCCTACACAACAGCAAACAACAATGCGGCCGGTAGCAAACAACAATAACAGTGGCTCTGGCTCGGCTTCGATGGCGGGCGGCGGTGTGCAACTGATGAGGGTGGTGACTGGACGACGAGCGACAGTGCACTGAATGGCGAGGGCGGTAAGCGGCGGAGCTTTGATGGTTTCGACGATAGCGATGGACTCTGTTTCGAATGAAAACAGAGGAAGGAGGGGGGAGGTGATGGGTTCGGTGGTGAGCGGCGATGGAGGAATGCAGTGGTCAAGAAGGAGCGCAGGGGTTGAAGGTGGTGGAGGTAGTCTGATGGAGGACAGTTGATCAAAGGTGATGAGGGTGAGGGTGAAGATGGGTTCGGGAAAGCTCAGAGGTGGGGATGACGAGGAGAGGGTTGAAGACAAGGCGGAGGTGAGCGGGACTAGGATGAAGAAGACGAAGGGGGGTTCGGAGGTGGAGAAGCTCGATGAGGATGACGGGGTGAGGAGCGGGGATGTAGCCTGGGATGGGTTTCGAAGAAAGGTAGAGGAGGGAGGTGTAGCATCTCGTATAAATTTTAAATAAAAATACTTTTTTTACTTTTGCACATGCAACACACGTGCAAATTTCATCCCCTCTTTTTTTCATTCAAAATTATTTTAGAAGTATTCATGAGTTCTCTTTTTACTTTTATTCTATTTTTGTATACTTCATATATTAAAACTCATAGGTCTAATAGAAGACTCTAAGCCCACTAGGTTAATTAATCAACTTAAAACAAGCCCACAAGAGAAGCCCACTAACATAATCCTACCATTAGTTGTACATAGTCTCACACATGTTATGTAACAACTAGTTGACACACAAATAAAAGTATAAAATAAGTATTTAAAAATGAGATAGCGTGCACTTGTGCACTACGCGTGCACGTGCATGCACAATGAGAGAGTGGCCGGTTTTGGGGGAGTGGAGACAGTGGGGAGAGTGGGAGAGTGGAGAGAGTGGGTAGTTGTTTAGAGTTAGGATCAAATCCTAGCCGTCCATTTATCCTATAAATCCCCCCCCCCAGTGTTTGTCTCTTGCACCAAATTAAGAATCAAATAGAGAAGAGAAGAAAGAGAGTTAGAGAGTTCTTATCTTGCTTTCTTGGAGGCTTGGAGTTGCTCTTACTAGGAGGAGAAGGGCTAGGCGATCGTGTTGGAGCTAGGAGCTTTCTAGGAGTTGTGTTTCTACATGTCAAATATATATATATATATATCAAATAGAGAAGAGAAGAAAGAGAGTTAGAGAGTTCTTATCTTGCTTTCTTGGAGGCTTGGAGTTGCTCTTACTAGGAGGAGAAGGGTTAGGCGATCGTGTTGGAGCTAGGAGCTTTCTAAGAGTTGTGTTTCTATATATATATATATATATATAATAAGAGTCTTATATTTGCTGTTATACTGTTTTTGTTAAAGAAAATGTTCTGGGGAAAAGTTTGATTTAAAAGGCACAAATTAAACGAGAAATCGAAATTTTGTAAAGGAGTTTTGAGATAAAACCGGAAGTATAAACTTAATTCAACCCCTCTTCATAATAGAGATTGGGTTCGGGATTACTGGTCATGGCGTCTGCTTTAAGGCGTTGTGTACAGTGGCTTGGTCGTGGATTCGAGTCTTGTGGAGACTCTATTTTTATTAATTTTCGATTTTTAAACCAAATCACCAAGAACCGATTCAAGAGGAATTTGAGTTCGCCTTTAATCACTCAGCGCTGTTGGCCTACTTGGTCTTTGGGTGCACTCTGGGTTGGTTACTGTAGCGGCGTAGGTCTTGAATTCGAAACTCGACAGCCCCTCTTTTTGATTTTTTTTTAATTTTTTTTGGGTTTTGAAGATTTTTAAAATGCAATAAAAATTGGGGGAAAATTCTATTATTATTTAAACTTCATAAAAAAATAATTTCCACAATATTTTTATGTATTTTGTCAGAATTAAAGGTAGACTTAACAATAAATAATGGGTTGAAGAATCCGAAATTTTCATTTAAGAATATGACTTTTACTTGATTAGAGGAAGATTAAAATTTGCAATACAATTGGATTTCCTCTTAATGAGTTTCTATAATTATTTTTCTTTGAGTAAGAATACTTTGATGTTGCCTACAATGCTACATGTGATTAAATTGCCAATGAGAAATTGAAGTGAGTTACTCTATATTATGAGTTCATAAGAAACATTTTTTTTAGAGATTGTGAATGAGGAAATGAATTAATTGAGTTTCATGAATGATACAAGAGTAAGAAAAATTGATTCTTATGTGAATGGATAAAGTGAAAGATATGAATACAATGAAGTTTAATACATGATTATTGAAGGATATGAGTACCCATTAATTCTAGAATATGAAAGGTTGTGATCTAGAGGTTTAATGAGACCCCGGGTACCGGCAAATGTTGAATTAATTGATTGATTTTTGAGATTTGGCTATGTGGGCTATCTCGGTGTTTGTGTTTAATTCTGGTAGGAGGGGAAGCTAACTCTAGGTGTTATAAATTATCCATGTCTTGAACTTAAGGATTAGGCACTAAATGAAGGTGTAGTAAACTTGGGCAAACGTGAGTGGAGGGCCTCTATATAGTCGGGCGGTAGATCTGCGGGACTATAGACCCAGTCGGGCGGTGGATTCCGGGACTGTGGTTACTTCAGATGGGGGTGAGCTTTAATTTAAATCCAGGACAATGATTAGTCGGGCGGATAGTATGCTATACTCCAATGTATATATGTATACCAGGGCTAAAGGGATACCGACGGGATGTTCGCACTACGAGGATTATGTATAGTCAGGTGGTGGATTCCGGGACTAGGATCTGTACGCGTGGAATGTCTAAACTTTGTTTTATTACTGGGTAGTTATCATGGCGAGGAATCAAACCCTTTATTGTGGAGTACGTAGGTGCTTGCCCTCGGACCTATGTAGTATGGGATACATAGAATCCGAACAAGTATGCATTAGTGTCATCTTAGGGTAAAATATCTGCATTAGACATTAAGGCATCGCATACACATACATGTTTAGGGTAGTCAATTTTAATACTTTAGTTACATTCAAGTTTGTGGTTGTTAAAGTATTAAAGAATCTTCGTATTTTCGGCATAGTGAGGATGGTCGTGTATAATATTGCGTCGGTTGTAAGCAACTGACGTGCCCACAGTTTCATATGTAGGATATGGAATTCACAAGAATATATAAAGATGAATTTGATGCTGATGATTACTTAAATGATAAAGTTATTCCAATTGTATATTTTTTTCGTTGTTGTACTTCATTTATTTTCCGCTGCATAATTAATGTAAAAGAACAATGTTGTAATAAAAAGTTTCAAAATTCCTTGTAAAATTGTACAAAGTGAAGTGTAGATCCTGTTGAGCTACGAATTACTGTATTTTGGTATTCGGGGCATTACAGGAGGAGGGTGACAGGGCTGTGGGATGGTGTTCGGTTGGGGGAGATGGTGGTTGCTGTAACACCCCGAATTCCAAATTAGTCTAAATTCGAAGTTCCCTAAGATCTTTACACTTCACTTCGTACAATTTTACAAAGAATTTAAAACGTTATTTACATCAGAGTCTTTTAAATCAATACGCAGCGGAATAAATAAAATACAACAATGATAAATGTAAAATTGTAACAACTTTAGCATTTAAGTAATCATCAGCAACAAATTCATCTTTATATCTTCTTATAAACTCCAAGTCCTGCATATAAAACTCTGGGCACGTCAGTTGCTTACAACCGACGAAATATTATACACGGCCATCCACGCTATGCCGAAAGTATAACAATTCTTAAATAGTTTGACAAACACAAACTTGATCACAAAACAAACCTAAAGAGGGACAATCCTATTGATGTCGTGGGTACTGTGCACCTAATCCTTAATGTAGTTATATATGTTAAATGACACTAATGCACACTTGTTCGAATTCTATGCATCCCATACTACATAGGTCCGAGGGCAAGCCCTTAATCGTACTTCATCTTGTAAGGTTAGATCCTCGCTATGAGATTAACTACTACGGTAACTACGGTAAGTATCTTAGATGTTCTATGAGTTACGAGTCCATGTCCAGACAGCTTAGAGGAAAATCCCACATCATGACATGACGCATGATGCAGACAACCTGTGGACAATTCGCCTTCGTCATGGAACGATGGCACTACATACTCACCAAGAACCCCACAAGCGACGCCACAGTCCCGATAATTCCGGAGATATATCCACGTCATGACATGACGCATCATGCAGAAAGCCTGTGAACACTCTCACACCCTAGATCCGAGACCCTCATACTTGTGTTTTTCTCTTACTTTCATCACATCTCCACCATAGTGTAGTCCTTAAATTTTTAGTTTGTTTGAGAAGAAAATCATCACAACCTAGAGCTAGCTTATTCTACCGGACTTAAACCAAACAAAAGAGACAGTAAGCCCAACTGGCTACTTCTAAAGAGATGCTCAACCCACACTGGTTAGCTCTCAAATTCATTAATAAATACTGCCGGTCACTAGGGTCTCGCCTAGCCTCTAGATTCCAACAACTATCTCGCTCTAGAGATCAACAATATTTTACATTCAATTTCAAAATAATATTTCAATTTCTATATTCATAAACTCTTTCTCAAAGAAAACATTTCTTATAGTCTCAAAATATGAAGTAACACACTTCAACTTCCGTATAAATTTAATCACTTATAACATTGTGTGCAATTCAAATAATCTTAATCAAAATTTTAATAACCAAAAAATCTTTTCGAGACGAAATGTAATTACATTCCAAATTTTCATCTCTCTTTAATTATACAAGAGTCACATTTTAATCGATAAAATCGAGTTCTTCAACATTATTTAATGTAAATTCCCCTTTAAATTCTCACAAGATATATCAAAATATTGTAGAAATGATTTTTATAAAGTCTAAACAATTTTAGAAGAATAATAGAATTTTTTCCAATTTCTATTTCTCTTAAAAACTCTTAAATAAACCCAAACAAAATCAAATTTACATTTAAAAAACATAAAAACACAAAAAATGCAAAACCCAAAAAGAAAGGCAGAGGGCCGGATTCGAACCCAGACCAACACCCCCCGCCCATGAACAGTAACCGACCCAAACCGCACCCAAAAACCAGAAGTCCAAGAGTGACTAACTGATATGATATTGCTTATTTACTTTATATGTCAATTGTACTGCATTTGGGAAAAATCAAATCCAAAAAAAAAAAAAACAAAGCTTCTAACAATACTCGAACCCAATACCAGAGTCTCCGCCTAGCTACAGTAACATACCCAAAACTCACCCGAAGACTAGTAGGTCTTGAGTGACTAACCGATATGAAGGGAGTTAAATTATTTATATGTTGATTGTACTGAATTGGAGAAAAAACAAATTTCAAGGAAAAAAGAGTCTCATCAATCAATTTGTACTTATTCAAAATCTAAATTATTTTCCAGAATGTATTTCTATCAAAATACAGTATAGAATACATATTCAAACTTTATAAAATTCTCTTTTTTGATAATGTAACAAAAAGCTTCCTCCCAAATTGTATTAGAGAACAAATCTTATCAATTTTCAAATGAAGTGTTTTCTTTCATCAAAAACTTCTTTATAAAAAAATCCCATACTCATAAAATATATACTAATACACCTAAATACGTGCACTACAAATACGTGCGTCGCACGTAAAATATAAAAATACGAAATCAACTTTATCAACAGAAAAATATTTAAAGATAATCGAAATACAACTTAAGAAAAAGATACTTAATAATTAATATATATTTCACAACGTAATCAATACGTACATAGAAAACACTTGCACCGCACGAATAAAAAATATTTTAATTAAAATAACAAAAAAAATGAATTGCTATTTATAAAACGAATTCGAACACGTCAATAAATAAATAATTGAAATACATAGAAAATATCACATGTAGTAGTGGATAAATACGTAATCGATACGTCCATCGATAACACGTATAAAACACGTAAAAACACAGAGATTAAAATTTATATTTGAGTTGACTCAAATAGGATTTTAAGAAGACGGGAAATGCTTAAATAGTAGAAATCCAAAATCCCTCTTCCCAAAATAGGATTTTAAGAAGCGAGGTTAATGTCACGTCCCGCTTCCCAAAATAGTAATTCGAGCACGTAACGTAGGCCCAGCGAATGATGTAAACACCATCCATAAGCTGTACCAGACTAAGTCATCAATAAGAACAATAAAATACAACCACGTAAGAAATATAACCACATGAATCAAAGATAAATTCCAATAATAAATGAAATAATCCAACAATATAAATATCCAACATCTAGAATCAAAACAAACTACGGGTCATAAAGCACAAAAACACAGTGCAAGTTATAACAATGTTCAAGAAATAAATCTAGCAACAAATAAATCTAAGCAGCACAGACTGGTTCATCTTTAGAAACGTTGCTCGCCAATTCCTTCGGGAATAGATCCTTCAGTACCTGTAAAATCTTGATTTAAAAAGAAAGAAAAGAGTTCCCTTAGAGCAAGTCGTGGGCAGCAAGTAGAGAAAATAGAGGATAAAAGAAAGCATGTATATCAAAGAATAGGGACATGGTCAAAGACAAAGAACAAAACAAAGATAGGCAATAATATCAAAGGTGTACAATAATCACGCATGTAATGAGTGATGTCAAGTCAAGATCAAGCATGAGATGTAGGTTATTAAGTATTTTATTAATCTACCTAGTGCACGTACTACTGCGTCCCATTCCACAGGTTCGGCGCAAGCACAGTGATCGTTTTAGACCGATGGTGAATTCACGGATCGTGTACTTGGCATTGATAACAATAAGTTACAATCATGAATCATCAATAAATCATTGCAATCAATACTCCTCCTTCCAAGACAATACAATATAATGATGAGGCCATACCGAATACATTTTCCAATTGTTCACGACCAAGTCTACCCATAATACCCCGGCTTGTTAATAGTTTATTTTCATCCTATGTAAGCAAGCAAGAGAGTTTCAATGTTGTATAATACTAAGTGTGTCTAATTCTATGCGCTACAGACAAAGCATGAGGCAAACACATCAAATAAGCACAATTCACATAATCAGGACAGCATAACCTTGCTGTACTGAAATATAGATTACAACCACTACAAAATAGCAAATCTGAATTCGCCGAGAGTTCTAGAAAGTAGACTTCGACACGATTCCAATGAATATAATTAAGGCATATAAAGGATACAGGAACGAGGGTGAAAACTCTATTCTATTCAAGTTTTATGTTCAGGCAACAGGGAATAGGTTGTGTTCAACTAATTATTTCATGTCAGAGAACTCTTTAATGAAATCTATAAAAATTCAGGAAAGTACCTGTTCATGTCTAGGTCCAGCATAATTTATTTTAGAGTTTTCTTTTACTGTTAACAGGATCAAATAAAATATAGAACAACAGGATACGCATGCAATTGTGAGTCTGAAATTTATAACATAGATGAACTAAAATGTTGATATCTAGCAAATGACACATCGAAACTTAGATCCGTCAAAGGATGTTAAACTAGACATTAGAGGCTAAAAATTC
Organism: Hemerocallis citrina; assembly: GCA_017893485.1. NCBI lineage: Eukaryota > Viridiplantae > Streptophyta > Magnoliopsida > Asparagales > Asphodelaceae > Hemerocallis > Hemerocallis citrina. The sequence continues at coordinate 113,641,617 of CM030363.1, forward strand.
ATGTTTGTAGAGTAAATTCAAATTATGACATTATCATGGGTGAAAATCCGATTCCAAATGAAACAACTAGCAGTCCAGAAATTGTCTTAACATGAATAGGCAAATAAATAAATCATATAATCACATATAGCATGCAAATTGGTAGTCAAAGTAATCCTAGGTGTCAACATGCAAATTTCTAACTTTTAGATACAATTATGACAGGCATGGTATCAATTCATTGATCAACTTCAATCTAGCACATACAATTTAACATGTCCAACTTGTCAAGTAGTCCTATGCATGAATCTAGTTATTTAAATGTCCATATGCATGAAACAATGCGGACTATGTTTTAGATCAAAGAGATAGCACTATGTTAAGAGTATGTCGGGTTAGCTCGTGTAAACCGTCAATAAACTTAACGAAATTGTCAAAACCAGTATGATAACGAAATGGACGGGATCTACCTGCGGGAGATCAAATAAACTTGAACAGAGTAAAATGCTAGTTCAAGAAGAGACTTACCTGTTATATTGCAAATTCAAATAATAAGAATAACGGGATCAAAATCCCGGGCAAAAATCCCAAAGACACGTGCGAAATACGTTCGAAGAAACAAAAGCAAACAAAACAACAGCTCACGGCAAGATCACACCAAATTGACCAGAACAGCAAACAGCAATCTCCGGATCCGCTGTGCGCCGAACACCAAACAGCGAGCTCGCACAATCGGTCAGCATCTTCAACCTCGGCACGGAGAGAGAGAGAGAGAACGGCTGCGACTGCGGTGAGGCACTGCAATGGGGCGGAGCGACATCGGCACCACGGCGAAGACGTCGGCACCACGGTCAGGAAGCGACGGTGGCGATGCCAGCCTCGACGAAGACGACTCTGTTTTCGGTTAGAAACAGAGGGACAACGACAATGGCGATCGGAGACTCGAACGGCGACGCTAGGCCTTCGGTGGAGCACTGAGGGATGGCGGTGATAATGGTGGGGTGCACGGAGATGGGTTAGGGTGACGAGAAAAACCACGGTGGATTGGGTCGACGAGGAGAACAGGGATGACGATGAGGGAACAAGACGGCAATAAGGTCGAGGGGATGGAGACGATGATGGTGGTGACGGAGGTGGAAGGGGATCGGAGTAGCCAACAGGGTATAGGGTTTCGGTTTGGTTTTGGGGTGCAACGAAAACAGAGATGGGATCAGGGAGAGAGAAACGACGGTGAGAGAGAGAGAGTAGAATAGATTTAGGGTTATTTTAATAGGGTATATATAGAGAATCAAGAATTAGGGTTTTAGGTTGAGATTATGTGGGTTTTAGGTATCGGTTTTGGCTCTAAAAAGAGAAAAATGAATGCAATGAAATGAGACGAACATAAAGAAGAACAAATCAGACTCAAAATAGAAACAGCGAAATTTGCAAAGAGAACATAATCCAATCAAAGAACACAGATCGATCAAGAAAGAACAAAAGAACCCAAGAAAAGACAAAATACACTATAACAAATGGATCCAAATACAATAATCAAAAGAAAACAAAATACATCAAAACCGAAAATAGGGCTTACAAATCCCACCCACCTTACAAGAAGAATTTTGTCATCAAAATTCATACAAGAGGTACATAGGGCAAACCCCGACACAACCAAAACAAAACAAAGTAAAACAAAACAAGCACTACTCAAACAAATGAGGGAACCTCTCCCGAATCTATTCCTCTAACTCCCAAGTAGACTCCACTGGAGAGCGAGGATCCCAAGAAACTCGAACCAACTTGATGACTCTATTCTTTAGCACCTTCTCTCGACGGTCTAAGATAGAGACAGGTCGAATTTTACAGGACAAATCTGGCCTCACAGACAAGTCTGAGTAGTCAACCACATGACTGTCATCTCTGATGTATTTCCTGAGCAGAGAAACATGGAATACATCATGGACACCTGCTAAAGCTGGCGGTAGCGTGAGTATGTAAGATACCTTGCCCACACGTTCCACAATAACGAATGAACCGATGAATCGAGGACTCTACTTGCCTCCACCGCTGAAACGGATAACACCTTTCCAAGGCGATACCTTGAGGAACACATGCTTGCCTGCCTCAAACTCTAGAGGTCTCTGACGACAATCATCCCACCTCTTCTGCCGATCCTGAGCGGCTTGCAATTGGTTGCGGGTCTGAGCCACGGCATCAACTGTCTTCGTGATCAACTTAGGACCTAAAAGCTTCCTCTCGCCGATATCATCCCAACAGACCAGCGATCTACACTTGCGCCCATACAAAGCTTCGAATGGAGCAGCCTTGAGACTCGCCTGGTAACTATTATTTTATAAGAGAACTTCGCCAAGTGAAGATCCTCCCACGAACCTCCAAACTGAAGAACGCAGGATCTCAACATATCTTCTAGGGTCTGAATTATCCTTTCTGACTACCCATCCGTCTGAGGACAGAATGCTGTACTGTAGCTCAACTTAGTACCCAAGCTCCTCTGCAAACTCTCCCAGAACTGAGACCTGAATGTCGAATCTCTATCCGATACGATGCTGACAGGAACTCCATGCAGACGAACAACCTCCTGAACGTACTACTCAGCCAAACTCTCCGTGGATAGACCCACACAGAAAGGAATGAAGTGATCACACTTCGTCAGCCGATCCACTATCACCCAGATAGCATTATGACCTTTAAGACTCCTTGGCAAAGCTGTCATAAAGTCCATCGTGATATTCTCACACTTCCATTTAGGGATAGGAAGGGGTTGCAAAAGTCTTGCGGTCCTCTGATGCTCCACCTTCACCTGCTGACAGATTAGGCACTGGGCGACGAATCGAGCCACATCCCGCTTCATACCATGCCACCAGAAATGCTGTTTCAAGTACCTGTACATCTTGGTACCACCACGATGAATAGAATATAGGGACTGATGAGCTTCCTCGAGTAGCTTCTGCCTGACTTCTCCTCTAGGTACACACAACCTAGAGCCAAACCGAAGCGACCCATTAGCATGGACGACCAAATCAAATCTCAAACCAGCTTCTACATCACTCCGAAACTCTTGCAATTGCTGATCACTCCCTTGAGCTGCCTTGATCTGCTCAACCAAGGAAGATTACAACTGCAACAACATAACCTGCCAATCTCATCCGGGAAGCAACACCTCCAACTCCAGCCTCCTTATGTCCGCCACTAGCTCCTTCTGTTGAGTGAGGAACATAGCGGCAGGCCTTCGACTCAAAGCATCCGGCATCGAATTTACTCTGCCCGGGAGATACTGCAAATTGATGTCCAAGTCTGCCATCAATTCCATCCATCTCCTCTGCCTCATGTTCAACTCCTTCTGCGTGAACACATACTTGAGGCTCTTGTGACCTGTTAAAATCTCAACTCTATCCCCAAGCAAAAAGTGCCTCCACAACTTCAGGGCAAAAACCACAACTGCAATTTCCAGAGCATGCGTAGGATAGTTCTTCTCATGAGGTCTCAACTGCCTCGATGCATAAGCGACAACCCTGCCTTGCTGCATCAGCACTGCTCCCAGACCTCTCCCCGAAGCATCACAATGGATCACAAAACCACCCGAACTGTCGGGTATAGTCAGCATAGGTGCTGACGTTAACCGACGCTTCAACTCGGCAAAAGCTTCATCACAAGCTTCATCCCAGACAAACTTCTGCTCATTCCTGGTCAAACTGGTCAAGGGTCCAGCGATATTGGAGAAATCCTAAACGAACTTCCGATAGTAACCAGCCAAACCAAGGAAACTCTGCACCTTTGGAACAGACTTCGGAATAGGCCAATCCTTGACCGTAGAAACCTTCGATGGATCCACAGAAACACCAGCACCCGAAATAATGTGGCCAAGAAAAGCAACCCGATCCAGCAAGAACTCACACTTATCGAGCTTCCCAAACAGCTGGTTCTCCCTCAAGGTCTGCAGAACCACCTTCAGATGCTCAGCATGATCTGCCCTGTTCCGTGAGTACACCAATATGTCGTCGATGAAGACCATGACAAACTGATTCAAGAACGGCGAAAACACACAGTTCATCAAACTCATGAACACAACTGGTTCATTAGTCACTCCGGAAGACATCACCAAGAACTCGTAAAGCCCATACCTCGTTCGGAACACCATTTTCGGAACATCCTCTGACTTCACCCTGACTTGATGATACTGGGAACGAAGATCTAACTTCGAGAACACCGAAGCACCTCCCAGTTGGTCAAACAAATCGTCAATCCTCGGCAATGGATGCCAATTCTTGACAGCAACATTGTTCAACTCCCTGTAGTCAATGCAAAGCCTGCGGCTTCCATCCTTCTTGCTGACAAACAGAACAGGGGCTCCCCAAAGTGAAATACTAGGTCTGACAAAACCCTTATTAAGCAGCTCCTGAACTTGCACCTTCAGTTCTGCCAATTCAATCGGCACCATACGATACGAACTCTTGGAAATAGGGGTCGTACCTGGCTGAACATCAATGCGGAACTCCACATCTCGGACTGGCAGCAGACCGGGCAATTCCTTGGGAAACACATCAAGGAAGTCCCGCAATACTAAGGGTGCAACAACCCCATCAGAACTCAGCAACACAAAAGAAACAGCCTTGGGGTCCATCGAGTTCTTGACATGCCCTGACGATGTCTCACCCGCATGGAAAACAAACTTTAGTTGACCAGAGAGCCTGAAAGTCGCCTTCTTCTCCCGAAAATCAATCACGGCATAGGAAACATCCAACTAGTCCATGCCCAGAATGACATCGAAACCGGAATTGGGAATCACAATTAAATCAGCCGAGAACACCACACTACCAATCAGCAACGGGCTCTGCTTGCAAACCCAAGAACAGACAACGAAACCACCACCTGTGGTGATGTCCCAAGCTGCGGGAATAGCATCGCTAGCCAAACCATAATGATCGACAAAGCGAGAAGAAATAAAAGAGTGGGTAGCACCTGAATCAAACAACACATGAGCTGGAAGAGAGAAGACTAAAATCACACCTAGAAGAAGATCAAACAAAGAATAAGGGGCTAGCAGGATATATACACGAATAATTGTACAAAGGAGAAAAAACAACAACATGTAGAAAACTGAAAGAAAGAAAAGAAAATACAACTACTGTGATATACCTACAACCACTCTAACAGCAACTTCCGCTTCCTCGGGGTTCAGGTTATAAGCCTGACCACGACCTCCAACCAGACCTCCTCTAGGAGCCATACGCCTCTGATCAAAGACTTGCCTCTGCGGAGGAAGAGACGGCCTACCCTGACTACACGTCGGCACTCCTAGCTGAGCAGCACTAGCAACCGGTGCTGGAGCTCTATTCCTCGGACAGTCACGAACCATATGCTCACTGCTCCCACACACTAAACACAGACAGTTGGACATCCTGCAGTCTCACTGTGAATGCCCAGTCTTATGGGAGTAGCTACAAGTCTCAACATTCCTCGGGACAATAGGTGCGTACGGCTGTGCTCTCATAGGAGGGGGCAGAACTGGCCTTCGAATAGGTCTTCCGGAAGGCCGAGCTGCAACAGGGTGCAAAACAGTCCTCTGAGGAACACTAGACCTGCTGAGATTCTGCTATTGGATCCGAGCCGCATCCAGAACATCGGAATAAGCACGAAGCCGAAGAGCAGCCAAACGATCTTGGAGGGGAAAGCTCAAGCCCGACTGAAATCGACTAGCCCGAGCCTCACTAGTGGCAACAAGGGTAGGGGCGAAGCGACTGAGCCGAGTAAACTCTACAGCATACTCATCCACGGAATGGTTTCCGTAATTAAGATAATGCTCAAATTAATTCCGTCACAAGTGAAGTAGGCAGCAACAAATGACATTTAAGAACATTATCTAACTGACCTGAGTTAGGGAAACAAACTGTCGCTCCATCTCTTTCTTGGTGACACTGGAAAAGAACTTCTTCATGAAACTCTCAGAGAAAGTGGCCCACTCAATGGGTCACGGCATCCTTTCGGATTCAACCCGCCACCAGATATGAGTGAGATCCATCAATTGGATGCGAACCACATCCACACGATCTGCCTCGACAACACGAGCGGCAACCAGGAGTTGCTCCGTCCGGATAAGCCATTGCTCGGCCTCCAACAGCAACTCAGTACCCGAAAACTTATCCGGTCCGCTACTGTACCAGGCCTAGGTGGCAGAGCACTATGTGCAGGTCTAGTAACGTTCCCATTGGCTGCCAAAGTGGCTCTCATCGACTCATTGTGCTCCTGCTGAAGAGCCATAATCTGCTGGATCGTCTGGAGAATGGTAGCGTTGTCTGGCTACCCATCCCCCGAGCAAGAAGAAGAATTCCCATGAGCCATAGCCTGAAACACGTTCAAAGATAGTCAGTACCCAAATTACATGTTGGTTATTATACAAATATTCATGTGATTATCGTGGTGTGCAAATCACTGAGTTAACCCGGCTAGAGCCAAACTCGACTAATATATCAATTAAAGCCAAACCTTCACAAAGTCGGTTACATTTGACTGATATATTATCCAAAATCTGGGCTCTGATACCACTAAAAATTCTGTCATGCCCAGCTTCCCAAAATACAGAATACGAGCACGTAACGTAGGCCTAACGAATGATATAAACACCATCCATAAGCCGTATCAGACTAACTCAGCAATAAGAACAACAAAATACAACCACGCAAGAAATATAACCACATGAATCAATGATAAATTCCAATAATAAATGAAATAATCCAACAATATAAATATCCAATAATTGGGATCAAAACAAACTACCGGTCATAAAGCCCAAAAACAAAGTACAAGTCATAACAATGTTCAAGAAAATAAATCTAGCAGCAAATAAATCTAAGCAGCGCTTACTGGTTCCATCTTTAAAAACGTTGCTCGCCAATTCCTTCGGGAACAGATCCTTCAGTACCTGTAAAATTTTGATCTAAGAAGAAAGAAAAGAGTGCCCTTAGTGCAAATCGTGTGCAGCAAGTAGAGAAAACAGAGGATAAAGGAAAACATGTATATCAAATAATAGGGACATGGTCAAAGACAAAGAACAAAACAAAGACAGACAATAATATCAAAGGTGTACAATAATCACGCATGTAATAAGTGATGTCAAGTCAAGATCAAGAATGATATGCAGGTTATTAAGTATTGTATTAATCTATCTAGTGCACGTACTACTGCATCCCATTCCACAGGTTCGACATAAGCACAGTGATCGTTTTAGACCGATGGTGAATTCACAGATCGTGTACTCGGCATTGATAACAATAATTTACAATCATGAATCATCAATAATTCATTGCAATCAATACTCCTCCTTCCAAGACAATACAATATAACGATGAGGCCTTACCGAGTATATTTCCCGATCGTTCGCTACCAAGTCTACCCATAATACCTCGGATTGTTAATAGTTTATTTTCATCCTATGTGAGCAAGCAAGAGGGTGTCAATGTTGTATAATACTAAGTGTGTCTAATTCTATTCGCTACAGACAAAGATGTGGCAAACACATCAAATAAGCACAATTCACATAAGCAGGATAGCATGACCTTGCTGTACTAAAATACAGATTAAAACCACTACAAAATAGCAAATTTGAATCCGCCAGGAGGTCTAGAAAGTAGACTTCCACACAGTTCTAGAGAATATAATTAAGGCATATAAATGATACAGGAACTAGGGTGAAAAATCTATTCTCTTCAGTTTTTATGTTCAGGCTACATGCAGTAAGTTGTGTTCAACTAATTATTTCAGGTCAGAGAACTCATTAATAAAATCTATAAAAATTCAGGGAAGTACATATAAATGTCTAGGTCCAGCCTAATTTATTTCAGATTTTTCTTTTACTGTTAACAGGATAAAATAAAAAATAGATTAGCAATGTGGGTTCTGGGTATCGGTTTTGGCTCTAAAAAGAGAAAAATGAATGCAATGAGATGAGACGAACGTAAAGGAGAACAAATCAGACTCAAAATAGAAAGAGCGAAATTTGTAAACAGAATAGTATTCAACCAAAGAACACAGATCGATCAAGAGAGAACAAAAGAACCCAAGAAAAAAACAAAATACACTATAACAAATGGATCCAAATACAATAATCAAAAGAAAACAAAATACAGCAAAACCGAAAATAGGGCTTACAGTTAATGATGGTGGTAGTGCAGGGCTGAGGAAGGGAGATGAAAGGCGATAGGTTTGGGAAAGAAGTAGAGCGTGGAAGGAGAGAGGTGACCGCTGTAAGGGTAAGGTTGCACAGTATAAATAGGGTTAGGGTTAGGTTAGTATATATAGAGAATAATTAGGATATTGGGTTTGGGTAATGCGTTATCAGGTTTCGAATTGAGATCCACTAAGGATAAGGGTTTAAAGGGTTTGAATTCAATAGGAAAAATTATAGGGTTTTGGGTTTAAATCCAATAGGGGAAAAGAATAAATAAATAATAAAAATAAGATTAATAAATGGACTAATTGGGGATATCAATACACAAAATTTGAATAGGATGAACAACAAAATCTTCAGCATAAAAAATTAAATATATTGGGAGATAAAAATTGAGTTGAAAGAAAATAATAAATTCTATTATTAAATGAACAAATTACAGGGATTCAGAGATAAAATAAACAACTAACAATACCAATAAAAATACAGTAACTGAAAACACAGGTTACAAATCCTACCTACCTTACAAGAAGAATTTCGTTCTCGAAATTTACACAAGTGTTAGGTAGGGTAACCCCGAAAGGAGAAGAAAACAAAAGAAGCTACTCGAATAGATGAGGGAACTTTTGCCGGATTTCCTCCTCCAACTCCCAAGTCGACTCACCTGGCGAGCGAGGATTCCAAGAAACTCTAACCAGTTTGATGACTCTATTCTTCAATACCTTCTTTCGTCGGTCTAAGATAGAGACTGGTTGAATCTCGTAGGACAAGTCCTGCCTCACGGACAACCCCGAGTAGTCGATCACATGACTGTCGTTCGTGATGTACTTCCTGAGCTGGGAGACATGGAATACATTTTGTACACCAGCCAGTGTCGGGGATAGAGCGAACCTATAGGCCACCTTTCCCACTCGCTCCACAACATCGAACGACCTAATAAACTGGGGACTCATCTTGCCCCCACCACCAAGCGGATAGCGCCTCTCCATGACGACACTTTGATAAACACATGGTCGCCTGCTTCGAACTCCAAAGGCCTTCGATGAGTATCTGCCCACTTCCTCTGCTTATCCTGAGCAGCCTGCATGTCACGCCCCGCTTCCTAAAAGGAATACAGAATACGGGTACGCGACAAAAGTTCAGCAAATGGCTTTCACCATCATAAGTTGCAGGATCTTTACAACATATACAAGAATAAATAAGATATATATAAGAGGAATAGTCAACCGCACATGCATAACTGAATTAATATAGTCAACAAGATTACTTGAAATAAGAATACTAAATCTCAAATAATCAAATCTATAACAAAATACAAGTCTGGAACAAAGCGCCCAATACAAAATAATCCATGTAACTAGTTACAATTATTCGAATTAAGAAACAAGAATAAATAAATGTAGCAAGAATCCAACTAGAATCTTTCATCACCTACTCCATCGGGCAGCTGGTCACCGAAGTCTGCAAGTGACAAATTTGCAGGAAGAGGAAAGAGAAAACAAATGCCCGTCAATGCAAATTACGGACCGATTGTATTGTAGGCAACAAGTACACGAAAAATAAATAGATAAGAATAGAGTAACAATGGAAGCAAATATAGAAGTAACATGAAAAAATGTCATAGCAGATAGAGCAACTAACTCTAAATCAAGAACAAGAACAAATAGATGGCAAGATAAACGGGTGCAAGTGGCATGTAACAAGTGTCAAGTATCATGCGAATGAGTAACGAGTAACAAGTGTCAAGTATCAAGTACCATGTACAAGTAACAAGTGTCAAGTTATCATGTTATTCTCAAGTCTTGTGTTTATTCCTAACTAGGTAGTACTTCATATGTCCCAAATTTTACCACATGGTTGCTATATTCATACAAGTTGCGTTTTAGATTTCATAGCGGATCATAGAGGGCAGTGTACTCAGGGACAAGTATCAAGTATCGAGTATCAAGCATCGAGTATGAAACATCGAGTATCACGTGTCAAGTGTCAAGTGTCAAGTGTGCAAATAAATTCCCTAGTATGTCTATTATCAGCAAATAATATTTCATAATATTCCAACATAGATAGTATAGTCAAATAAATTAGAGAAACAGCAAGATACAGCAAATTTGTGAATGTTAAATTCTTGACACAGCAGTACTAAAACTGCGATAGATTACAAAGTATAACTCGAAATCCAAATCCGTCAAAAGGGTGATAAAATATATACAGTAGGCTATATTTTATCTTCACAAAGTGTTTACCAATAGCAACTAGAATTAGGTTGAAATTATGCTTTTTTACTAACAGCATGAAATTCTGAAAATATAGTAGTTTTTCACAAGCATAGAATAGTTTATAAATGACATCAAATAAATCTAGAAAAATTTAGGGTTAATCCCAGTCAAGTCTAGTCATACCCAGAAAAATATTAGATCCAAATCTTACCCTTGACATCAGTTTAGAAATGAATAACTACACAGAATTCACATAAAATAGAATCTGAAATTCTCAACACATCTGTGGCAAAATAGCAATAACTCGCAACTCACAAATCGAAACTGCGATTTGTCGAAAATTCTAGAAAATAGACAGCGAGATCTACGATTTATATTCACAAATTAGTTTCATTTAATGACCTTAAAAGAGTCTAAAATACAGAAACAAAACGAGCCAATAGCAAAAACAGAAATCTCTTCTTATGCATTAAATCAAATAGTTCATGTGCCCAAATCCAAATTATGACAAAATACAAAACATGGTATAATAGATTTACAAGCCAACATGGTATGGGTGTTTCACAAATCTACCACAAGAGATTACAACTAACACATCAAGCATGCAACAAGAGTTCAACATATCATGAATCACGAACATCATACATACATGCATCAAGTCTAGATTATTTCTAAATTATTTTTCATGTCGTGTGTGTAAAAAATATGATGACTACGGATGGATCAACAAATAAAGACAAGATCTAATAAGGATTTTCAAAGGGATGAATCGAGAAACAAAGGTCACACTACAGGCGGTATTTAGTACTTATATATACAACAACAAAAAATACAAGTTACTTTCCTTGTCATTGACGATGGATCTGACGAGGAAATGGGAATAACGGGAATAGGTTTCTGGGCACAAACACAATACCACGAACGAAACATGAACGAGATGCACAAGAGAATCACGATCACCACGAACACAATAACACGAACCCAATGCTCTAGATCTAACATGTGCACACAAAAGAGAGAGAGTGCAGCCGGGTGCACCGCAGAAGGGGACGACGGTGGCGGAACACCACGACGACAGCAAGGGGGGTCAACGCGACGGGGCTGGCGATGGCGCTGGCTGCTGCTGGTGCTGGCACTGGTCGTTGCTACTGTTGACTTTGGAAAGAGAAGGAAGAGGAGAGGGTGGCGCTTCTACTGGGATTTGCTGGGTGGCGTGACTGGAGGTCACGAGTAGGCACCGGCGATGGGGGGGGTGCGGCAAGTGGAGGTAGGCCGGAGGTCGGGGTAGGGAACACCGAAGAGAAAAGATGAGAGAGATAATATTAGGGTTAGGGTTTGGAGATAGAAATTGTATGCATGAATAACAAAATTTTGTTGGGGATTATAATGAGAGATTTTGGCAAGTTGTGATTTGGAGAATCAAGAGAATAGGGGGAAAGATATGATTTATCTGTTAGGGAACATGAAGAAATATCTGGGGAAGACTGGGTTAAAGAAATAGGCATTGGGTTGCAAGTTAGGATCCAATAGGATGGGTATGGGGGTTCAATATTGTATATTAGGTATAAAACCAGATGCAACAAGGAAGAGTTCAAATAAATAGGAAATTAAGCCATGAAGTGCAACAATTTAGAACAATAAATCATCCAGAGACAATAATCGGCAGACAAATGAATCTCAAAAGAATCAAACAAATAGATGAACATATAAATACTGGAAAAAAGATCAAATACATGGTTCAGGAAAAGAAAGAGTACAAATAGATATAATACACTGAAAGAAAGAATACAGTACAAGAATACAGAAAAAGGGATACAGGAGTTACACTGCAAATGCTTCCTGATCTGAGTCATGACATCAACTATCTTCGTGATCAACTCAGGCCCCAAAAGTTTCCTCTCGCCGATGTCATCCCAACAGACCGGAGATCTACACTTGCACCCATACAGAGCCTCAAATGGTCCTGCCTTGAGAATCGCCTGATAACTGTTATGAGAACACGGCTATGTCACACCCCGTTTCCCAAAAATACGGAACACAATCACGTAACATTGGCCCAGTGAATGACTTGCGTCATCCATAAGATGTTTACTCATTCAATTCAACAATATAAACAATACAAAGTAATTGCACAGGCAATAATAAGAACCACATGAATAATAATACTTGGAATAAGACAATATGAAATATCCAAATACAATAATCCAATATCTGGAAACAAATAATATTATCCATGTCATAAGCCCAATACAATAATAAACCCAATCACAATAATAATAAGTCTCAATACAATAATTTCAATGAAATAACATTCAGCTAGAAAGCATTAAATCTTTAGAAAGCTTGTTCTCCAATTCCTACAGGTAATTCTCCATGATCACCTGCGAGTACTTCATCTAAAAAGAGAAAAAAATTGTCCTTGGAGCAAGTCATGGACAGTAAGTACAGAAAGCAAGGAAACAATGGAATAACGATATAGCAATGAATTCAATGGATAAATAGGAATCAATATCAAGGGACGATAGCAATAATCAATATCATGGTAATCGATTCAATGGTTATATATGATAATTCAAAATTCGATGTCAATGTTCAATGATCGATGTCATTAACACTTAGACAATATTCGATATCAATAGAATCAATGATGTACAATATACAATGTCGATGTTGTGTCAATTCTTAAGTCTATTAATCATTTTAATCCTAACTAATGCACGTACTACTTCATCACAAAACTACAGGTTCGATGCATACAATCAATTTTGTTTAGACTTAAGTGGAAAATTCTATAGATCATGTACACGGCACGATAACAATAATCGCAACAATGGAGCACACTGGTTGGCACAATAACAATAAAACAATACACGATGAATTTGGATACTGTAGTCGGTAATCCAACAATAAATTGATAACGATAACACTAAATGACACACATTATTTTGGAAAACATGGTCCACACTTTCGAGTAAAGTCACTATATTATCAACTACTCCAGTCACTCCCTTAAATTCCGGCTTGTTAATTATTTTATCGATGCAACAATACATTATGCAATTTAGAGACATTTGATCAATAATAGTAACAATATGAGAACAATAGGATGATAACTTTGGATGGAACAGATAGAATGATGACAATAGCACATTAGGATCATGCAATGCAACACATACACTTCAATTCTTGCAATACAATGATATATATATATATATATATATATATATATATATATATATATATATATATATATATATATATTATGAAAATTTGGAAAACAAATTTCTGAATAGCAAGAGGTCACTGCACAAAAATTAGTTTTCTCGCTGCTACAGAAATCGAAAACTGAAACTGTCAGAAATTCTGGAAATTAGACTTCCACACGATTCCAACGTATATTCAAAATACAAAATCTGACAACAGTAGCTAGGTCAAATACATCATTCTTTACAAGTTATATGTTTTGACTGAAAATCGACATCAAGTTGTTATATCTTTAGAATAAGCGAAATCTCAATTATAAATTCATCAAAAATATTATTTAGACTCCTAAACATGTTGACTACATTCTGGAAATTATCAAAGCATTATTCTAACATTAATTTATCCTTTTAATAGTTTAAACATGGAAACACACATGAATCTAAAATTATCATAACTTTTGCAATACAACTCGGAATTTAAAGATCTTAGATGTTCTGGAAACTAGAAATATAGGGCTACAACTCTTATTCAGAAAGTTATTTATTTTGATATAAAATACTTGGTCGAAAATGTCAATAGAAAACAAACAAACATATTTTCAATAGAATCATGAAATAAAGCAAGCTAACATGATGTGTTCCACTTTAATTAGTCATTAAATCTTATAATTAGCATGGTAGGCATAAAAGCATGGTAAATACAATTAAGAACACACACATACACTAAATTAATCACACAATTCATCAATCAATTATTCAAGCAATCAACCTAGTATTCGATTCTACAATAGAATCTTTATGTGATGTTTATATGAACAACTCCTATTTTCAATACTATATGAATGCATGAAAGATTCGATCTTTAGAGTCAACAAAGGCACAAAGTCAATAATATTTGGGTTAGCTCGTATAAACCCTCAATATGCTCAATGAAAGGGAAGAACAAAATACGATATGATGAACAATTGGATCTACTAGCAAGAATTTCAATAAAAACTTGAATTTGATACAAGATTCCATTCAAGAGGCTAAGTGACTTGGCTTATGGACGATTAATTCGAATACCAAAGAATAAAGGGATAAGAATCCCAGAGCAACGAACACAAATCTGCAACAACACGTGCAAAACACAATCCCACGAACACACGCGCACTCAATGTGCACAAAAGATCCAACACAGCAAAGAGAAGGGTGACAGCCAATTCGACGGCAGCCGAATGGTGGCAGGTGTTCGAATGAAGGTCGACGGCGTCGAGCGGTGATCGGCGTCAGGGTCTTCTATCGTCGGGGAAACAGAGGAGTGGCAGGGATCGACGGCTGGTGTTGGGCGTCGACTGGGCGAAGGAGGATGGCTTGACTGGGCTAAGGTGGTCGCCGGGGATGGTCAGGAAGTTGATGGAGGGGGTTGGGTTTACTGAACGGGATTGGGTAGTCGGTAGAGGAGAGAGAGAAAGACGGCTTAGAGTTTAGGTGTAACACCTCGAATTCCAAATAAGACTAAATTCGAAGTTTCACGGGATCTTTACACTTCATTTCTTACAATTTTACAAGGAATTTAAAACTTTTATATAACAATGATTACATCAGAGTCTTTTACATCAACATGCAGTGGAAAGAATAAAATACAACAATGATAAATGTACAATTGTAACAACTTTAATATTTAAATGATCATCAGCCACAAATTCATCTTTATATCTTCTGGTGAACTCCATGTTCTGCATATAAAATTATGGGCACGTCAGTTGCTTACAACTGACGAAATATTATACACGACCATCCTCGCCATGCCGAACAGTATTACGATTCTTAAATTCTTTAACGAACCACAAACTTGATCACAAAACAAGCTAAAGAGGGACTATCCCATTGATGTTGTGAGTGTTGTGCACTTAGTCCTTAATGCAGTTATTAATATTTACATAACACTAATGCGCACTTGTTCGGATTCTATGCATCCCATACTACATAGGTTCAAGGGCAAGCCTTTAATCGTTCTTCATCTTGTAGGGTTCAATCGCTTGCCATGATTTAAACAACTACGGTAACTACGGTAAGTATCCTAGGTATTCTATGAGTTACGAGCCCACGTCCAGACATCCTAAAGAGAATCCCACGCACTGACACATGACTCATCATATAGGCATCCTGTGGTCAATTCACCTCTGCCATGGACGATGGCACCACCCATAGTCACCAAATACCCCACAAGCGTCGCCACCGGAACGGTACTGTGGAGTAGTATCCATGCCCTATTCATGACGCATCATGAGGACATCCTGTGAACACTCTCATGCCGCCAATCCAATGACTCTCATACTTATGTTTTTCTCTTACTTTCATCACATCTCCACTATAGTGTAGTAGTCCTTACGTTTTTGTTTGTTTTAAAAGAAAATCATCACAACCTAGAGCCAACTTACCCTACTAGACTTAAACCAAAATAAAAGAGACAATCAGCCTACCTAGCTACTTCTCAGGAGATGCTCAACCCATACTGGTTAGCTCTCAAGTTTATTAATAAAAACTACCGGTCACTAGGGTCTCGCCTAGCCTCTAGATTCCAACAACTATCTCTTTCTAGAGATCAACAATAAGTCATATTCAATCTCAAAATAATCTTTCAATTCCTTTATTCATATTTCTTTCTCAAAGAGAAAACATTTCTTTATAATCTCATAACATAAAACGATTAAATTCAACCTCATTTGTCAATTTAGTCACTTATAACATTGTATGCAATAACAAATAATCTCAATCAAGTATAGAAAATAATAAAATCTCATTAAGAGAAAAATCTAATTGCAATCCAAATATTCATCTCTCATTAATTATACAAGAGTCATAATTTTCATGTAGAAGTCACTTCTAATTCTTTTAAGCGATAAACTCAAGTTCTTTAATGTAAAATTCCCTTTTAATCTCACCAAAATATATCCAAACATTGTAGAAATAATTTTCAAATAGTCTAAACAATTTTAGAAAATTTTATAGGATTTTTCCAAATTTTATTGCATTTTAAAACTCAATATACCAAAAAATAATCAAAAAAAGAAAATAAGTGTCAAAAGTCGGATTCGAACCCATCAAAACCCGCCCACACCTAATGAACAGTAACAATCTTAATGTGCACCCGAAGACCAACTGGTCTAAAGCGGCTAATTGATATAAGTAGAACTTAAATGAAACTTATACTTAAACTCTCGGTGATTTATATAAAGTCAAAAATTTAATAAAACAGAATCTCTAACCAGACTCAAACCCGAGACCAATAGCTCCGCCGAAGCTACAGTAATATTCTTAAAATGCACCCAAAGACCAGTAAGTCCATAGTGACTAACTGATGTGAAAACAGATTAAGTAATTTTTTGTGTATATCGCAGTGTATTTAATTTTCCTTTAATAAACTCAATTCTTCAATTGATTTGTACTCACCTAAAAATCTACTTCTTTTTCCAAGAATATCAAAATATTACAGTATAGAATATTATATTCAAAATTTTATAAAATTCTTTTGGACAATATAACAAAGTTGCTCCCCAAAATTGTGTTAGAACACATATAATCAATTTTCCAAATAAAAATTGATGTGTCTAATTTTTATACAAATATTTGTACTCATTTACCCATAAAAATTGCTTGTTTTCATTTATCTTGTTTATAATTTATCTTATTTACATAAAATTCAGTTAATTTATTATTTTTGAAGGAATAAGATATTTTCATGCAAAAAGTGAATATTTTTGGTAAAAATCAACAAACAAAACATAAACATTGATTTATTTATTTTTATTATTTTTTTGATATTTAATTTTTATAATTTGGCCTTATGAAAAGCAAAAGATAAATTTTTAATTTTCTAATTAAGCTAAAAGTGCAATAAATAATTTTAAAAGGGTTTAAATGTGCTAATATGATTTTTTGTTAGTTTAATTAATTTTAAATAATTAATTGTACTTTTTATTTTTAAATCCTAATTTATGATTTTATTTGTATTTGCAAAACGTGATTTAAATTAAATAAAGAGAAGGGTTCTTTCTGCAAAAGTAAACCCTAATTCTGCAATAGCAGATTGAACAAAGAAAGGCGCGCTTAACGAAGGGAGTGTACGAAGGCTCCCTAATAATTAATTTAAAATTTTTAAAAAAAACAAAAGAGACAGTAGAGAGAGGACGGAAGAGAGACGAAACAAAGAGAAAGAGAGAAAGTCAGAGAAGACGTGATCCGAGGCAGACGTCATCAGCAGCAGCGCGTGTGCCCTGGAATCAGACAGAGACAAAAGAGGAGACCAGGGTACTGGATCGCTGACGTGGCGGGAAAGCGACGTGCTGACGTGGCGCGCGCACCCCGAGAAGGAAAACGATAGGTTTGGCGTGGGTATGGTACGGTGTTCAATACAGAAAGATAGAGAAATACTTATTTGCGGCACGAAATCCGAGGCTGTTTGGTTTGCAATTTTTTCAAAAAAACAGTCATTTTTATCTCTCTTTTCTTTCTCTTAATTTTATAATGCAATCCAAGACAGTATTTTTTAGTTGCAAAACCATTATGAACTAAATTTTATTTTTCTACGGCTTCGATGTAGTCTACTTTGAGAACACAATTTTAATTCCACATTATTTTTCTATTTTTTCTTGAATGTGTGTTTGATTTTTTTTCTTAATGCGTACAATTGGTGGACAGACATTTGTATGATTTATTGAATCATGGAGAGACCGAGAGATAGTTTGTGATTTAGAACAATAAAATTAAACACCATTAATTGAGAAAAATTAGAGATGATTTTACCGCGATTGATGTAACCGTCAAGAAATCCACAGAACTTAATGACTCTTCGATGAATTAAATTTGCATAGAGATATGACAAACTGTTAGTTGGAGATATTTTTGTTGTTGTTCGAGAGAAAGCATTAAATAAATTGGGGATTTCTGTCTACAACTTGAAAAAATAATCTTTTTATTCATATGGAGTTATAAATTGTGCGAGATAAACTTGGTGAAATCAAAAGCCCTAGAATTAATTTTGCCATTAACAAATCTCAAAAGTTTCACACCCCGCTACTCTTAATTAATTTAGATTTTTAGATTAATTTAATTTAGTCGCTTTCTTTATTAATTTCGATTTTCCAAATAGTAGTTAATCTAGTCATATCAGTATTCAATAAAATAATTAGTCCATGTGGGTTCGACACTCTTTTCACTTAACTATACTACTTGTTGCGATTTTGTACACTTGCAAATATTAACATCAAGTTTTTCAATCAAAATATTACAGTATAGAATATTATATTCAAAATTTTATAAATTTTTCTTTTGGACAATATAATAAAGTTTCTCACCAAAATTGTGTTAGAACACATATAATCAATTTTTCAATAAAAATGTCGTTATTCATCAAAAACTCCTCTATGGAATTTTCTATATTCATTAGATAAACTAATGAGACTAAATCCGCATTTCTTTATCACATTAGCATCAAAATTCATTTTCCACACATATTGCATTCTTGTGACTAGTATTCTAACATGCATCATATATCATCCCAACAATTTTCTAAATGATACATCATTTTTCACTTTTAAATTTAATAAGAATTCTAATCTTTCATAAGAATCACACCATAAATTCAACACATCATGACACAAATAATTCAGATTAAGTAATCCACAACAGCATACCGATCAATTTTAACAAATCAAATTTCTACATTAACTAGCATGCAAATTATTTCTAATTTAGAAAGGATTTTCGAATCACCCACCCAAATACGATGTACTCATTTGAACTCCTAGAATTAGAAGCTCCTAGAAACTCCGATTTGGCCTCCTCGAATTCCGTGCACCAAGAGCAACTCCCCAACTCTCCATTTTCAGCAAAACACAGTGAGCTCCTACTTTCGGCATGCACACAATGAAAGCACCTCTCATCTTCAAATGTATTCATAACTATGTATATATATATATATATAGGTTTATATATATACACTTTGTACAAGAAAATGTAAAAAAGTGAGTTGGTGGAGAAAGCACATGGGCATGTGATGGTTTGGGATTGGGGTGTTCGGATTTGATCAGAGAGCAAAGAAAGAAAGAGATGAATGGAAAGAATGCATTAAGTGTATCCATATATATATATATATATATATATATATATATATATAATAAAACACAAAGAAAGCTATCAAGTGGCTCTCATTAAATAGGGTTGAAATCAATGGTCTAGATCTAACCTCACAAAACATATTTTCCCGCCCAAAAGTTTCCCCCCAAAACTCAAATTTAAATCCCCAAAATAACTCATTTATTTATTTATTTATTTCTCTCTCTCTCTCTCTCTCTCTCTCTCTCTCTCTCTCTCTCTCTCTCTCTCACTCTTACATACATACTCTTTCTCTCTTTATTACTTAGAAATTTATATTTTTCAGATTTTAGGTTTGTAAATTTTTAGATTTTTTATGCATTATTTTATTGCTCATGTTACATTGAAAATAGCAAATATCTCATCAAGAGTTAAATTCCATCATTTTCCACACTCAAAGTTCTAAGAAGTTGGATTATACACCCTCATTTATAATTATTTTTTAACACATACTAATGGAAACATTGACTTTTATTTACAACTAATTATTGTTTTCCTATTCAAACTTTTTTTTGAGGGTAAAGGTGGAATTTTACTATTCAAACTTGAGCTATATAATTGTTGTTTTACTGTTTACAAGATTTTCATATGTTGTATCGTTCCGAAGACGTGCCGTAGGCACGTGCGCACGGGAAAATCTAGTATATATATATATATATATATATATATATATATATATATATATATATATAGGGTAAAAGGGATATCAGCAACTTGCTCATTTAGTAAATGAGCAAGTGATGAGGTGGCATGCATGTGATACATTGAGTATCTAACCACTATAGGATTTCCCAATCACATGCATGCCACCTCATCACTTGCTCATTTACTAAATGAGCAAGTTGCTCATATCCCTTTTACCCATATATATATATATATATATATATATATTTGCACACATATTATTGTATGGTGGATTTTGAGTGGAGGAAAAAGAGTTTGCTAGACATTGAAGAGGGACTAGTTTGGGGGTTTCGGAAGTACACAGAGGAAAGAAAGAAGGAGGAAGAATGAGGAGAATGTGAAGGTAGGGGTATTTGTATAGAGAGTAGTAGAGTAGTTATTAAAACCACCTCCCACTAGTAATACTAACTCCACTCATGCAAATTCAAACACTCAATTTCCCTCCTTCCAAAAAGAAGCCGGTTCCCCCCCCCCCCCCCCTTTTCATGCATACACACGTGCACATGCTTGCATTAGCACACACTTTCTCAAATTAATTATTTTTAAAAAACATAAATTACATGTATAGATAATATGTACGTAAAAATTAGTTTAGTTAAAAATTATAATATTTCATGCACAAATAAAATAAATATATGCACATTCCAAAATTTATTTTGAAAATGGATACGCTCAAATACGCGCACCAAAACAAACACGTGCGTCGCATGTAAAATATCAAAATGCGAAATTTGACTTTATCAACGGATAACAGTTAAAGATAGTCAAAATAAAATATAAGAAAAGTATATCTATTAATTTATACATATTCCACGATGTAATTGCTACATACATAGAAAACACGTGCATTACACGTACAAAATTATTTTAATCAAAATAGGAGAAAATAAATTTTCGTTTTATAAAATAAATTCGAACAAGTCATATTAATTGAAACAAATTAAAATATTACATGTAGCAGTGGAAAATATGTAATCGATACGTGTATCAAAAACACGTAAAAAGCACGTAAAAATACCGAGATTGAAATTTTATATTTCAGTTCACTCAATTAGGATAAAATCAATATGGAAAATGCATAAATAGTCGGAAACCAAAATACGTAGTGAACACATTACAAAATTACCAGTAATGGTACAAAATATACGTGCGTAACACACGAGGGCAAAATTGTCATTTTCAATTTTGCAGAGTGTTACACTCTCCCCCCCTTAGAACAGTTCTGTCCCTAGAACTCGCTAGGGTAAAGGATGCACACCAAAGAAAAATATCATTATTATATATAGAAAACTACAAACATTAAGAAAATAAATGTACTATAAAAACAAGATAAAATCTATATAAGAGAACTATGAGTATCAAAATTTTATAGGAACGGAACAAGAAAACTAGGAAAATAGCATAAGAAAATAAATGTGACAAAAGATATGATAGATTAAGAGAAATTTTCATACAAAAATGATATTAGGTAAACCATTAGATAAAATGAAAAAATAAACTTTAGTTATTAATTGTGAAATACTTCGGAAAACAATACAGTAAGGAGAAACATAGTCAATGGAAAAGTAGACATAGTAGTCAAAATTCATCAGAGTAATAAGCGGTAGAAAATCGAAATTGAATTGTGACCAAAATTTGAATTAGCAAATTTAAAAGAAGACTATTGAATAAGAGTTGGAAAATATACGAACTTGAAGTTTAGTTAAAAGTATAGATAACATAAAATGATTCTGTATATCAATAAAATAATTTGTAAGGTAACTATAATAATTATACATACGATTTGGAAATTAAAGATATAGAAGGCATACATCGAAATATTTTCGAATTGTCAAGTAGAGCAAGAAAACCAATATACAAAATTATATATGTACTTAGGCGTAAAAATTATAGGGTGATACAACCAATAGCATGATATGAAAATTATAAATGATTTGTAGGAGTAGATTAAGACATCATAGTAGAAAGGCAATAACACATTATCGAAACAATGTGAAAACCAATTATATAGAAAATAAGTTATGAATCATAAACAAAAGTATAATTACCAAATTTTAATTTTTTTTGTTAGGTGAGTAGCCACCAAATCCAAGATCAGTTAACAGCAAAATACGATGAAATTGTATGAAATACTTACTCTTGAAAAAGATTCAAAATAAAGGAGAAAACGGCAAGATAGTTGAGATTAAGTAGTAAATACACAAGTAGGATAGATATAGAAATCAGTATAAATAATATAATGCTAGGTTTTAAAAAGTTATAAAATAGTATAAACTAGTACAAACATGAAATAGTGGTAAGTAAATATTATAGAAAACAAAGTAGGGGTTATCTAAGTAGAAAATCTCCTTCTGGTGTAGGTTCGCCTCGTTGGTATCCAACTGCAAGATTGCCTCTTTGACCTCAAGTTGCAGAATTGCTTCTACGACATCCGATTGCAGTTTGCCTTCTGGACATTCGGTTGCAGACTTTGCCTCCCCGACGTCCAGTTGTTGTTTGCCTCCATTGACGTCTAGTTACAGATTTGCCCTCTCGACATCAGCTAGCACCCGAACGAGAGATGGAAAGATATAATCTTCCATATACACTTGGATATTGGGTGCTTAATAAAGTATGGTGTTATATTTTGAAATCAATGATATAAAAGTGGAGTAAAAGAAAGTTACACGATGAAATATCAAATAGATGTATAGGATATGTCAAACATAAATGGTAGTAATTATTAGCAATGAAAAAAAGATTTATAACATTAGGATGAAAATAGTGCAAAGTATATGCACGAGATGAAAATACAAATGAAAATTATAATTATGTAGTGTATGTATTATATTGAAAAAGCGTAAAACTACAAAATTAATAAGTAGCTATTAATAGTAAAAGTGAATATAACAAAACAAACTATCAAATAATATGTAATAACAATAGTATCTAGGTCATATTTATATAAGCAGCATATTTCAATCTTGTAAAAAATTATATTGAAATATATAAGATAATATAAGGTAATAAAAAATATAGTATCACAAAATCAAATGATATAAAATGAATGTACATCAGCAAAATTCAAAATATAATAGAAATAATAAATTTAGAAAATAATAGTCGCAATATAAATTTAATAAGCGGCAATAAAATACGTAAAGTAATAGCAGATATAAATGGATAGACATAAAGTGACATAAAAACATGAAAGGCAAAATTTCAATATTGAAGGAAAGATAAAACAAATTCAAAAAGATCAACACTAAGAAATATAGACAAAATAATTGATATCCAATTGATTTAATAGTATAAGAAAATATTTATTTGAAAAATATTGAATATAAAAAAACAATGTGATGAAAATTTACAAAGAAAAATTTTGGGAGGGAAGTGTGTCTACGTGTAAGGTATCATGAATGTAGGTTCAAACCCACCACACTTTCGCGCACCACTCTGATACCAAGGGAAAAATATGCTCGCATACAATCTTACATCAATGTATACGAGGAGAGTATCAGGAATGAAAGTTATTATTGAACTTGTATTCATGTCTCCAACCATCCAAAAGGGAAAGGAAAGAGAAAATATCAGTGTATACAGCAACACAAATGTAAATCACCTACATTTAAATCTCTATAAACTGAAGTCACACTTCTAATGTCCATTCTGATGTGTCGTCCTTGTAAATTTGTACTACTTATTGAAGCGTAAATTCTGATACCACTCTGTAACACCCCGAATTCCAAATAAGACTGAATTCGAAGTTCCATAGGATCTTTACACTTCATTTCGTACAATTTTACAAGGAATTTAAAACTTTTATATAACAATGATTACATCAGAGTCTTTTACATCAACACGCAGTGAAAAGAATAAAATACAACAACGATAAATGTACAATTGTAACAACTTTAACATTTAAATGATCATCAGCCACAAATTCATTTTTATATCTTCTTGTGAACTCCAAGTGCTGCATATAAAACTGTGGGCACATCGTTGCTTACAACCGATAAAATATTATATACAGTCATCCTCGCTATGTCGAACAGTATAACGATTCTTAAATACTTTAACAAACTACAAACTTGATCACAAAACAAACTAAGGAGGGACTATCCTATTGATGTTGTGAGTGCTGTGCACTTAGTCCTTAATGCAGTTATTAATATTTACATGACACTAATACGCACTTATACGGATTCTATGCATCCCATACTACATAGGTCCGAGGGCAACCCCTTAATCGTTCTTCATCTTGTAGAGTATGGTCCCTCACCATGATTTAAAGTACTACGGTAAGTATCCTAGGTATTCTATGAGTTACTAGCCTACGTCCAGACATCCTGGAGAGAACCCCACGCATTGACACATGACTCATCGTGCAGGCATCCTGTGGTCAATCCTCCTCAGCCATGGACCACGACACCACCCGTAGTCACAAAATACCCTACAAACATTGCCACCGGGATGGTACTCTAGATTAGTATCCACGCCCTATTCATGATGCATCATGAGGACATCCTTTGAACACTCTCACGTCGCTAATCCAATGGCCCTCATACTTCTATTTTTCTCTTACTTTCATCACATCTCCACTATAGTGTAGTCCTTACGATTTTGTTTGTTTTAAAAGAAAATCATCACAACCTAGAGCTAGCTTACCCTACCGAACTTAAACCAAAACAAAAGAGACAGTCAACCTACCAGGATACTTCTCAGGAGATGCTCAATCCACACTGGTTAGTTCTCAAATTCATTAATAAAAACTACCGGTCACTAGAGTCTCGCCTAGCCTCTAGATTCCAACAACTATCTCTTTCTAGATATCAACAATAAGTCATATTCAATCTCAAAATAATCTTTCAATTCCTTTATTCATATCTCTTTCTCAACGAGAAAATATTTCTTTATAATCTCATAACATAAAACGATTCAATTCAACCTCATTTGTCAATTTAATCACTTATAACATTGTATGCAATAACAAATAATCTCAATCAAGTATAGAAAATCATAAAATCTCATTAAGAGAAAAATCTAATTGCAATCCAAATATTCATCTCTCTTTAATTATACAAGAGTCATAATTTTCATGTAGAAGTCACTTCTAATTCTTTTAAGCGATAAACTCGAGTTCTTTAATGTAAAATCCCCTTTTAATCTCACCAAAATGTATCCAAACATTGGACAAATAATTTTCATAAAGACTAAACAGTTTTAGAGAACTTTATAGGATTTTTCCTAATTTTATTTCATTTAAAAACTCAATATACCAAAAAATAATCAAAAAAGAAAACAACTGTCAAAAGTCGGATTCGAACCCATCAAAAGCCGACCCCGCCTGATGAACAGAAGTCTTAATGTGCACCCGAAGACCAACTGGTCCAAAGCAGCTAATTGATATAAGTAGAACATAAATGAAACTTATACTTAAACTCTCGGTGATTTATATAAAGTCAAAAATTTATTAAAACAGAATCTCTAACCAGACTCAAACCCGAGACCAATAGCTCCGCCGAAGCTACAGTAATATTCTTAAAATGCACCCAAAGACCGGTAAGTCCATAGTGACTAACTGATGTGAAAACAGATTAAGTAATTTTTTGTATATACCGCAGTGTATTTAATTTTCCTTTAATAAACTCAATTCTTCAATTGATTTGTACTCACCCAAAAATCTACTTCTTTTTCCAGAATATCAAAATATTATAGTACAGAATATTATATTCAAAATTTTATAAAGTTTTCTTTTGGACAATATAACAAAGTTTCTCCCCAAAATTGTGTTAGAACACATATAATCAAATTTTCAAATAAAAATGTCGTTTTTCATCAAAAACTCCTCTATGAAATTTTCTATATTCATTAGATTAACTAATGAGACTAAATCCACATTTCTTTATCACATTAGCATCAAAATTCATTTTCCACACATATTGCATTCTTGTGACTACTATTCTAACATAACAACAATTTTCTAAATGATACATCTTTTTTCACTTTTCAATTTAACAAAGAATTCTAATCTTTCATACGAATCACACCATCAATTCAACACATCATGACACGAAATAATTCAGATTAAGTAATCTACAACTTAGCATACTGATCAATTTTAACAAATCAAATTTCTACATTAACTAGCCAGCAAATTTTACTCCTAATTTAGGAAGCATTTTAGAATCACCCACCCAAATGTGATGTACTCAATTGAACTCCTAGAATTAGAAGCTCCTAGAAACTTCGATATGGCCTCCTCGAATTCCGTGCACCAAGAGCAATTCCCCAGCTCTCCATTTTCGGCCATACACAGTGAGCTCCTACTTTCGGCATGCACACAGTGAAAGCACCTCTCATCTTCAAATGTATTCATAACTATGTATATATATACATATATATCTATATAATAAAATACAAAGCTATCAAGTGGCTCTCCTTCAATCCTCCCAAAATCAAAGGCCCAGATCTAACATCACGAAACATATTCCCCCCCCCCCCAAAACTCAGATTCAAATCCCCCACCCAAAACACCACCTTTATTTATTTAATTATCTCTCTCTCTCTCTCTCTCTCTCTCTCTTCTCTTCAAAAAATTAAGAATATAAAAATTTTAATTTTTTTTTTAAAAAAAAATCCAAAAAATTAAAAACTTATTAAAAAAATTATTTAAAAAACTCAAAAAAAAATTAATTTTTTTAAAGAAAACATATTTTTTTTAAATATTTAAAAATTTAAAAATTTTTTAAAAATCAATTTTTTTAAATTTTAGAAATTTAGAAATTTCAAAAAAAATTTAAATGAAATAAAAATTTTTTAAAAAATAAAAAAATTAATAATTAAAAATTTTACAAATTTTAAAATTTTGGAAATTTTGAAAATTTGAAATTTTGAAAATCTCAAAGCAAATCCAAATCCAAATCCAATGTCGAACCCCAATCAAGAGGTCGTCGCCGATATTTAATCCGCTGCTGATTCCCTATCGGTGACTTCCTTCCACCAAATCGAGGGCGAATATCAAGCGACTCCGTATCATCGACTCCCCTCCACCGAATCGAGAGCCTTTATATGCGATGCGATGACTCTAATTTCATCTCATTAACCGAATTCACATTCTAATTTTTAATTTTTTGTGTGCAGGGGATTACTCAGTTTTTTGCTGACTCGAATTTTGTGTGTGCATGAAATTTAAGATCAGAGATGTATGATTATTTTATTTTTGTGTTTAAAAAATTTTAATTTGGTGATTTATTTGATGAGTTTTTTATTGGTTTTGATTTAAGGTGTATGCAAGTGAGAGATGGATTATTTGGTGGCCTCAATTTGGGCTTCCAAACCATAGTAGGGCAGGTAAGGTGACTAACAACATAAAATAACTTGGCAAATATGCAACATTAATTTCTTTACTATATGAGAAAATACTATCGTGAAGTGTTTGTTCCCTTCACTGGTTATTAGAAACCATGGATAACATAACATATAAGAACTTTCAGTGTATGTTTAGATATATAGGATTGGAATGACTGGAGTTTACCAGTGAATGATGCAAACTCTCCACTCAAGAAAGACAGCAAAAGTAAATTTATTATTTATCCATTTTGATTTTTTTTTTTTATACAGGTGCAATGGGGAGACACACTGGAGATAAAAGAAATGATTAGCTTGGATTAGTATTTTGGAAACTTCATGTATTTCATTTTGGTTGAAATAATAATAAGAGGTATTTCAATTAAAAATTGAGTCTCACACAAACAAATGTTTAGATTATTGGTATTGTGGATACCTTCACACATGTACTTGGGTTACCATTGTATTTAGACATGCTCATAGTGGTTATGGGATTAAAGTAAGCTCTATAAAATCTATATGATAACGTCCTTGCATAACTATTACAAGCATCTAAAAGTGATGCTGAAGTTAAAAAAAACTTTTATGCAGTGTTTTTAACAAACTATATGCATTCCAGATAAGTTCAAGCTAATGATCAAGAAGGCGATGGTTGAGCTTAAAGGTAGATATACTGCTTTCTCATATAATCTGTTTGCTACTTTAATTAATTTTCTGAACCTCCAAAACTATTTTATATAATCAAATCAAGTGCACCGTTCCGAAGACGTGCCGTAGGCACGTGTCAACAAGCAAATCTAGTATATATATATGGATACACTTATGCATTTTTTTCATTCATCCCTTTTCTTCTTTGCTCTCTGATCAAATCCGAACACCCCAATCCCAAACCAGCACATGCCCATGTGCTTTCTCCACCTACTCACTTTTATACATTTTCTTATACAATGTGTGTATATATATATATATAAGTAGTAGAGTAGTTATTAAAACCTCCTCCCACTAGTAACACTAACTCCACTCACTCAAATTCAAACACTCAATTTCCCTCCTTCCAAAAAGCAGCCGGTCCCCCCCCCCCAAGTTTCATGCATACACACGTGCACGTGCTTGCACTAGCACACACTTCCTCAAATTAATTATTTTTAAAAAATATAAATTACATGTATAGATAATTTGTACGTAAAAATTAGTTTAATTAAAAATTATAATGTTTCATACACAAATAAAATAAACATACGCACATTCCAAAATTTATTTTGAAAACGGATACGCTCAAATACGCGCACCAAAACAAACACGTGCGTCGCACGTAAAATATCAAAATGCAAAATTCGAATTTATCAACAGATAACAGTTAAAGATAGTCAAAATAAAATATAAGAAAAATATATCTATTAATTTATATATATTCCAAGACGTAATTGCTACGTATATAGAAAATACGTGCATTACACGTTCAAAATTATTTAATCAAAATAGGGGAAAATGAATTTCCATTTTATAAAATAAATTCGAACAAGTCATAAATAATTGAAACACATTAAAATATTACACGTAGCAGTGGAAAATACGTAATCGGTACGTGAATCAAAAACACATAAAAAGCACGTAAAAATACCGAGATTGAAATTTTATATTTCAGTTGACTCAATTAGGATAAAATCAATACGGAAAATGCATAAATAGTCGGAAACCAAAATACGTAGTGAACACATTACAAAATTACCAATAACGTTACAAAATACATGTGTGTAACACACGTGGTTAAAATTGTCATTTCCAATTTTGCAGGGGTTACATTAGGATTGTACTTTTGTATTTTTAGGTTTTACAATAGGTTTGTATTTATATGATACAATTAAGTTGTTGGGTTAATGGGCTAGGATCTAATAACAATGGGTTTGGGTCTAGAAATAATTGCAATTGGGTTTTGGGTTCAAAAAGTGATGGATTTAAAGAAAAATAGGGTTCAAATAAAATACTCACAATCAATTAAAAATGGAATCAAAAAGAAAATAACTCAACAAGAATAATATGAGTAATTCATGAACAAAATTTAATTAAGATGCTCAAGGAAAAGTAAGGTATTTTATTCAAATGCAAATAAAAATATTACAATGAAAGGGAAAATGAAAAGAACGAAAACGGTAGTTACAATCCTACCCACCTTACAATAAAATTTTGTCCTCGAAATTTAAGCAAGTGGTAGTAGAGTAACCCTGAAGAAAAGAAAAGAACTACACAAAAAGATAGGGAAGCATCTTCTGAATCTCTTGCTCTAGCTCCCAAGTCGACTCACCCGACGAGTGAGGATTTCAAGCAACTCGAACCAATTTGATAACCTTATTCTTCAAAATCTTCTCCCTCTGGTCCAAAATCGAAACTGAACAAATTTCACAGGACAAATCTGGTCAGATAGACAATTCCGAGTAGTCAATAACATGACTATCATTCCTGACATACTTCCTGAGTTGGGATACATGGACGACATCATGCACTCCAAATAGAACTGGCGGTAACGCGCGTCTATAGGCCACCTTGTCTACTCGCTCCACCACATCAAACGAACCAATGAATCTAAGGCTTAGCTTGCCCCCCACCCCCCCACCAAACCGAATAACACCTCTCCATGGTAATACCTTGAGGAATACATGATCACCCACTTCGAATTCCAACTACCTCCTATGAATGTATGCCCATTTCCTTTGTTTGTCCTGAGCTTCCTGAAGATACTTCCTGATCTGGGCCACTGCATCAACAGTCCTCGTGATCAACTCTGGCCCCAAAAGCGTCCTCTCACCAATTTCATCCCAGCACACTAGTGATCTACACTTCCGACCATAAAAAGCTTCATACGGAGCTGCCTTAAGACTTGTAACCCCCATTCCCGACAATAGGTATTTTCCATGTATTTTCTATAATTTAATTCTTATAAAAAAAATTGTGCTAAATTCGTTTCGGATCTTTTATTAAAGTATTTTATAATCAAAAATTTTATTCATTTCGAATAGTGGTGTGTTTTGATCTTATTTTCTATATCATATTGATCGGCTATTTATATTTGAGTTCAAAATAAAATATATTATTATTATTATTGGATTCTTTTTAAAAAAAATTTAAACCCGGATACTATTTGGTTGTATGATATTATTGTTATGATTATAATTATTAATTTTTATTTCATGAATTTTTATTTAAAATTCATCTATCGAAATATTTTATTATTGTACCGGTTCTGATTTTCTAGGCAAATTCCAATTTATTTTCAAGCTCAATTGATATTATGTTCATTTGTATTATTTATTTATTTAATTAGATTTAAATTTTTATTCACGGACAACTCTCATTCTTCTTGTTGGGCTATTTTCTTGTTGATCCTATTTTATTTATTTATTATGGATATTTTATTTGAACCCTATTGTCGTTAAACCCATCTCTTATTAAAGCCTAAAACCCAATTGTAGTTTGTTCTCAACCCCAACCCACTATTATTGGATCCTAACCCATTAACCCAATAATCTACTTGTATTCTATAAATATAATCCTATTGCAAACCCTAAAAAATTGCTCAGTCGAAACCTAAGAGTCGTCTATTCTCTCTCCTATTCTCTCTCCTCTCTGTTTTCTCTCTCCTCGACCATTTCCCACTCAAACCCAATCACCTGTGCTTCCTCTCCGGCCAACTCCGGCCACACTATCGCGCCCCAATGCTGCAACCACCCCCGATCGCTCGCCCAATGCCAGCACATCAACCAACCAAAACCCCCCTCGTTCCTGTTCCCGATCGCCGGTGCCCAAATCCCAAATCACGATGCCCCTTGCTCTCTTCCCGTCGTGCAGTCTCCTGCGATGCCGATGACCCCAGTCCCGTGATAAATTTTTGCCCATACTTCATCACGATACATTTTATTGAATGTATTATATACGTGCTAATTTGTGTTAGTTCATGGGTTCGTTGCTTCGGGATTCTCATCCTGTTATTCTTGGTATTCAAATTAATCGTCCAAAAGGTAAGTCACTTTCCTCTTGAATTGTTATGGTATCAAAATCAAGAATTTTATTGAAACTCCGCAAGTAGATCCTATCGTTTATTATATCATTGTATTGGTTATCTTTCGTTTGGTCTATTTAGGGTTTACACTAGCTAACCCCAATATTCTTGACATTGTGCCTCTATTGACTTTAAAGATTGATTCTTTCATGCATCTATATAGTATTCATAATAGGGTTACTCATATAATCACGACACAATTAATCTATTGTAGAAATAATTGCTAGGTTGTATGTTTGGTTGATCGATGGTTGTTTGGGTGATGAAAATTAATGTATGTATGTGTTCTTAATTTTATTGATCATGTTTTATACCCATCATACTGATTATGAAGATTATCAACTAATAGAATTGATACCCATCATGTTTAATTAAATGATTTCATAAATAATACCCAAAATCCTGTATGTTGCTTGCTGGTTGTATGTTGTTTGCAATTTTCGGCATAGTAAATGATCTTAAAATAAATAACTTTCTGAATAAGAGTTGTAGCCCTATGTTTCTAGTTTCCAGAACATCTTGAAACACTGAATTCCGAGTTGTATAGCAAAAGTTATGGCTATATTACTACTGCTATGTTTAATGTCCAGAATAGTAATTTCTAGTTTTTCTTAAATTAATTATTCCTATATCATAGTATTGTATGAATTTAGGTATATATGTTGCATAGCATGATCCTATTGAGTTATTTTCATCATCATAATTGTCCATTTCAAGTTATTATCCTATTGTTCTCTTATTATTACTATCGTCCATCTAATGCCTCAAATTGCATATTGTATTGTTGCATCGATAAAATAATTAACAAGCTGGAGTTTAAGAGTTGACTCTAGTAGTGGACAATATAGGGACTGTACTCGGATAAGGGGCTCGTGGTTCCTTATATCGTTATCTTGTGATCTTGTGTTCTTGTGATCTTGTGATCTTGTAGCATCATATGGATAAATTATCGTTATGGATGGAACATTGTTATTGTAAAGAGCCGAGTACATGATCTATCAAATCCACCACTAAGTCTAAATGTAATTTGTTTGTATGTAGCAACCATGTGGTAAATAAATGAGATGCATAAAGTGCTACATTAGTCAGGATTTAAATGATTAATAGACTTAAGAATTGACACGGTATTGACACTGCATATTGTTCATCATTGTCCCTATTGATATCGAATCTTGGCTAAGTGTTATTGATATTGGTCATTGAACATTGTTATCGAATATTGAATCATTGTTTATACCAATTGCATCGATTACCGTGATATTGAGTATTGATTATTGTCCCATGTTATTGATTCCTATAAATCTATTGAATTCATTATTATATCGTTATTCCATTGTTCTTTGTTTTCTCTACTTGTTGTCCATTACTTGCTCTAAGGACAATTTTTCTCATCTTTTTAGATGAAGTGTTTACAGGTGATGAAGGAGAATTGTCTGCTGGGATTGGAGAACAAAGATTCTGAAGATTTTAATGCCTTTAATTGCTGATTACTTTATCAAACTTAACGTATTGAGACTTATTATCTATTTGTGATTGGATTATTATTGTATTGGGCTTATGATCCGGATTTTGTTATTGTTTCCAGAAGTTGGTTTATTGTATTTGGATATTTCATATTGCTTCATTCCAAGTATTATTGTTCATGAGATTATTATTATTGTCTCCGCAATTGTTCTTTATTGATTATATTATTAAGTTGATCGAATAAACAGCTTATGGGTGACAATAGTCATTCGCTGGGCTAATGTCATGTGCTCGTATTCCGTATTTTTGGGAAGCGGGGCTAACAAGATTTTTAGTGGTATGAGAGCCCGGGTTTGGATAATATATTAGACAAACGTGACTAAAAAAAGGAAGTTGGCTTTGATTGATATATTAATCAGATTTGGGTTTATCGGGTTGACTCAACAGTATGTGCAATACAAAGATCACATGAATAATTGATAACCAACTTATGATCTAGAAACTAGTTGTATTTGATTCCTCATTGATCCTTTCACATTCAGTTCCTCCATTTCTTGTTGCCTTTTGTCCCCTCCATTCAGTGATTGCTCATTGGGTATAATTTTATTTTTTTCGTACTCATACTCTATTGATTCTAGTGTTGTCCATTTTTTTTATTCCAACTTGGTTGTCGGTCGGCATCGCTCGATCTACAACGACATGTCTACAGCTTGGATTTCTGTGCAGCGGAAGCGTGTGGGCCCATAACCCACAGGTCCCAGGATTCTCATATTGTTTCTCCTTCATTGCATTGCTTACTCACTTACTCCTATATTTGCAACTGTCATTTTTCATTGAATATTTATTCAACATCATTCTTGGTCACTCCATTCATATCCATGTCCTTTCTAATTCCGGTGTTGCCACAATTTTGCCTCTTTTCCCTTTATTCCCAGATTTGTTATTTCCGAGTTTGCTTTTGTCTTGTCCTATGTACCGCCTGAGCAAATTTTGAGGATGAAATTTTGTTGTAAGGTAGGTAGGATTGTAACCCTCGTCTCGACAATAGATATTTTTCGTATATTTTCTATAATTTAGTTTTTATAAAAAAAATTGTGCTAAACCCGTTTCGGATCTTTTGTTAAAGTATTTTCTAATCGAAAATTTTATTCATTTCGAATAGTGGTGTATTTTGATCTTATTTTCTATATCTCATTGATCGGCTATTTATATTTGAGTCCAAAATCAAATATATTATTATTATTGGATCATATTAAAAAAATTGTTAAACCCAGATACTATTTTATTGTATGATTTTATTATTGTTATGATTATAATTATTAATTGTTATTTCTTGATTTTTTAATTAAAATTTGTCTATCGAAATATTCGATTATTTTACCGGATCTGATTTTCTTGGCAAATTCCAATTTATTTTCAAGCTCAATTGATATTTTGTTCATTTGTATTATTTATTTAATTAGATTTAAATTTTCGTTCACGAACTACTCTCATTGTTCTTGTTGGGCAGTTTACTTGTTGATCCTATTTTATTTATTTATTGTTGATATTTTATTTGAACCCTATTTTCTTCAAACCCATCTCTTATTGAACCCTAAAATCAAATTGCAGTTTGTTCTCAACCCTAACCCAATATTCTACTTGCATTCTATAGATACAATCCTATTGCAAACCCTACAAAATTGCACAATTGAAACCTAAGAGCAGTCTATTCTCTATCCTATTCTCCTCCTCTCTGTTTTCTCTCTCCCCGACCGTTTATCGCAAAAACCCAATCCCCTGTGCTTCTTCTCCGGCCAACTCCGGCCACCCCCGTCGTTCCCCACCGCTGCTACCACTCTCGATCGCCGCCCTAGCCCAACGCAAGCACAACAACCCACTGCACCCCCTCGTTCCTGATCCCGATCGCCGGCGCCCAAATCCCAAATCCCAAATCCCGACGCCCCTTGCTCTGTTCCCGTCACCCCGCTGCCTGCGATCGACGACCCTAGTCGAAGTCGAGCCAGTCGACACCGCCGTCCACCAGTCCCCCCTTGCCTCTGCTTGTTGCTGCCATTGCTGTCTCTTCTGTTGCTGCAGTTGCTGTGTCTCTTTGCTTTTGGGTTATTTTATTGCACGTATTATACATGTGGTAATTTGCGGTAGTTCATGGATTCGTTGCTTCGGAATTCTCATCCCGTTATTCTTGGTATTCAAATTAATCATCCAAAAGGCAAGTCACTTTCCTCTTGAATTGTTATTGTATAAAATTCAAGAATTTTATTGAAACTCCGCAAGTAGATCCTAATCGTTTATCATATCATTGTATTGATTATCTTTCGTTTGGTCTATTGAGCCTTTACACGAGCTAACCCCAATATTCTTGACATCATGCCTCTATTGACTCTAAAGATTGAATCTTTCATGCATCCATGTAGTATTCATAATAGGGTTACTCATATAATCACGATACAATTAATCTATTGTAGAAATAATTGCTAGGTTGTATGTTTGGATGATCGATGGTTGTTTGGTTGATGAAAATTAATGTATGTATGTGTTCTTAATTTGTTTGATCATATTTTATACCCATCATGCTGATTATGAAGATTATCAACTAATAGAATTGATACCCATCATGTTTAATTAATTGATTTCATGAAAAATACCCAAAACCCTGTATGTTGCTTGCTGGCTGTATGTTGTCTGCTGTTTTCGACCCAGTAAATGATCTTAAAATAAATAACTTTCTGAATAAGATTTGTAGCCCTATGTTTCTAGTTTCTAGAATATCTTGAATCGTTGAATTCTGAGTTGTATAGCAAAAGTTATGGCTATTTTTACTACTGTTGTGTTTAATGTCCAGAATTGTAATTTTCAGTTTTTCTTAAATTAATTATTCCTATATCATAATATTGTATGAGTTTAAGTATATATGTTTCATTGCTTGATCCTAATGAGTTATTTTCATCATCATAATTGTCCAATTCAAGTTAGCGTCCTGTTGTTCTCTTATTATTACTATCGTCCATCTAATGCCTCAAATTGCACATTGTATTGCTGCATAGATAAAATAATTAACAGTCAGGGTTTAAGAGTTGACTCTAGTAGTGGAAAATATTGTGACTGTACTCGGATAAGGGGCTTGTGGTTCCCTATATCGTTATCTTGTGATCTTGTGATCTTGTGATCTTGTGATCTTATGATCTTGTAGCATCTTATGGATAAATTATCGTTATGGATGGAACATTGTTATTATAAAGACCCAGGTACATGATCTATCAAATTCACCACTAAGTCTAAACGTAACTTGTTTGTATGTAGAAACCATGTGGTAAAAAAATGGGACGCATGAAGTGCTACATTTGTAAGGATTAAAATGATTAGTAGACTTAAGAATTGACACAATATTGACACTGCATATTGTTTATCATTGTCCCTATTGTTATCGAATCTTGGCTACGTGTTATTGATATTGGTCATTGAACATTGTTATCGAATATTGAATCATTATTTATACCAATTGCATCGATTACCGTGAGATTGATTATTGATTATTGTCCTATGTTATTGATTGCTATAGATCCACTGAATTCATTATTATATCGTTATTCCAATATTCTTTGTTTTCTCTACTTGCTGTCCATTACTTGCTGACAATTTTTCTCATATTTTTAGATGAAATGTTTACAGGTGATGAAGGAGAATTGCCTGCTGGGATTGGAGAACAAAGATTCTGAAGATTTTAATGCCTCTAATTGCTTATTGCTTTATCAAACTTAACGTATTGAGACTTATTATCTATTTGTGATTGGATTACTATGATCCAGATTTTGTTATTGTTTCCAGAAGTTAGTTTATTGTATTTGGATATTTCATATTGCTTCATTCCAAGTATTATTCTTTATGAGATTATTATTATTGCCGACACAATTGTTCTATATTGATTATATTATTGAGTTGATCGGATAAACAGCTTATGGGTGACGTTAGTCATTTGCTGGGCCAATGTCATGTGATGGTATTCCGTATTTTTGGGAAGCGGGCCGTGACAAGACTTGCTTGATAGCTATTGTTGTATGAAAATTCAACCAAGTGTAGATGATCTTCCCAAGATCCTCCAAACTAAAGAACACATGACCTCAACATATCCTCCAATGTTTGAATAGTCCTCTCCAATTTTCCATCTGTCTGCGGATGGAATGTAGTACTGAATCTCAGCTTCCTCCCAAGACTGTTCTAATGACTCCCAGAATTGAGATCGGAATCTAGTATCTCTGTTTGATATAATGCTGACATGCACCCCTGCAATCTGATAATCTTCTGCATATACTTCTCTACAAGGCTCTCCATAGACTGACCCACTCTGAAGGGAATAAAAAGAGCACTCTTCATCAGGCAATCCACAATCACACAGATGGCATTGTGACCCTTGGGACTTCTAGGCAAAGCAGTCACAAAATTCATGGTAATATTCTCCCACTTCCACTTCGGAATAGGAAGCGGTTGAAGAAGTCCAGCAGTCCTCTGATGTTTTGCTTTCACTTGCTGGCAGATCAAACACTGCGAAACAAATCTTGCAACAGCTATCTTCATACCATGCCACCAGATATGCAACTTCAAATCCCGATACATCTTCGTACCATCGGGATGAATAGAATACAGCGAACGGTGAGCTTCTTCAAGTAAATTCTGCCTGACTTCCCCCTTCGGAACACATATACAGGTCCCAAAGTGGAGAGATCCATCCTCATGAATCACCATATCAATCCTTTGAACCAGCCTCGACTTCAGCTCGAAACATCTGCAACTCCACATCACTAGACTGTGATTCCTTAATCTGATCCACCAAAGACGACTGCAACTGAAGCACCATACAACTCTGCTCAGAACCAGAAAAAACCACTTCCAAATCTAACCTCCTTATAGCTTCCACAAGCTCATCCTGCTCAGTTAGAACCAAGGCATCAAAGCGCCCACCCACTGAGCCAAAGCTTATATCACAACATATAAGGACTTTAATTCCTTAAGTGTCCAACTACCCTTTTCTCTGTCTTTTTTTAAAAAAGTTTTTCTTCTCCCACAAACAGCAGACCCAAGACTCGAACCAGTGCCAATAGCAAGGCGTCACAGCGCCTACCCATTGAGCCGAAGCTCTGATCACAACCAATATGGGCTTTAATTCATTAAGTACTTGGTCTCGACCTAATCCATTTATTTAAGAACATGAACATTTCAACTTCTTCGATTCATCACACCCATTTTATTTACTCATACTACACACTGTAAAATATCCAGTAACCAATTCATACTCAGTTTTCATGCAATGAAGTGATTCTACCCAATTTAAAGATTTCTAGCAATTTAAAAACATCCCAAACATGACATGCCTTTATTAAATATAAACATTACTCTACAATGCATTTATATATATATATATATATATATATATATATATATATATATATATATATATATATATATATATTTCTCTTTTCAAATGCCAATTAACAAGATGGGAAATTTTCCCCCAAAATTTTATAATTAATTCAATTCATGCACAAATCCATTTCTTTCACAATTTCTTTATAAAATTCTGCTCACTCTAAATAAACATTTGCATAGCATCTCATATTTTAATTTGCATAAATTTAAGTTTTAATTTCATATAATCTACCTCAAACAACATTTATTTCATTCATAATGCACTAACATTATTAAATTTCTTCTACAATATGCATCACATCAATGTTTGAGAATAAACTAAGCAATTTACATCTACAATTGTAATATAAATCTCCTAAACACATAATGAAACTATAATTTAGAAAGCATATAGAAACACACACCTAATAGAAGAATTCTAGAAGCAATCCCCTTCACAAAAGCACTCCAAAATCCACAAAATCCAAGCAAAACTCCCCTACCAAAAATTGACCGCAAGCAACCCGCAAGCCTCTGGCTATTCACTTGAATATTATTATTTTTTATATTAGTTTTGTATGTCTATGTT
Source organism: Hemerocallis citrina (assembly GCA_017893485.1). Lineage (NCBI taxonomy): Eukaryota > Viridiplantae > Streptophyta > Magnoliopsida > Asparagales > Asphodelaceae > Hemerocallis > Hemerocallis citrina. Next base: position 113,680,843 of record CM030363.1, read on the forward strand.
GAATGGTTTAGGAATTGGGGGGGGGGGGTAATTATAGGTTAATTAAGGTAGTTAATATAACTAATCCCCACTAAACAATCCACTAGCCACTCTCTTTATATCCACTCACCATGTTAGCCGGCTAGTCTTCTTGGGTGAGCACATTGAACGTGTGCACGTGCACATATTTTGTGTACACCTCACACAATTTAATTATTTATTTTTACTGAATAGGATGGGTATTCTACATGACAAGTTTTGTGTAGGCTTTTATTTAAATAATTTTGTGGGTTTTAAAAACAATTTTGGGTCAATGCCTTTTATAAAAATATAACTAATACAAAGTGTAATAAATAAAGAGGGAAGAAAAATGTACATTACTTTTTAGAAAATTTTAGAAACAACCATGTATAAGATTTTACGTGCAATACACGTGTAAAAATTAATTTGAGAGAACGAAAAATAGTCAAAATACAAAAATACGTAGAATATGTATATTAATAATGATACGAATATTTCATGTAATGGAAAATATACGTAGTCAACACGTGTATTGAAAACATGTGCAATACAAGTAAAAACACAAACATAAAAATTATTTGAGTTGGCTCAAAATAGGATAAAAATAAGTTTTGAGAAGACGAAAATGTACAAATAGTTGAAATACAGAAATACGTAAGTAAGTACATTATGACTATTACTCTTAACAGTACGAAATATATGTGTGTAACACACGTAGAGCAAAATTGTCATAACTCAATTTTGCGGGGTGTTACACTCTCCCCCCTTGAACAGTTCTGTCCTCAGAACATACTAGGATAAAAGTTGTATTTCGAACACAGTAAGGAAAAGTATCATTATTGCATATAGGAAAACGACAAACATTAAGAAAATGAATAAAGTATAAAAATATGTAACGTGAAAAAATAAGGTAAACTTATATAAAAAAAACTATGAGTATCAAAATTCATAAGAACGGAACAAGAAAAACCAGAAAAAATAGCATAAGAAAAGAAATATGACCATAAAAGATAGTATAGATCGAAAGATATTTTCATATAAAGTAATATTAGGTAAAATATTAGATAAGGGAAAATATAAATTATGTCGTTAATTGTGAAAGAGTTTGGAAAACAAAGCAATTGGAAAGAACAAGGAGAAGCATAGTCAATAGATACTTTAATAAATTATTAATAGTCTTAGTAATCAAAAAAAAAAAAAATCAAAGAAATAAGCAGTACTTTACGGAAGCATTTGCAATATGCCAACGATACTATTATTTTTGCCTCTCCTAACAGGAGTACTTTACGGAATCTCAAGCTCCTTCTTTATTTATTTGAGAATGCTTCAGGATTGTCGATTAACTTTCATAAATCGTTGGTTTTGTTGCTGGGAGGTAATCCCAACCGGCAATATGAAATGGCGCAATTTTTCAACTGTATTCCCGCGTCTTTTCCAATCAAACACCTAGGTATCCGTTTGATATGGGGTAAACTCCATAAATCGGACTGGATGCCGATGACCGAAAAAGTTGAATCTAGGCTCAATGTCTGGGTTGGTAAACATTTGTCCCGTGGAGGCAGACTTACCCTGTTAAGCTCTGTTCTTTCTTCCATTCCTTTGTATATGATGTCCTTATTTTATGTCCCATCTTGGGTCATCAAAAGAATTGACCAAATCCATAAGAACTTCTTCTGGTCAGGGATCGACTCCTATTGTGCTGGTAAGAATCTTTGCAACTGGAAGTTGATTTGCACTTCCAAAGAGGCAGGAGGGTTAGGGGTGCTTGAACTTTTTCTTTCCCTTAATCTTTACTCTTGGTTCCCCTCGGACGATTTCAGATGGCGTTGGACCAGTTCAGGTAACTACACGGTGAAATCTTGCTACAAGTTTCTTAATTTTGGTGGAATCTGTTCCCAGCTTGTGAATAGGGCTACAATTGAGCCGAGCTGAGCCGAATACCTTCAGGCTCGAGCTCGGCTCGTTTACCAAACGAGCTTAATTTTGAGCTCGAGCTCGGTTTGAGCTGAGCTTTGACCGAGCTTTGACCATATTCGAGCCGAATAGCTCGCGAGCTTAGCCTAAAAAAAAAAATCAAGCTCGAGCTTGGCTCGTTTACGAAATGAGCTCGATTTTGAGCTCGAGCTCGACTCGAGCTCGGTTCGAGCCAAGCTTTGACCGAGCTCGAGCCGAATAGCTCGCGAATAACTCGATTTGTTTGCAGCACTACTTGTGAAGCCTCTTTGGATTAATTGCGCACCTCTTAAAGTTAAGATCCTTACCTGGCTCATGCTTAACAACAAACTTCTTACCATGGAAATCCTGAATAAAAGAAACCTGGCTATAGGCCAGTTCTATTCGTTATGCTCTTTCGAGCATGAAGACGCCAACCATCTCTTTCTTAATTGCTATTTTACTCGTCAATTATGGATTATTTCCGTTACCGCTTGGCAAGCCCCCGACATCTTTAACGATTTTTTCTCTTGCTGGAAAACTCATGTTCTCCAGCGCAAATTTCGAGCCTCTTGGTTCCTGTCGATGATGGCAATTATTTGGGTGACTTGGGCGGAACGTAACAGGCAGATTTTTACCCAAACTGCTTCCCCTATCGATACCGCTATCGATAATTTTTTATTCTTCTCAAAGTTTTGGCCTTCCATTTTACCTAATGATAAGGTGGAAGCTCTGCATTTAGATCGCCTGGAGGAGGCGATCCTTTCTTATCGCTCTTCGATTTAGCTTCCCTAGTTCAGCTCTTTTCTTCTTGTTGTTAACTCATGCTCTTATTCTCTGCAGAATAGAGCTTTCTTGGGGATGCTCTTTTGGTCTCTGGTTTAGATCGATGGATTGGTTCAGGTGATGTTCTGTGCTGGTCCCGTCTTTTGTGGTTTTGATGTGCTTCGGGCTTTACTCTCCTTTTGTTTCTCATCTGTAATAGACTGTTTCTTAAGTTTTTTGTTCTTTTGAGATTAAAGCCGGGCCATGTTCAATGGTGTGTATTTTGGTTGTTCAGTGAACTGTATATTGGTTTCTTAGTGTACCTTTTTGTGGCCGGTAGCTTAGTAGGGCACCGAGTCGTTTTGGTGTAAAAATTCCTCTCCTTTCCGAGGTAGATTGTTGTTTTTTATTCTATGTTAGTGATGCTCTTGTGCTAGTCTTGTGCTTCTCTTTTTGGAGTTTCGGTGGTTTCCTCCCTTGTGGTTTTGTTTTGCTTTGGGATGGAGCTCGCTCGACCACCCCTGTAGAGATTTAGCCCATAATCATTGTTGTCATCTTGTTGTCCGACTTTGTATAAGTTGATTGTTGAGGATTCTAGCTTCTTTGCTCTTTGTTCGCTCCAGCTTGGCTGGAGGTTTTTGGTTGTTGTTTGCATGGCTTGGTTGTGCTTGTTGGCTCGTTTTAGCCCGCTCCCTTTGGCTGTGGTGTGGCCCTTTCGTCGTCTTGCTGGCTTTGCATCTGGATGGTTTGCCCTCCCTTGCTGGCCCCGTCTTTTGGCATGGATTTTCATCGGGTCATCCATGGGTCTCAGCTCGAAGGAGGCCCTGTTCGGATTGGTTGCTGCCTCCTCGTTGCGGTCTGAGTGGGGTTCGGTTTTCGGTGTTCCTTCTTCGTGCACGGCTTTTCGGCAATTTTCTCAATTGCTTTTGTTTTTCTTTGTAGTTGTTGTTTAGTGCTCCGAGTGTTTACACTTTGTAAATTTACCTCTATCGTTGTAACCTCATTTTTATCTATTGATTGGGCTGGAATCTTAGGATTCTATCCGCGTTATCAAAAAAATGAAATAAGCAGTAGAATGATTGAAATCGCAAACTGAACTAGTACTATATATTACGAGATAAGAATTGAATTAGTAATTTAAGAGAAGGCTATTGGATAAAAGTTTTAAAAATATACGAGCATGAAATTTAGTTAAAAGTATAGACAATATAAAATAATTATGTATAACAAGTTAATATCCTGAAATAATTTGTATGGTAAATACAATAATTATACATACAGTTTAAAAATTAAAGATATATATAATAGTGGTTGGCATATATCCAAATGCTTTCAAATTTTCAAGTCGAGCAAGAATACCCAACATACAAAATTATATACGTACATAGGCGTAAAAATTATAGGGTGAAACAAACAATATTATGATATGAAAATTACAAATGGTTTGTAGGAGTAAAACAAGACATCATAGTAGAAACAGTGATAACATGTCATAGAAACAATACAAAAACTAATTATAAAGAAATAAATTATGAATCATAAACAAAAGTATAAATAATAAGATTTTTTTTTTTTCGTTAGGTGAGTAGCCACCTAAGATAAGTTAGCAGCAAAATAAAATACAATGAAGTGATATGAAATGCTAACTTATGTAAAGATTCAAAATAATAAGAAGAGGATGGCAAGATAGTTGATATTAAGTAGTAAATATGCAAGTAGGATAGATATAGAAACCAGTATGAATAATAAGGTAATTAATTTAATGCTAGGTTGTAAAATATTATAAAATGGTATAAACTAGTACAAAAATAGAATAGTGGTAAGTAAATATATGTAGAAATAACAATGAAGGCTATTAAAGCAGAAAAATCTATTTTGGTGTAGGTTCGGCTCGTTGATGTCCAACTACAGACTTGCCTCATTGACATCAAGTTGCAAAATTGCCTCTGCGACATGCGATTGCAGTTTGCCTTCTGGACTTTCGGTTGCAGACTTTGCCTCCTCGACATCCAGTTCCAGTTGAGTAACGTAAAAGCGCATAAAAGAAAATGAGTAAGTTAGACTTAAGAGGTTAAGTCTAAGGGTTGTAGATAAATAGATAAATATCAAAATGAATTTATAGTATAAGAAAATAATTCTTTGAAGAAAAAAATATATATATTAACTTTAAGGATGAAAAGGTATTACGATGAAAATCCACAAAGAAAATTTTAAGAGGAAAGCTTAGTCTATGTATAAGATATCATGAATGTTGGTTCAAACTCACCACGCTTCCGCTGCGCCACTCTGATAACAAGGGAAAATATACTCGCATACAATCTCACATCAATGTACACGAGGAGAGCATCATGAATGCAAGTTCAATAACTATACCATTCATGACTCCAGCCATCCAATAGGAAAAAGGAGGAGAAGATATCAGTGTATAGAGCAACACAAATATAAATCACTTACATTTAAATCTCTATAAACTGAACTCACACTTCTAATGTCCACCCTAATGTGTCGTCCTTGTAATTTTGTACTACTTTTTGAATTTGGCTCTGATACCACTCTGTAACACCCCGAATTTCAAAACACGGTAATTCATAGAACAACAGGATCTTTTACTTCAAATTCATACAATTTTATAAGAAAATTAAAACTTTTTCATACAACACTGTTCTTTTACATTAATGTTGCGGAAAGAAATAAATACAACATGATAAATACAACTTTAATAACAGCAACTTAAATCAGAAAGCAACCTTTAGCACCAATTCATCTTTGTGTTCTTTTGACAAACCAAGCCCTACACTGAAAACTGTGGGCACGTCAGTTACTTACAACCAACGCAATATTATAAAACAACGATCATCACTATGCCATAATATAATTATTCTTTATACTTTAGCAAACAACTTGAATGTAAAACAAAGTATAAATAGTGACTATCCTAAACATGTTAGTGTATGATATGCCTTAGATGCCTAATGCAGATTTACACTACGATGCACTAATACATACTTGTTCGGATTCTATGCATTCCATTCTACATAGGTCCGAGGGCAAGCCCTTATCATAGTCCCCAATATAGGGTTTAATCTCCCGCCATGAATTACTACTATGGTGACTAATATAAGTTTTAGATATTCTGTGAGTATCTAGTACCACCCCGATACTTGAGTATCGCACTCCCACTTCAAGTTATTTTGGACACATTGCCTCACACCCAATAATTCTGGAGGCGAATACCCACACTGCGACCTATGACCCCGATAATTCGTGAGTATCGCACTCCCACTTCAAGTGATTTTGGACACACTACCTCACACCTAGTAATTCTGATGGTGAATACCCACACAGCACTGTCATAGGTACCTCATCACACAAATACCCCACGACATCGCCTCGATCCTAGTAATTCTGAAGGATATCCCCCACCGCGAACCTCAACCCCGGTAATTCTGGAGATAGCTCCCACCGCACTATCTAGGCCCTCATACTCATGTTTGCCCATACTTCATCACATTTCCCCTTAGTGCTTGTCCTTAAGTTTTAGTTATAAACATCACAACCTAGAGGTAGCTTGCCCTACTGGACTTTAATCCAACACAAGAGAAAGTCAGCCCAAATTGGCTACTTCTCAACGAGAGAGTTAACCCACAATGGTTACTCCTCAAAACTCATTAATCACAAATGTCGGTAACTACGGTCTCGCCTAGCCTCTAGATTCTAACAATTATCTCATTCTAGAGATTAAATAGGTTATATTAAACCTCAACAACAATATTTCAACTTTTAAATCAATGATTTTCTTCAACACTGAAGTATTCAACTTTTTATAATTCACGCAATCAATATTTCCAATCAAGTTCCTCATAAACCATCTTTTTTATTTCCCAAACAAACTAGTCAATTCAAAAATTATCTCGAAACTCTTTCCAAAGTGAATAATTTTAATATTTTCAATCATATTCATTTTATTTAGAACCCCAACTTGCAATGCACTTAGCATGCTTCTTAAATAATCAAAATATTTTTTAAAACAATGTAAAAAAATCACACAATTATTCTAGTATTATTTTATGGATTTTATAGAACTTTTCCATTCTAAAAATATTTCAAAAAACGTGAAAAAAATATTTTTCTTCACAACAGCAGAAACCTGGCTCAAATCAGCGCCAACGGCAGGGCATCAAAGCACCCACCCACTAAGCCAAAGCTCAGATCACAACATATAAGGACTTTTAATTCCTTAAGTGTCCAACTACCATCTTCTCTGTATTTCCTTTTAAAAGTTTTTCTTCTCCCACAAACAGCAGACCTAAGACTCGAACCAGCACCAATAGTGAGGCGTCACAGCACCTACCCACTAAGTAGAAGCTCAGATCACAACCAATATGGGCTTTAATTCATTAAGCACTTGGTCTCGGCCTAATCCATTTATTTAAGAACATGAATATTTCAACTTCTTCGATTCATCACACTCATTTTATTTACTCATACTACACACTATAAAATATACAGTAACCAAGTCATACTGAGTTTTCATGCAATGATGTGATTCTACACAATTTAATGATTTCTCGCAGTTTAAAAACATCCCAAACACGACATGCCTTTATTAAATCATAAACATTACTCTACAATGCATTTATATATATATATACTAGTTTTGCCTGTTGACACGTGCCTACGGCACGTCTTCGGAACGGTGCACCTTGTTTGATCATAAAAAATAGTTTTGGAGGTCCGGCAAATTAATTGAAGTAGCAAACATAAAGCAAAAAACATATTATATATTTTTTTTAATTTTTTTTGAAATATTTTTAAAGTTTTTAAATTTTTAAATTTTTAATATTTTAAAATTTTAAAAAATTTTATTTTCTTAATTTTTTAATATTATATAGAAGAAGGAGGGAGAGAGAGAGAAAAGAATAATAATAATAAATATAGGAGTTGTTTTGAGTGGGAGATTTGAATTTGAGTTTTGGGGGAAACTTTTGGAGGGAAAATATGTTTTGTAACGTTAGATCTGGGCCATTAATTTTTGGGGGGATTGAATGAGAGCCACTTGATAGCTTTCTTTGTGTTTTATTATATATATATATATATATATATATATATATATATATATATATTTATATTTATATATATATATATATATTTCCTCTTTTCAAATGCCAATTAACAAGATGGGAAATTTTCCCCCAAAATTTTATAATTAATTCAATTCATGCACAAATCCATTTCTTTCACAATTTGTTTATAAAATTCTACTCACTCTAAATAAGCATTTGCATAGCATCTCATATGTTAATTTGCACAACTTTAAGTTTTAATTTCATATAATCTACCTCAAACAACATGCATTTCATTCATAATTCACTAAAATTATTAAATTTCTCTTACAACATACATCGCATCAAAATTTGAGAATAAACTAAGCAATTTACATCTACATTTGTTATATAAATCTACTAAACACACAATTATATAGAAACACCCACCTAATAGAAGAATATTAGAAGCAATCCCCTTCACAAAAGCACTCCATAATCCATAAAATCCAAGCAAAACTCACCCACCGAAAATTGACAACAAGCAACCCGCAAGCCTCTGGCTATTCACTGGATTTTTTTAATATTAATTTTGTATGTGTATGTTGAATGGTTTAGGAATGGGGGGTAATTATAAGTTAATTAAGGTAGTTAATATAACTAATCCCCACTAAATAATCCACTACCCACTCTCTTTATCTCCACTCACCATGTCAGCCGACTACTCTTCTTGGGTGTGCACATTGCACGTGTGCACGTGCACATACTTTATGTACACCACACAATTTAATTACTTATTTTTATTGAATAAGATGGGTATTATACATGAAAAGTTGTGTAGGTTTTTGTTTAAATAATTTTGTGGGCTTTAAAAACTATTTTTGGTCCATGGGTTTTATAAAAATATAACTAATACAAAGTGTAATAAATAAATGGGAAGAAAAATGTACATTACTTCTTAGAAAACTTTAGAAACAACCATGCATACAAGATTTTACGTGCAATGCACGTGTAAAAATTAATTTCAGAGAACGAAAAATAGTCAAAATACAAAAATATGTAGAATATGTATATTAACAATGTTATGGTTATTTCACGTAACGGAAAATATACGTAGTCGACACGTGTATTGAAAACACGTGTAATACACGTAAAAACACAAAGATAAAAATTATTTGAGTTCGCTCAAAAATCAAAATAGGATAAAAATGATTTTTGAGAAGACGAAAATTGTACAAATAGTTTAAATACGTAGGAAAGTACGTTACGACCAATACTCGTAACAGTACGAAGTACACGTGCATAACACACGTGAAGCAAAATTATCATAACTCAATTTTGCAGGGTGTTACACCAAATGTGTTATGCGTATAAATTTTGTACCATTACATGTAATATTCGTAACATTATAAAGAATTTTACGTATTTTCTTCGTGTTTCAATTATTTATTTTATAACTTGGTCGAATTTATCTTTGTAAATTGAATTCATTTTTACCTATATTGAGCCCACTCAAATATATTTTTGTGTATACGTGCTTTCAATGCACATGTTGATTATATTTTAATATAAAAATTTATGAATTGTGTATATTTATTTTTATTTGTACTTAATTTTAACATATGGGAGATTAGAATGAAAAATTCATTCTATTTTTAATTACACTCATTTTTGATAATACTACTTCATTTGAATGATTGTACATATTATTTGGTGCACAAATAAAAAACCGTGCACACACATACACATTCACATACACTCATTTCTTCATCACATTCAACTCTAATAATTTTCTGCCTATATATATCTACACACATACACATTCCTAAATCTCCACTAATGACTCCCTAACTACCCACTTTTCCAAACCAGCCAACCCCACTTCTCCACTCCATTATTTCCACTCACCTACATACAATTATATACTAATTCTCCACACTCTCTCCATTCTCATCCCGGACTCCCTCTCCCTCCCTCTATATACGTTTATATATTTATGTGTATATATATACATACTTCACATTCCCATCATCCAACGCAAGCCTTTTATTTTCCTTCTCATCACCAACCGAGCCCTTCTCTTTCTTTACCTTGCTGCTCTTCTTCATTCCGAGCCCCTCACTGCCTCCTCCTTTCATCTCCATCTCTTATCTATATATATACATATCTACATACACACATACCCCATAGTATTGACCGGCCAACATTTGTGAGAGAGGGTTGGACATTTTATTTTGTGTATGTGTGGAGCTATCGGATTGGAGAAGAAGAATGATTTTGGGGATTTTTACTTGCAGAATGTTCAATCATTGGGTAGACGTTCCTTTAACTTTCTAAATTTTTTTGTAGTAATATTCATGCTAGATTGTGCAAATATATATAGATGCGTGGGTGTGCTCCACCTTTGATTTGTTTTGTAGTATCATGATAGTTTCAAATTGTGCAAAATAAATTGCTATGAAGTAATAAAAGTAGAGGGTATGACTTGTAATTATTTTTAGATGGAGTATAACTAGTTTTAATTCTTAATTAGAATGTATTGTACGCTCACAAAATTCATGATTGGTTAATTTTAAAAAAAAAATAGACGATTATTTACTGCCTTCAATTTTATTAAATATTCCGACTTAAATCTTAGGGTTCTGATACATGAAATGATGTATATGTGGATTGTTGGATTTTCGGGTATGGACTAAAGTCCGAGTAATACATTCATATTTATTTCCCTGAGGGAAATTAGCAGGAGTTGAGGCTGGATAACCTGGTTAGTGGGTTCGGATTTGGGCTCTGCGTACAGTAGATCAGGTCGCGAGTTCAAACCTGGGGGGTGTGTTTTGGAAATTTGGTCTTTTCTTTCTGGAAATTTTGCTATTAAAAAATAGACAGAAACCTTTATAAAATATAATAATTTTTTTTAACATGATTGAGAGGCTTGATAGACCAGTTAGAGGGTGTGATTTTGGGCGCTAGGGCTTTGTGCTGGGTCGTTGGTTCGAGCCAGGGAGAAGCCATTTTTTTAGGAATTTTGTCTAAAAATTCACTCTCTAAGTATTTTAAACATGAAAATTATATATTTGGAGTTTTGTATAAATAGAATCTACAACAAATATTTTGGGTTAATTTCCACAAAAAGTTATAGTGACTAACTATGGTTTGATTTGATTTAACTTTTGAATATTTTGAGGGATATTATCCTTGGAGTATTTCGGTGAATTAGGAATTGATTTTTGAGGAATATTATTTTAATGGAAATTGGTATAAATGTTTTGGAAGTATTTGGGAAAATTAAGAATTGATTTGGAGGATATTATCTTAATGGAAATTGGTACAATCATTTTGGATTAAGTTCAAGATTTGAATGAATGATTTAATATAGATTTGGTAATTAGATTTGAAATATTAGAATGAAGATGTTGATTAAATTGAGTGTAACCTCTGTTTCTCATTTTATGTATTTTTGAGTGTATTTTTCGTTTTGGTGTATTTTCTCTCTTTGTATTCCTCTTGTATTCTTTTGGATCGTATATTGGAGTTGTTTTCAATATATATTCATTTATTTCTTTTGAGCTCTTTGTGTCTGATTTAGTTGTCTTTTTGTTTCGTTCTTTATTAATTGTTGTTTCCTCTTTATTGGATTCTTGTTCTATTCTTCTACTCGTTGTTTGGGTACTCGTGGTTTCATTTGCCTAAGCCTGTTGTCGACAATCCTATTTGCAAATTCAAACACTAGATCCTAATTAATTATCCTAAACTAATTACCAAGTCCTAATTAAATTCTCCTATTACCACCACCCACTAACCCATCCCCTATTCATTACCCAAACCCGAAACCCTCTTTTTTTTCCCTACTCGAAACCCATGCAGCCAACCCTAACTTTCCCTCATCCCCTATATATATGTGCTCTATCGCTCTCCCAACCATGCCGAAAACCCTAGCCACCGAAATCCTCATCCCGACTGCATTTCACCTCCTCTACCTCCCGATCACCTCACGTTGACAACCCCCAGTCACCCCTAGCACCCGAGCGAGCATCTCCCATCGTTCTCCCCGTCTCTCTCTGTCTCTATTCTCGGCGCGCCCCACCGAAGGCAACAGCAGCAGCTAGCGCCGCCAGCCGCCGCCCTCTCCCCGTGGTCATTGACTCACTCTTCCCTCGCCGTTGAGTTGCCATTGCCGTTGCCGTTGGGTCCTGACTATCATCTCTCCCTCTTGCCTTCTCTCGGTTGTTGCTTGTGTGTGAGAAGTGCGTGGGTTGGGTGTTCGTGATCCTTTGCCGTGCTATCATGGTTGTGTGGTTCTCGTTCTTGGATTGTGGTGATTCGCATTCGTCATTTGTGGGTTTTTGTTCGTTGTCGGGAATATGTTCCCGTTATTCTTGGTGTTCGATTCGTCTTCGGTTAAGGCAAGAAACTGTACTCAAATTCCTTTATATGATACAAGTCATAAATACCGCTTATAGTGTAGTTGGGTTCTAGAGACAATTCGTGTGTGATACCTCTTGATGAATATTGTCTCTATAGTGCTATTGACCATATTTGCCTCACGACACATATGACATGAATTAATCTAGGAGTGACCGTTTCTTGATGTGATGTATATATGAAACAATTATGAGAACTTGTGTGCTTGTGAGATCCATGTGATATACTTATTGTGGACATGTCGTATACCCTATTTCATGTTGTTTAGACACTTAGTAGACTCTAATTCATGTTTAGTGATGTTTCGATCAAGTTTCGTGTGATTCATGTTGGTTTTGTTCCTAAAGTAAATTCTGTATTTTGCCGATAATCTGTCTTGATCAGTAATTTAGGCCATATTAAGGTCAGGATCTTAATTTCAGTATTAAACATGTTTTTTAGAAAAATCCATCTTCTTTACAACCTTTCTGACCTTGATCAATATCGTTTTCGTATGTGTGAGATATGAGAGTTTTACTACAGAGGCGTATTTCATTTTCAGATTTCGTTTCTTGATGATTTTGATGACTAAACTATTTTGATACTTGTGCTAAAAATATTATTTTGATCTTAAATTTTGGTCAGTATTTCTATACTTGATTAGGGATTACCCAGAATTTTTTTGGATTTTATTGATGAGTTTCATATATCGTTTCATGCTTGTTTATAAAAATTATACTTACTGGATTTTGCTCGCTGTTATGAAAAGATTTGTATTTTCACCCTGATTCCTTTTCCTGTATGAAAAATATTTATGAAATATAAAAGTTAGCTTATTTTGTCTATTTTCATCTCCCTTTGGCAGATTTGGATTTCGTTTCACGGTTTGTGAGATATTACAGTTTTCGTACAGCAGTGTTAGGAATTCCAGATTTGCCAAACTATCATTTCTTGATGTTTTCTGATTTTTTATGGCTAAACTAATCTTAATGAAAAATTATGAAACTTTATATTTTGATACTAGACAGATAGGGAAATACCCTAAATTTTTCCTGGATTTATTTGAGATGTTTGATGCTTTTTTCTTGACTTTGAATTCGTTTTCCTGATTTCTGGCTGAACGTATTTTCTGGATTCAAAACAGTTTTAAGACTTGATTTTGTAAAATATTATATGACTTATTTATATTCGCTGAATTCAGTTGGGAGTCTATTTTCTAGACCTTTCGACGGATTCAGATTTGCATGTTTGTAACAACGGGAATTTTGGTTTTACTACAGTATGGTCCTGCTGTCCTGAACTAGACATTTGGTTATTTTATCCTTGTATGAGTTATCTTGCACCCGTACATGTTTATCTTGTAACTTGAACGTGTTACTTGATCATACCATGATATACTTGCTTGTTTCGTGATACATACATGCTTGTTTTACATTAATAATAAATTAACCAAGCCGGGGTTTAAAGGGACATATCTAATAGTGGATAATTCATAAATGTGTACTCGGAAGAGGATCTTTTGGTCATATGTGATACTTGGGGCTTGATATTTCACCACTTTTGGCTTGTTACTTGATACTTGATACTTGGCTTGATAATTGAGGCTTGATATTTCACTTGAGGCTTGATACTTCACTCTTGAGGCTTATTTACTTGAAACTTGAGGCTTGATACTTGGTACTTGATTCTTGAGGCTTGTCCCTGAGTACACTGCCCTATATGGTTCACTATAAAAACTAAAACGAAATTACATTGACTGTAGCAACCATGTGATAAAAGGATGGTATATGAAGTGCTACCTAGATAGTAATAATACAAGACTTGAACATGAGACTTAATATATGATCCTTGAACATGATATATGATCACTTGACACTTGCTACTTGATACTTGTACTAGATTACTTGACACTCGTTACTTGTAACTTGATTTCGTGATACTTGATTCTTAATACTTGACACATGTTTACATGATACTTGTTCACTTGACACGTGATACATGCTACTTGTACTTGTTCACCTTACCATGCTAGTTATTGTACTTGTTGCCATGTTTATTCCATGTTATTAGTTAGTTTTCCCATGTACTTGTATCCTGTATTACAAGCTGCCCGTAACTTGCAATTGACGGGTATTTGTTTTCCTTTTCCCTATCCCTGCAATTGTGGAATTGCAGATTTTGGAGAACAGGTTCCAGATGGTATTGGTGACATGAGATATTAGTGCTGGATCTCGTTATCATTATTTCTTATTTCTTGTTTTGAACAATTGTATTTTGATATTTGAATTTATTTGTATTTGGGCAATGTGACGCAGGATATTTGACTTATTCAGATCATGATTATTTGAGATTAATACATTTTGGTTTCAAGTATTCTTGTTGGTATTGTGGTTCATATGTGCATATTGGTTGATTCTTTTGCTTCCGACTCTGATTATTCTTGTGAAATGTTGTAAAGATTCTTGTACGGCTTATGGATGATGAAAATCATTCGCTGGGCTTTTTTCGTATATTCGTATTCCGTATTCTTTTTGGAAAGCATGGCGTGACATTGAGGCTTTTGAATTCCTATTATAACAGTTTGGAATGTTTTATCTAGTTATTTGAGAATGACTAGTTGGATGGAATAAATAAGAGATGAATTGAGTATATGAATGAATGAAAATTGTAATGATTATAAAAGAGGTTAAGAATAACCTAGAAGTTGATGAAAATTGGATCAGTGTATTTTATAGGCTGAGCGAGACCCAGGGTACCGGTAAATTTATGATTATGAAAGTTTGAGAAGTTGCTAGATGGGCTAATGTTCTTGTTCATTAATTTATGTCCGGTAGGAGGGTAAGCTTGCTCTAGGTGATATTATTTATGTTTGAACTTAAGGATAGACACTAGAAGAAGATATGATAGAAACAATGACGAACATACCCGGTAAAAAATTTGCAGTTCCTAGGGAGTCGGGACCGAGGAATATGCCCAATAAATCCATATATATGGGCTAGGGGTATGTTTTTCTGTCCATGAAAAGGTCGGTAAAGAGCTAGCGGTTCCTAGGAATGTTCCGGACTGAGAATACAACTGGTAAATCTACGATGTGTGTGCTAGCAGTATGCCGGTAAGGTCCGTAGTTACGAGAAATTGACTTGCTGGGGTTCGTGGCTGAGGACACGCCCGGTAAATCTACGATGTGCAGGCTAGGGAGATGCCAGTAAGGTCCAATATCCTAGGGGTGTGACTCACACGTGATTACGCTTTGGTGTACATTCATTAGGTTTAGGAATTGCATAGAGAGAGATTAAACTCTGTATTGAGAAAAGAACGTTAAGAGCTTTTCCACGGACCTATTTAGTATGGGATGTATAGAATCCAAAAAAGTGTGCATTAGTGTGGATTAGTGTGCATTGTGTGCATTTATCATTTTTCTAGAATTTTATTTTATGTCATTGTTTGATGCATTTTGATTTCTGTTTCACGGCATACACTTATACACCTAGAACAGATTCACTTTCTGTTTTTATTTATCTCTGTCATTATTGCTTTTATTTGTGCATCAAGTTTATGATTGTTAAAGTTGAGTATCGCTTTATTATAGCATTGCGTCAGTTGTATTTAATTGACGTGTCCGCAGTTCTCACGTTTTGCAGGACTCGGATTAGCAAGCAGCGTGAGCATGAGTTTGGTGTCGAGGGATGTTACAAGATTGAAGATTCTGATGATATAAGTTGTATTTTATATGAAATTTTCGCTGCGTATTGTAAAGAATAACATTGTAATGAAAATGTTTTAAATATCTTGTATTTGTGTACGAAATTGAAGTAAAGATCCTGGTTGTGCAATGAATTACCTGTGTTTGGAATTCGGTGAGTTACAGAGTGGTATCAGAGCAAACTTCAATAAGTAGTACAAAATAATAAGGGAAACCAAATTATGGCGGACATTAGATGTGTGAATGTCTGTTTTGAATCATGGATGTTATGGTTATTAAACTTGCATTCATGAAACTCTCCTCGTATACATTGATCTGATATTGTATGCGAGTATTTTTTCTTTGTATCAATAGTGTTATGGTTGGTTTAAACCTAGCATTTATGGTACCTTGTATGTAGACTGACTTTTCTCTTTATTTTCTCTTCTTCGTGCATTTTCTTTATTACTACTTTTCATCTTTAACGTTTAATACTTTTTCAACTTTTAATTCACATTGAAATTTATTTTATCTACCATCTTTAGTATAAATCTTTAATTTTGTCTTATTTATTTTTCTTTCTTAAACTTTTGTCCTTCATAATTTTTTTATGTGCTTTTATGTTTACTCATATATTTTGCTATTACTTTACGTATTTTATTAGTTTTAATTACTACTTATAACTGTTATTACGACTATTATCTACTTTTATTATTATTTTTATTACAAATTTTTGGTTTTTGTATATTTACATTCATTTTACATATGTTTTGATTTTATGATACTAAATATTTTTTTATTAATTTATGTTGTCATATTTATTCAATACATTTTAACGTGATTTTAATATATTTACCTATATAAATATAATATACTTCTACACATTATATTTTTTCTTTTATTACTATTTTTGTTTTTACAGCTTATATTTAGTACCATTGCTATTACTTACTATTTACTATTTTTTTTGTTGTACTTACTTTTCAGTTATATATTAACTACTTATTAATTTTAATTTTAATTTTATTATTTTTATACTTATACTTCACTAATATACTATATTCGCTTACTACTCGTATTTTCATTTCACTTTAGTTATTATTATTATTATTATTATTATTATTATTATTATTACATTCTTTGCTATTTCCTTACTACATATACTTTTTATTATTCACAATACATATTATATATTTTAACATGCTTACTTTACACATTATTTTACTGTCACCTAATTTTACATTTCTGTATGTTTTGGATATACAATTATTTATGTTTGTTATGCCAACTTACTACACAACATATTTATTTTCACATTTGAATTCACATTTAAGTTCATGCATATATTTTATTCCAGTCTTCCTCTTACTTTTATAAGGTATTTTCATTAATCTAACTTTACTATTTATATTTGATATTTATAGTATACACTGTTATTTTAATATTCCATCGTTGTAATTTTTTTTTTTCTTCATTTCCAACTTTTACTATCCCGCACTTTCATTTTTATTTTTATATCACTATTTTGTTCTTTTGTACTAGTTTATACTATTTTGAAATGTTTTACAACTTATCCTATACTACTTCAACTTTATTACTTGTCATGCCTCGCTTCCCAAAATACGGGAACACGAGCAAGTAACGAAGGCTCAGCGAATGATTATAAATTATCCATAAGTTGTACCAGTCTACCTCAACAATATACAAGAGAAACAACCACGCAGGCAAAGAATATAATCACATAAACAATAAATAAACTCAAAGATAATCATGAAATAATTTCACTATATAATAATCCAACATCAGGGATAAAACAATTTTGGTCACCAATTACTTCTTGTACTGCTCCTTCGGTACCTGTTAATACTTGATCTAAAAAGAAGAAAAGAGAGTCCTTAGAGCAAGTCGTGGGCAGCAAGTAGAGAAAATAGAGATTAAAGGAAAGCATGAATATTAAAGGAAAGGACATGGTCAAGGACAAGGAACAAAGCAAGGGCAGGCAAAATATCAACGGTATACAGTAAATCATGCATGTAATGTGGGATGTCAGAATCAAGCAGTAATACAGGTTATTAAGTATTTTATTAGCCTATCTAGTACGTACTACTGCATCCCATACTACAGGTTCCACGCAACACACCGTGAACGTTTTAGACTGATGGTGAATTCTCGGTCTGTGTACTCAGCCTAGTAATCAGTGTTTCATGTTCAGTGTCAGTGTTTCTCGAGCAGTGTTTATCGGGCAGTATTTATGGCCATCAGTATCGGTCAGTGCAGTTCAGGCAGTAGGGCCCGACCGAGTACAGTTTCCGATCGTTCACTACCTAGTCAACCCATGATACCCCAGGTTTTTATTAGTAATTTTAATCCTAAGTCACTACAACACAGAAGCGATTCGCCGGCGTTTTTTTAGACATTCACCGGCGGTTTTTTACGCCGGTGTAACATTCACCGGCATTTATAAAAATGCCGGTGCAAATGCTGTCGAATCGAGCATCGCGGAAAGATAGGCATATTCACCGGCGTTTCTACTGGACGCCGGTATATCTTCAAAATACACCGGCGGCCAGACAAACGCTGGTATATAGCAATTTCTGGGTGCCGTTCTTTCCCCAATATACATTCACCGGCGGTCACATACCGCCGGTATATAGCTTTTCACCGGCGATTGTACAAACGCCGGTGAATTGTGTAATATTTACCGGCGGTCAAGGAACGCCGGTATATGCTTATTTCTGAGCGCCCTTCTTTCCCTACTTACAAGCACCGGCGTGTCGTAAAATGCCGCTATAGAGATATTCACCGGCGTTTTATAAAATGCCGGTGTTTCTTAGGACTGTTAAAACCCCAAAAAATCTCACCGGCGTTTTTTCATAATTTTTGGACACTTAAAACCCCAAAAAAAATAATTTTTTCATTCTTGCCGATAGCAAGAATCGAACCCAGCACCACTGAGTCACAGCCGACAGCACAGACCACCAGGCCATATGCGCTAAGCACTATAAAGAGGAGACAAAGGGTATTTGATACTTTCGGTCGGTGATTCTTATATTCACAAAAAATGTGAAATAATGTATGCGCCACAGGGATTCGAACTGATCACCACAGAGAGCCCAACCGCACCATACGACCACTGGAGCTACGCGCTCAGTTGTCATAGTATTATTCTAACTCTAATTAATCCACAGTCTCTGTTATTTAGAATATTTCGGCGTTCATCAAATTGCATATCACAAGTTCTTACTAATATACTGTAAAAATCCGAATTAAATCTTTTTCCATCATGAATTTTATTCCAGTAGATGAAAATAAATTCTTAAATAATTAAACATAATTTTCCCCATGAATAACACATTTCTACCATACAATTTGGTTAATGTGACATACTACTAATGCATTTTTTGACATTATAATTTCATCAATCTCTATAACAATTCTCTACTCTTATTCATTTTCCAACCATAAAAAATTTCATGTTAATTTATTCATTACTACGTCATAACAAAATTTCCAATTTAGCATATAAAGCGACATAATCAATATACTAATCTTTTGCACATAATTTATCATGCTACCAACAAAGATTCCTTCCCACAATTTATAACCATATTGCACACAAATCTTGAATTTTACTAATAGCATCACACATAATTTTGCATATCAACCAATCAATCACATAGAGATCATCTTTTCAAGTAAATGTGCATTCTTATTAGTCATTTTGCATTATTTTGATAATTTAATCTAGCATGGATTTCTATGTTAGAAATAGGGAAAATTCACCCACTTGTATGGAGAGACAACACAATTTGCAACAAAGTCCTTGCAACGAGATGCACCTCCTCCTAGACGATGCGCACACAAGCTCCACAAGCACCAACCCGAGCTCCCCTCCTTGGAATAGCCGGCCCTCTCCTCCTTGGTAGAATGCAAGCACAATCCCACTCACAACTCAATCTTTTTAACTCACAACTACTACTAGATAATGTTATTAGACTATAGGTTTGGAAAGGATATTTAGCACAAAATAACTAGCCAGGGGGGGTATTTATACTAAAAATCAAATAGAATGGAGGGCTAGGATCAATTAGTTGGTTGCAGGAAGGAGGGCTAGGATGAGAGTAGGAGTTGCAATAACTACCCACATCTAAATAACCACCACCATGATCACCATTACAATTTTTGAATCTCCCTCCAAAAGAAGTATTCCCGGCCATGCATAAGGAAGTGCACTTGCACGTGTACGTGTAGTGCACGTGAATGCAACTAGGACCAAAATTTGTGCTTTTAGTTTTGTATAAAAATAAAATAGTCTTTTAAATTGTATTCTACATGACAAGTTGTGTAAATATATAGTCCATGGGCTTTAGTTTATGGGCCAAAATAGTTATTTTAAAGTAAAATAAATAAATTACATTTTGGGCTTTAAGAAAAAGGCTTTTTAGTCTAATTAAAATAAGGCTTTGTACAAAATAATTAAAAGCACAAATTAAAATATCTTTACTCATCTTTGAAGAAAATATTTACAAAAATATTTCACGTGCACACTACGTGCAAAATAAATAATTTTTCATTAAATGAAAAATCAGGGCATTACAACACTCCCTCCTTAGAATAGTTCCGTCCCCGGAACTACAGTCAAGAGTGGGAAACAAAATACAACATTGACACAAGAACACAAAGATACAAAAATACAATCAAGCAAAAAGCTCAGGATAATCCTTCAACATCCTCTCCTCAGACTCCCAAGTAGCCTCTTCAACCAAGTGGTTTCTCCAGACTACCTTGACCATCGGTATCGTCTTATTCCTCAAGACTTTCTCTCGACGATCAACAATCTCGACAGGAGACTCGATGTAATTTAGATCCAACTGCAAACCTTCCGGCACTTCAGGCAAATGATGACTCGGATCTGGAATGTAACCTCTCAGCATAGACACATGAAAGACATTGTGCAACTGAGATAACTCTTTCGGTAATTCAAGCCGGTAAGCAGTTTTTCCGATCCTTTTCAATATCTTGTACGGGCCTATAAACCTCGGGGCTAACTTCCCGCCTTTGCCAAATCAGACCACACCTTTACTGGGCGATACCTTCAGAAAGACGAAGTCACCGACCTCAAACTCAAGATCCCTTCTCCGGTTGTCTGCATAGCCTTTCTGCCTGCTCTGAGCTTCTACCAACCTTTTCCTGATCAGAACAATCTTCTCAGATGTTTGCTACACAAGCTCAGGACCAAACAACTGACGCTCCCCAACTTCATACCAACAAACAGGTGTCCTATACTTCCTGCCATACAGAGCTTCGTACGATGCCATCCCGATGCTAGCCTGAAAACTGTTGTTGTAGGCAAACTCTACCAAAGGTAAATGCCTTTCCCAACTGCCTCCAAAGTCTAGTATACAACACCGGAGCATATCCTCAAGAATACGGTTGACTCTCTCGGTCTGCCCATCGGTTTGCGGATGAAAAGCAGTGCTGAAATCTGTCTTGGTACCCAAAGCTGTCTGAAGACTCCTCCAGAAATGCGAAGTAAACCATGCATCTCGATAAGACACAATAGTTGACGGAACACCATGAAGCCTGACAATCTCGCCAACATACAACTCAGCTAACTTGTCCATTGAAGCAGTGAGTTTCATCGCCAAAAAGTGAGCGGACTTGGTTAGTCGATCGACTATAACCCAAATCGCATCATTGCCTTTAGGACTCTTAGGCAATCCCATAATGAAATCCATACTGATGTTATCCCACTTCCATTCTGGAATAGGTAACGGCTGTAATAGACCTCCGGGTCTTTGATTTTCGGCTTTGACTTGCTGACAAACCTCACACTTCGCTACAAATTCAGCCACATCCCGCTTCAAACCTGACCACCAAAAATGTTGTTTGATGTCTTCGTACATCTTAGTACTCCCAGGATGTACCTGACAAAAGAGTAGCATGCGCCTCCTGAAGAATACTCTCTTTCAGGTCCGCCTGATTTGGAACACACAGCCTATCTCCGAACCACAGCACTCCATTCCTGATTTGAAATCCACGCAACCTGCCAGCACCAACCTGCTCCTTCATCTCCAAAATATCAGCATCAACCTCCTGACTTGCAATGATCCTTCCATTCAGTGTAGGCTGAAGCCTCAACTGAGCCAAAGATGCTTCCAATCCTTGCAAGACAACCTCAATACCTGCTCGATCCAATTCCTCAATCAGATGCTTCTGAGTTGTAATCAAACTGGCTAAGCTGCTCTTGCAACTAAGTGCATCAGCCACAACATTAGCCTTCCCAGGATGATACTTAATCTCAGGTCGCATGTCCTCAAGCACTTCCAACCATCTCCGCTTCCTCAGATTCAAATCCCTCTGCTGATATATGTACTTCAAGCTCTTGTGGTCCGTGTACATGTTCATTGCTTCAGGGCAAAGATAATCATAGCCAACTCCAGATCATGAGTCAGATAATTCTTCTCATGTGGTCGTAGTTGCCTAGACCCATAAGCGATTTCTCTTCCTTCTTGCATTAAGACAAAACCAATCCCACGATGTGAAGCATCGTTATAAACATCATACTCAACACCTGCTCTAGGCAAAGCCAAAATAGGTGCAGTAGTCAGCTTCTCTTTCAACTCCTGAAAGCTCGCCTCACATTGCTCGGTCCACTTGAAGCTCACATTCTTCTTGGTTAGTCCAGTAAGCGGCACGGCTATCTGGGCATAATCTTGAATGAATCTCCGGTAGTATCCAGTCATTCCAAGGAAACTTCTGACTTCCTTTACTGTAGTAGGCCTTGCCCAATCTCTCACTGCCTCTATCTTCTGAGGGTCAGTTGTCACTCCCTCCTTAGAAAGGATGTGACCTAGGAATGCCACTTCAGATTTCCAGAAATCACACTTGGATAACTTGGCATACAACTTCTGCTCTTCCAGCTTCTTCAAAACTGCTGCCAGATGCTCGGTGTGCTCCTCCTCTGACTTGGAGTACACGAGGATATCGTCGATAAACACCACGACGAAAGAATCAATGAACGGCCTCAGAACTCTGTTCATCAAATCCATGAAGATCGCGGGTGCATTCGTCACTCCAAATGGCATAACTAAGAATTCGTAATGCCCATGTCGAGTTCTAAATGCAGTTTTGTGCACATCTTCAGCTTTCACTCAAACTTGGTGATACCCTGATCGAAGATCTATTTTGGAGAATACAGCTGCTCCTTGTAGATGATCGAACAAGTCATCAATTCGAGAAATAGGATACCTATTCTGAACAGTGACCTTATTCAGCTCCCGGTAATCGATACACATTCTCATCGATCCATCCTTCTTCTTTACCAAAAGCACTGGTGCTCCCCAAGGAGACGCACTAGGTTGAATAAAGCCTTTCTCCAACAGTTCCTCAATCTGCCGTTTCACCTCATCCTGTTCCACTGGAGCCATCCTATACGGTGCCTTAGAAATGGGTGCACTTTCCAGTTGAACAGTGATGCTGAACTCTACATCACGATGCGGGGGGTAACTCAGGAAAATCATCCAAGAATGCAGTCGGATAGTCCCGAACCACAGGAATCCCTTGCACTTCCACAGGAGTCTCTTCCTTGCAGATAGCTGCCACCAGCTTAGAACACTTCTGCTTCCCTTGGAAAGTGACTTCAGGTCCACCTGGAGCCTTCACTGTTACCGTCTTGGTCTTACACTCGATGCTTGCACTGTACACCGACATCCAATCAATGCCAATGATAACATCGACTCCCAAGATAGTCAGCTCGATTAGATCAATGCCAAAGATTCGATCTCCAATCACAATCTCGCAATCAGCATAATACCGATCAGTGGTTAAACCCCTGATGGAGTAGCTACTACTAAGATCTTGCCTGGAAAAATCTTCGGTTCAACTCCCAACACTTTAGCAAATTTAGGAGACACAAATGTATGAGAGGATCCAGTATCGAACAACACAACAGCTTTCATTCCATATTCTAATGTAAAAGGTCCATCAAATTCGAAGTATGAAACATGAACTTTCAAGTCAATATTTTCATTTCATTGAATTCCAAACTTTATACATTCGAATTGAAAAACATTTCTTTACATCAGAATGAAAAATAGTAGAAGCTACAACAGTCTAACTCCTACGGTTCCTCTTCGCTTCTCGAAGTTCTCCCCGTAGTTCATCAACTTCATCCTTCAGCACATCAGTCATATTCTTCCTCTTCTCGAGTTCCCATATACGATGACTGAGAACAGAATAGTCGTCCTTCCGCTTTGCCAGCTGAGCCTCCAACAATCCAACTCTCTCTCGCAAGGTTTCTACCTGCCTCTGAAGAGAAGTCACCAGACTATTTGGAACTGGTTTTTCTCCTTCGTCAGAAGAAGAGTCATCAGATGAATCCGGAGGTGGGGTGATCTCTCGGGATTCAGGCCTTTCTTCTCCATCAGAATCTGCTTGCCCTGGATAGTACTCGTCCTCGGAATCTGCCTATCCAGATGGTACTCTTCCTCAATGAAATGCCAGTCGTCGTCTCCAACAGGGTCGAAGTGGTCAGCCATCTTAGAAATAGAAAGGAAGAAGCATAAGTCATAGAGCAACACAAATATAAGTCACTTACATTTAAATCTCTGGACTCAAACACACACTCTAATGTCCACTACTAGGGTATCGTTCCTTATAAATTTGCACAAGTGTGCAAAGCGTAGAAGCGTGGCTCTGATACCACTCTGTAACGCCCCGAATCCCAAATATACTGAATTCGAGATGTTCTACAGGATCTTTCCGCTTCTTTTAGTACAATTTTACAAGGAAATTTAAACTTTTCTCTTTACATCAGAGTTTACATCAATATTACACTTTACATTGCACAGCAGAAGTAAAATTTACAACAATGAAACAAATTTACAACAACATTGAGTAATCTTTAAGCATTTGTTCCTCTTTAATCTTTATCAAGCCATTTACCTGCATATAAGACTGTGGGTACGTCAGTTTATTCAACCGACGATCATTATACACGGTCATCCTTTCTATGCCGGAAATAGTATAACTTAATTTTCCATATTTAGCAAACACAAACTTGTCACAGATTAAACTAAAGGGACTACCCTATTGATGTCGTGTTGTGATTGTGCACTTAGTCCTTAATGCAATTGTTTATATTAGATGACACTAATGCGCACTTGTTCGGATTCTATGCATCCCATACTACATAGGTCCGAGGGCAAGCCTCTTAATCGTTCTTCATCTTTGTAGGGTTCAATCCCTCGCCATGACTTAATCTACTACTGTAATTACGGTAGGTATCCTAGATGATCTATGAGTGCAAGCACGTGTACAGAAAACCTGGAGGAGAATCCCACGTCATGTCACGACTCATCGTGAAGAACCTGTGGCAATCCAGCCTCCTTCATGGCACACGATCCTCATGCAGTCACCAAACATCCCACAAGTGTCACCACCGGGACGGTACCCTGGAGCAGTACCCACGTCATGTCACGACGCATCGTGAAGAATCTGTGAAATACTCTCCGCCGCCACGGTACCCTGGAGCCGTATCCACGTCATGTCACGACTCATCGTGAAGAACCTGTGAAATACTCTCCGCCGCAAATCCGATGGCCCTCACTCGTGTTTTTCTCCTACTTTCATCACGTCTCCACTATGTACTAATCCTTAGTTTCTTTTATCAAAATCATGAACAAAAATCGAAGCTCTAGAGTTAGCCTCTCTACTAAATCGGACTTATTCATTCATTTCAACATGACCAACCTTGGTCTTTTCTTTTCAAATTTCATTTCATTTTATTTCCAACGCCGGGGGAGACTTAGCTACTCTTTTGTTTCAATTTTCAATTCACAATTTCCAAAAATGAGCATTTCCAATTCATAAATTCATTATGTTGAGTTATCATACTCAAAACAGTATTTCTCTTTTCCAATCATGATTTCTAACTTGTTCAATAGTCCATGACTATACATGAATTTCATATACTTTATCAATTATCACTTCATATCAAAATTTCACATCACTAACAAATATTCACAATTCATACTTTCCCCATTATTCTCAAATGAGAATAAATTGCATTATGTCACACAACAAAGTTTCTTTTTGCCAAATCATCTTCTAATACTTCATTTCAACTTATTCTTGTAAGTTGTAATTTTCCATAGGGTATTTATATAGCACCATAGTTCTATTTATGCCTTTTATTCACAAATCATAGTTTATTTCATTCAAATAATTCCCAAATCATTTTTATAAAGTCCTTTATATTTTTAGGAGAATAACCATATTTTTTCATAAATTTTGGACACTTAAAACCCCAAAAAAATAATTTTTTCATTCTTGCCGATAGCAAGAATCGAACCCAGCACCACTGAGTCACAGCCGACAGCACAAACCACCAGGCCATATGCGCTAAGCGCTATAAAAAGGAGACAAAGGGTATTTGATACTTTCGGTCGGTGATTCTTATATTCACAAAAAATGTGAAATAATGTATGCGCCACAGGGATTCGAACTGATCACCACAGAGAGCCCAACCGCACCATATGACCACTGGAGCTACGCGCTCAGTTGTCATAGTATTATTCTAACTCTAATTAATCCACAGTCTCTATTATTTAGAATATTTCGGCGCTCATCAAATTGCATATCACAAGTTCTTAATAATATACTGTAAAAATCCGAATTAAATCTTTTTCCATCATGAATTTTATTCCAGTAGATGAAAATAAATTCTTAAATAATTAAACATAATTTTCTCCATGAATAACACATTTCTACCATACAATTTGGTTAATGTGACATACTACTAATGCATTTTTTGACATTATAATTTCATCAATCTCTATAACAATTCTCTACTCTTATTCATTTTCCAACCATAAAAAATTTCATGTTAATTTATTCATTACTACGTCATAACAAAATTTCCAATTTAGCATATAAAGCGACATAATCAATATACTAATCTTTTGCACATAATTTATCATGCTACCAACAAAGATTCCTTCACACAATTTATAACCATATTGCACACAAATCTTGAATTTTACTAATAGCATCACACATAATTTTGCATATCAACCAATCAATCACATAGAGATCATCTTTTCAATTAAATGTGCATTCTTATTAGTCATTTTGCATTATTTTGATAATTTAATCTAGCATGGATTTCTATGTTAGAAATAGGGAAAATTCACCCACCTTGTATGGAGAGACAACAAAATTTGCAACAAAGTCCTTGCGACGAGATGCACCTCCTCCTAGACGATGCGCACACAAGCTCCACAAGCACCAACCCGAGCTCCCCTCCTTGGAATAGCCGGCCCTCTCCTCCTTGGTAGAATGCAAGCACAATCCCACTCACAACTCAATCTTTTTAACTCACAACTACTACTAGATAATGTTATTAGACTATAGGTTTGGAAAGGATATTTAGCACAAAATAACTAGCTGGGGGGGGGGGGGGGAGGTATTTATACTAAAAATCAAATAGAATGGAGGGCTAGGATCAATTAGTTGGTTGCAGGATGGAGGGCTAGGATGAGAGTAGGAGTTGCAATAACTACCCACATCTAAATAACCACCACCATGATCACCATTACAATTTTTGAATCTCCCTCGAAAAGAAGTATTCCCGGCCATGCATAAGGAAGTGCACTTGCACGTGTACGCGTAGTGCACGTGCATGCAACTAGGACAAAAATTTGTGCATTTAGTTTTGTATAAAAATAAAATAGTCTTTTAAATTGTATTCTACATGACAAGTTGTGTAAAAATATAGTACATGAGCTTTAGTTTATGGGCCAAAATAGTTATTTTAAAGTAAAATAAATAAATTACATTTTGGGCTTTAAGAAAAAGGCTTTTTAGTACAAAATAATTAAAAGCACAAATTAAAATATCTTTAATCATCTTTGAAGAAAATATTTACAAAAATATTGCACGTGCACACTACGTGCAAAATAAATAATTTTTCATTAAATGAAAAATCATGGCATTACACATACAACATCCTTAGTTGACAGTGAACCCATTTTGGTAAAAAACAAGCTAAGATGACAATCAGATTCATGAATTCAGCATCTTTGACAGTGAAAGAAAATGAAAATTTTCAGTATATAAGCATATGCGTTTCTCTATTAATTCTTCATCCCAACTAAATCATGATGTTTGTGGCTACAAAAGCAACTTGCACAAGGTTTGTTCTCACCCAATTCTTGTACAGATTTGGAGGATTTCGGTATACATACAACATCCTTAGTTGACAGTCAACCCATTTTGGTAAAAAAATCATGCTAAGATAGCAATCAGATGCATGAATTCAGCATCTTTGATAGTGAAAGAAAATGAAAATTTCCAGTATATAAGCATATGTGTTTCTCTATTAATTCTTCATCCCAACTAAATCACGATGTTTGTGGCTACAAAAGAAACCTGCACAAGGTTTGTTCTCACCTAATTCTTGTACAGATTAATTTGGAGGATTTTGGTATACAGCTAGCATCCTTAGTTGAAAGTTAACCCATTTTGGTAAAAAAATCATGCTAAGATGGCAATCAGATGCATGAATTCAGCATCTTTGATAGTGAGAGAAAATGAAATTTTCCAGTATATAAGCATATGTGTTTCTCTATTAATTCTTCATGCCAACTAAATCATGATGTTTGTGGCTACAAAAGAAACCTGCACAAGGTTTGTTCTCACCCAATTCTTGTACAGATTTGGAGGATTTTGGTATACATACAGCACCCTTAGTTGACAGTGAATCCATTTTGGTAAAAAAATATGCAAAGATGACAATCAGATTCATGAATTCAGCATCTTTGATAGGGAAAGAAAATGAAAATTTCCAGCATATATGCATATGTGTTTCTCTATTAATTCTTCATCCCAACTAAATCATGATGTTTGTGGCTACAAAAGAAACCTGCACAAGGTGTGTTCTCACCCAATTCTTGTGCAAATTTGGAGGATTTTGGTATACAAACAGCATCCTTAGTTGACAGTCAACCCATTTTGTTAAAAAAATCATGCTAAGATGGCAATCAGATGCATGAATTCAGCATCTTTGATAGGGAAAGAAAATGAAAATTTCCAGTATATAAGCATATGTGTTTCTCTATTAAATCTTCATCCCAACTAAATCATGATGTTTGTGGCTACAAAAGAAACCTGCACAAGGTTTGTTCTCACCCAATTCTTATACAGATTAATTTGGAGGATTTTGGTATACAGCTAGCATCCTTAGTTGAAAGTTAACCCATTTTGGTAAAAAAATCATGCTTAGATGGCAATCAGATGCATGAATTCAGCATCTTTGATAGTGAAAGAAAATGAAAATTTCCAGTATATAAGCATATGTGTTTCTCTATTAATTCTTCATCCCAACTAAATCATGATGTTTGTGGCTACATAAGAAACCTGCACAAGGTTTGTTCCCACCCAATTCTTGTACAGATTAATTTGGAGGATTTTGGTACACTGCTAGCATCCTTAGTTAAAAGTTAACCCATTTTGGTAAAAAAATCATACAAAGATGGCAATCAAATGCATGAATTCAGCATCTTTGATAGTGAAAGAAAATGAAAATTTCCAGTATATAAGCATATGTGTTTCTCTATTAATTCTTCATCCCAACTAAATCATGATGTTTGTGGCTACATAAGAAACCTGCACAAGGTTTGTTCTCACCCAATTCTTGTACAGATTTGGAGGATTTTGGTATACATACAGCATCCTTAGTTGACAGTGAATCCATTTTGGTAAAAAAATATGCTAAGATGATAATCAGATTCATGAATTCAGCATCTTTGATAGGGAAAGAAAATGAAAATTTCCAGTATATAAGCATATGTGTTTCTCTATTAAATCTTCATCCCAACTAAATCATGATGTTTGTGGCTACAAAAGAAACCTGCACAAGGTTTGTTCTCACCCAATTCTTATACAGATTAATTTGGAGGATTTTGGTATACAGCTAGCATCCTTAGTTGAAAGTTAACCCATTTTGGTAAAAAAATCATGCTTAGATGGCCATCAGATGCATGAATTCAGCATATTTGATAGTGAAAGAAAATGAAAATTTCCAGTATATAAGCATATGTGTTTCTCTATTAATTCTTCATCCCAACTAAATCATGATGTTTGTGGCTACAAAAGAAACCTGCACAAGGTTTGTTCTCACCCAATTCTTGTACAGATTTGGAGGATTTTGGTATACATACAGCATCCTTAGTTGACAGTGAACCCATTTTGGTAAAAAAATCATGCTAAGATGACAATCAGATTCATGAATTCAGCATCTTTGACAGTGAAAGAAAATGAAAATTTCCAGTATATAAGCATATGCGTGTCTCTATTAATTCTTCATCCCAACTAAATCATGATGTTTGTGGCTACAAAAGCAACTTGCACAAGGTTTGTTCTCACCCAATTCTTGTACAGATTTGGAGGATTTCGGTATACATACAACATCCTTAGTTGACAGTCAACCCATTTTGGTAAAAAAATCATGCTAAGATAGCAATCAGATGCATGAATTCAGCATCTTTGATAGTGAAAGAAAATGAAAATTTCCAGTATATAAGCATATGTGTTTCTCTATTAATTCTTCATCCCAACTAAATCACGATGTTTGTGGCTACAAAAGAAACCTGCACAAGGTTTGTTCTCACCTAATTCTTGTACAGATTAATTTGGAGGATTTTGGTATACAGCTAGCATCCTTAGTTGAAAGTTAACCCATTTTGGTAAAAAAATCATGCTAAGATGGCAATCAGATGCATGAATTCAGCATCTTTGATAGTGAAAGAAAATGAAATTTTCCAGTATATAAGCACATGTGTTTCTCTCTTAATTCTTCATGCCAACTAAATCATGATGTTTGTGGCTACAAAAGAAACCTGCACAAGGTTTGTTCTCACCCAATTCTTGTACAGATTTGGAGGATTTTGGTATACATACAGCATCCTTAGTTGACAGTGAATCCATTTTGGTAAAAAAATATGCTAAGATGACAATCAGATTCATGAATTCAGCATCTTTGATAGGGAAAGAAAATGAAAATTTACAGCATATATGCATATGTGTTTCTCTATTAATTCTTCATCCCAACTAAATCATGATGTTTGTGGCTACAAAAGAAACCTGCACAAGGTGTGTTCTCACCCAATTCTTGTGCAAATTTGGGGGATTTTGGTATACAAACAACATCCTTAGTTGACAGTGAACCCATTTTGGTAAAAAAAATCATGCTAAGATGGCAATCAGATGCATGAATTCAGCATCGTTGATAGGGAAAGAAAATAAAAATTTCCAGTATATAAGCATATGTGTTTCTCTATTAAATCTTCATCCCAACTAAATCATGATGTTTGTGGCTACAAAAGAAACCTGCACAAGGTTTGTTCTCACCCAATTCTTATACAGATTAATTTGGAGGATTTTGGTATACAGCTAGCATCCTTAGTTGAAAGTTAACCCATTTTGGTAAAAAAATCATGCTTAGATGGCAATCAGATGCATGAATTCAGCATGTTTGATAGTGAAAGAAAATGAAAATTTCCAGGTATATAAGCATATGTGTTTCTCTATTAATTCTTCATCCCAACTAAATCATGATGTTTGTGGCTACATAAGAAACCTGCACAAGGTTTGTTCCCACCGAATTCTTGTACAGATTAATTTGGAGGATTTTGGTATACAGCTGGCATCCTTAGTTGAAAGTTAACCCATTTTGGTAAAAAAATCATACTAAGATGGCAATCAGATGCATGAATTCAGCATCTTTGATAGTGAAAGAGAATGAAAATTTCCAGTATGTAAGCATATGTGTTTCTCTATTAATTCTTCATCCCAACTAAATCATGATGTTTGTGGCTACAAAAGAAACGTGCACAAGGTTTGTTCTGACCCAATTCTTGTACAGATTTGGAGGATTTTTGTATACATACAGCATCCTTAGTTGACAGTGAACCCATTTTGGTAAAAAATCATGCTAAGATGACACTCAGATTCATGAATTCAGCATCTTTGATAGTGAAAGAAAATGAAAATTTCCAGTATATAAGCATAAGTATTTCTCTATTAATTCTTCATCCCAACTAAATTATGATGTTTGTGGCTACAAAAGAAACCTGCACAAGGTTTGTTCTCACCCAATTCTTGTACAGATTTGGAGGATTTTGGTATACATATAGCATCCTTAGTTGAAAGTTAACCAATTTTGGTAAAAAAATCATGCTAAGATGGCAATCAGATGCATGAATTCAGCATCTTTGATAGTGAATGAAAATGAAAATTTCCAGTATATCAGCATATGTGTTTCTCTATTAATTCTTCATCCCAACTAAATCATGATGTTTGTAGCTACAAAAGAAACCTGCACAAGGTTTGTTCTCACCCAATTCTTGTACAGATTAATTTGGAGGATTTTGGTATACAGCTAGCATCCTTAGTTGAAAGTTAACCTATTTTGGTAAAAAAATCATGCTAAGATGGCAATCAGATACTTGAATTCAGCATCTTTGATAGTGAAAGAAAATGAAAATTTCCAGTATATAAGCATATGTGTTTCTCTATTAATTCTTCATCCCAACTAAATCATGATGTTTGTGGCTACAAAAGAAACGTGCACAAGGTTTGTTCTCACCCAATTCATGTACTGATTTGGAGGATTTTGGTATACACACAGCATCCTTAGTTGACAGTGAACCCATTTTGGTAAAAAAATCATGCTAAGATGACAATCAGATTCATGAATTCAGCATCTTTGACAGAGAAAGAAAATGAAAATTTCCAGTATATAAGCATAAGTGTTTCTCTATTAATTCTTCATCCCAACTAAATCATGATGTTTGTGGCTACAAAAGAAACCTGCACAAGGTTTGTTCTCACCCAATTCTTGTACAGATTTGGAGGATTTTGGTATACATATAGCATCCTTAGTTGAAAGTTAACCAATTTTGGTAAAAAAATCATGCTAAGATGGCAATCAGATGCATGAATTCAGCATCTTTGATAGTGAATGAAAATGAAAATTTCCTGTATATAAGCATATGTGTTTCTCTATTAATTCTTCATCCCAACTAAATCATGATGTTTGTGGCTACAAAAGAAACTTGCACAAGGTTTGTTCTCACCCAATTCTTGTACAGATTTGGAGGATTTATGTTTACTTATAGCATCCTTAGTGGAAAGTTAACCAATTTTCGCAAAAAAATCATGCTAAGATGGCAAACAGATGCATGAATTCAGCATCTTTGATATTGAATGAAAATGAAAATTTCCAGTATATAAGCATATGTGTTTCTCTATTAATTCTTCATCGCAACTAAATCATGATATTTGTGGCTACAAAAGAAACCTGCACAAGGTTTGTTCTCTCCAAATTCTGGTACAGATTTGGAGGATTTTGGTATACATACAGCATCCTTAGTTGACAGTGAACCCATTTTGGTAAAAAAATCATGCTAAGATGACAATCAGATTCATGAATTCAGCATCTTTGACAGTGAAAGAAAATGAAAATTTCCAGTATATAAGCATAAGTGTTTCTCTATTAATTCTTCATCCCAACTAAATCATGATGTTTGTGGCTACAAAAGAAACCTACACAAGGTTTGTTCTCACCCAATTCTTGTACAGATTTGGAGGATTTTGGTATACATACAACATCCTTAGTTGACAGTCAACCCATTTTGGTAAAAAAATCATGCTACGATGACAATCAGATGCATGAATTCAGCATCTTTGATAGTGAAAGAAAATGAAAATTTCCAGTATATAAGCATGTGTTTCTCTATTAATTCTTCATCCCAACTAAATCATGATGTTTTTGGCTACAAAAGAAACCTGCACAAGGTTTGTTCTCACCTAATTCTTGTACAGATTAATTTGGAGGATTTTGGTATACAAGCTAGCATCCTTAGTTGAAAGTTAACCCATTTTGGTAAAAAAATCATGCTAAGATGGCAATCAGATGCATGAATTCAGCATCTTTGATAGTGAAAGAAAATGAAAATTTCCAGTATATAAGCATATGTGTTTCTCTATTAATTCTTCATCCCAACTAAATCACGATGTTTGTGGCTACAAAAGAAACCTGCACAAGGTTTGTTCTCACCTAATTCTTGTACAGATTAATTTGGAGGATTTTGGTATACAGCTAGCATCCTTAGTTGAAAGTTAACCCATTTTGGTAAAAAAATCATGCTAAGATGGCAATCAGATGCATGAATTCCGCATCTTTGATAGTGAAAGAAAATGAAATTTTCCAGTATATAAGCACATGTGTTTCTCTCTTAATTCTTCATGCCAACTAAATCATGATGTTTGTGGCTACAAAAGAAACCTGCACAAGGTTTGTTCTCACCCAATTCTTGTACAGATTTGGAGGATTTTGGTATACATACAGCATCCTTAGTTGACAGTGAATCCATTTTGGTAAAAAAATATGCTAAGATGACAATCAGATTCATGAATTCAGCATCTTTGATAGGGAAAGAAAATGAAAATTTCCAGCATATATGCATATGTGTTTCTCTATTAATTCTTCATCCCAACTAAATCATGATGTTTGTGGCTACAAAAGAAACCTGCACAAGGTGTGTTCTCACCCAATTCTTGTGCAAATTTGGAGGATTTTGGTATACAAACAACATCCTTAGTTGACAGTGAACCCATTTTGGTAAAAAAATCATGCTAAGATGGCAATCAGATGCATGAATTCAGCATCTTTGATAGGGAAAGAAAATAAAAATTTCCAGTATATAAGCATATGTGTTTCTCTATTAAATCTTCATCCCAACTAAATCATGATGTTTGTGGCTACAAAAGAAAGCTGCACAAGGTTTGTTCTCACCCAATTCTTATACAGATTAATTTGGAGAATTTTGGTATACAGCTAGCATCCTTAGTTGAAAGTTAACCCATTTTGGTAAAAAAATCATGCTTAGATGGCAATCAGATGCATGAATTCAGCATCTTTGATAGTGAAAGAAAATGAAAATTTCCAGTATATAAGCATATGTGTTTCTCTATTAATTCTTCATCCCAACTAAATCATGATGTTTGTGGCTACATAAGAAACCTGCACGAGGTTTGTTCCCACCCAATTCTTGTACAGATTAATTTGGAGGATTTTGGTATACAGCTAGCATCCTTAGTTGAAAGTTAACCCATTTTGGTAAAAAAATCATACTAAGATGGCAATCAGATGCATGAATTCAGCATCTTTGATAGTGAAAGAAAATGAAAATTTCCAGTATGTAAGCATATGTGTTTCTCTATTAATTCTTCATCCCAACTAAATCATGAGGTTTGTGGCTACAAAAGAAACGTGCACAAGGTTTGTTCTCACCCAATTCTTGTACAGATTTGGAGGATTTTTGTATACATACAGCATCCTTAGTTGACAGTGAACCCATTTTGGTAAAAAAATCATGCTAAGATGACACTCAGATTCATGATTTCAGCATCTTTGATAGTGAAAGAAAATGAAAATTTCCAGTATATAAGCATAAGTATTTCTCTATTAATTCTTCATCCCAACTAAATTATGATGTTTGTGGCTACAAAAGAAACCTGCACAAGGTTTGTTCTCACCCAATTCTTGTACAGATTAATTTGGAGGATTTTGGTATACAGCTAGCATCCTTAGTTGAAAGTTAACCCATTTTGGTAAAAAAATCATGCTAAGATGGCAATCAGATACTTGAATTCAGCATCTTTGATAGTGAAAGAAAATGAAAATTTCCAGTATATAAGCATATGTGTTTCTCTATTAATTCTTCATCCCAACTAAATCATGATGTTTGTGGCTACAAAAGAAACGTGCACAAGGTTTGTTCTCACCCAATTCATGTACTGATTTGGAGGATTTTGGTATACATACAGCATCCTTAGTTGACAGTGAACCCATTTTGGAAAAAAATCATGCTAAGATGACAATCAGATTCATGAATTCAGCATCTTTGACAGAGAAAGAAAATGAAAATTTCCAGTATTTAAGCATAAGTGTTTCTCTATTAATTCTTCATCCCAACTAAATCATGATGTTTGTGGCTACAAAAGAAACCTGCACAAGGTTTGTTCTCACCCAATTCTTGTACAGATTTGGAGGATTTTGGTATACATATAGCATCCTTAGTTGAAAGTTAACCAATTTTGGTAAAAAAATCATGCTAAGATGGCAATCAGATGCATGAATTCAGCATCTTTGATAGTGAATGAAAATGAAAATTTCCTGTATATAAGCATATGTGTTTCTCTATTAATTCTTCATCCCAACTAAATCATGATGTTTGTGGCTACAAAAGAAACTTGCACAAGGTTTGTTCTCACCCAATTCTTGTACAGATTTGGAGGATTTATGTTTACTTATAGCATCCTTAGTGGAAAGTTAACCAATTTTCGTAAAAAAATCATGCTAAGATGGCAATCAGATGCATGAATTCAGCATCTTTGATATTGAATGAAAATGAAAATTTCCAGTATATAAGCATATGTGTTTCTCTATTAATTCTTCATCGCAACTAAATCATGATATTTGTGGCTACAAAAGAAACCTGCACAAGGTTTGTTCTCTTCCAATTCTGGTACAGATTTGGAGGATTTTGGTATACATACAGCATCCTTAGTTGACAGTGAACCCATTTTGGTGAAAAAATCATGCTAAGATGACAATCAGATTCATGAATTCAGCATCTTTGACAGTGAAAGAAAATGAAAATTTCCAGTATATAAGCATAAGTGTTTCTCTATTAATTCTTCATCCCAACTAAATCATGATGTTTGTGGCTACAAAAGAAACCTACACAAGGTTTGTTCTCACCCAATTCTTGTACAGATTTGGAGGATTTTGGTATACATACAACATCCTTAGTTGACAGTCAACCCATTTTGGTAAAAAAATCATGCTACGATGACAATCAGATGCATGAATTCAGCATCTTTGTTAGTGAAAGAAAATGAAAATTTCCAGTATATAAGCATGTGTTTCTCTATTAATTCTTCATCCCAACTAAATCATGATGTTTTTGGCTACAAAAGAAACCTGCACAAGGTTTATTCTCACCCAATTCTTGTACAGATTTGGAGGATTTTGGTATACATACAGCATCCTTGGTTGACAGTGAACCCATTTTGGTAAAAAAATCATGCTAAGATGACAATCAGATTCATGAATTCAGCATCTTTGACAGTGAAAGAAAATGAAAATTTCCAGTATATAAGCATATGCGTGTCTCTATTAATTCTTCATCCCAACTAAATCATGATGTTTGTGGCTACAAAAGCAACTTGCACAAGGTTTGTTCTCACCCAATTCTTGTACAGATTTGGAGGATTTCGGTATACATACAACATCCTTAGTTGACAGTCAACCCATTTTGGTAAAAAAATCATGCTAAGATAGCAATCAGATGCATGAATTCAGCATCTTTGATAGTGAAAGAAAATGAAAATTTCCAGTATATAAGCATATGTGTTTCTCTATTAATTCTTCATCCCAACTAAATCACGATGTTTGTGGCTACAAAAGAAACCTGCACAAGGTTTGTTCTCACCTAATTCTTGTACAGATTAATTTGGAGGATTTTGGTATACAGCTAGCATCCTTAGTTGAAAGTTAACCCATTTTGGTAAAAAAATCATGCTAAGATGGCAATCAGATGCATGAATTCAGCATCTTTGATAGTGAAAGAAAATGAAATTTTCCAGTATATAAGCACATGTGTTTCTCTCTTAATTCTTCATGCCAACTAAATCATGATGTTTGTGGCTACAAAAGAAACCTGCACAAGGTTTGTTCTCACCCAATTCTTGTACAGATTTGGAGGATTTTGGTATACATACAGCATCCTTAGTTGACAGTGAATCCATTTTGGTAAAAAAATATGCTAAGATGACAATCAGATTCATGAATTCAGCATCTTTGATAGGGAATGAAAATGAAAATTTACAGCATATATGCATATGTGTTTCTCTATTAATTCTTCATCCCAACTAAATCATGATGTTTGTGGCTACAAAAGAAACCTGCACAAGGTGTGTTCTCACCCAATTCTTGTGCAAATTTGGGGGATTTTGGTATACAAACAACATCCTTAGTTGACAGTGAACCCATTTTGGTAAAAAAAATCATGCTAAGATGGCAATCAGATGCATGAATTCAGCATCTTTGATAGGGAAAGAAAATAAAAATTTCCAGTATATAAGCATATGTGTTTCTCTATTAAATCTTCATCCCAACTAAATCATGATGTTTGTGGCTACAAAAGAAACCTGCACAAGGTTTGTTCTCACCCAATTCTTATACAGATTAATTTGGAGGATTTTGGTATACAGCTAGCATCCTTAGTTGAAAGTTAACCCATTTTGGTAAAAAAATCATGCTTAGATGGCAATCAGATGCATGAATTCAGCATGTTTGATAGTGAAAGAAAATGAAAATTTCCGGTATATAAGCATATGTGTTTCTCTATTAATTCTTCATCCCAACTAAATCATGATGTTTGTGGCTACATAAGAAACCTGCACAAGGTTTGTTCCCACCGAATTCTTGTACAGATTAATTTGGAGGATTTTGGTATACAGCTGGCATCCTTAGTTGAAAGTTAACCCATTTTGGTAAAAAAATCATACTAAGATGGCAATCAGATGCATGAATTCAGCATCTTTGATAGTGAAAGAAAATGAAAATTTCCAGTATGTAAGCATATGTGTTTCTCTATTAATTCTTCATCCCAACTAAATCATGATGTTTGTGGCTACAAAAGAAACGTGCACAAGGTTTGTTCTGACCCAATTCTTGTACAGATTTGGAGGATTTTTGTATACATACAGCATCCTTAGTTGACAGTGAACCCATTTTGGTAAAAAATCATGCTAAGATGACACTCAGATTCATGAATTCAGCATCTTTGATAGTGAAAGAAAATGAAAATTTCCAGTATATAAGCATAAGTATTTCTCTATTAATTCTTCATCCCAACTAAATTATGATGTTTGTGGCTACAAAAGAAACCTGCACAAGGTTTGTTCTCACCCAATTCTTGTACAGATTTGGAGGATTTTGGTATACATATAGCATCCTTAGTTGAAAGTTAA
Organism: Hemerocallis citrina; assembly: GCA_017893485.1. Taxonomy (NCBI): domain Eukaryota; kingdom Viridiplantae; phylum Streptophyta; class Magnoliopsida; order Asparagales; family Asphodelaceae; genus Hemerocallis; species Hemerocallis citrina. Next base: position 113,719,771 of record CM030363.1, read on the forward strand.
CCAATTTTGGTAAAAAAATCATGCTAAGATGGCAATCAGATGCATGAATTCAGCATCTTTGATAGTGAATGAAAATGAAAATTTCCAGTATATCAGCATATGTGTTTCTCTATTAATTCTTCATCCCAACTAAATCATGATGGTTGTAGCTACAAAAGAAACCTGCACAAGGTTTGTTCTCACCCAATTCTTGTACAGATTAATTTGGAGGATTTTGGTATACAGCTAGCATCCTTAGTTGAAAGTTAACCTATTTTGGTAAAAAAATCATGCTAAGATGGCAATCAGATACTTGAATTCAGCATCTTTGATAGTGAAAGAAAATGAAAATTTCCAGTATATAAGCATATGTGTTTCTCTATTAATTCTTCATCCCAACTAAATCATGATGTTTGTGGCTACAAAAGAAACGTGCACAAGGTTTGTTCTCACCCAATTCATGTACTGATTTGGAGGATTTTGGTATACACACAGCATCCTTAGTTGACAGTGAACCCATTTTGGTAAAAAAATCATGCTAAGATGACAATCAGATTCATGAATTCAGCATCTTTGACAGAGAAAGAAAATGAAAATTTCCAGTATATAAGCATAAGTGTTTCTCTATTAATTCTTCATCCCAACTAAATCATGATGTTTGTGGCTACAAAAGAAACCTGCACAAGGTTTGTTCTCACCCAATTCTTGTACAGATTTGGAGGATTTTGGTATACATATAGCATCCTTAGTTGAAAGTTAACCAATTTTGGTAAAAAAATCATGCTAAGATGGCAATCAGATGCATGAATTCAGCATCTTTGATAGTGAATGAAAATGAAAATTTCCTGTATATAAGCATATGTGTTTCTCTATTAATTCTTCATCCCAACTAAATCATGATGTTTGTGGCTACAAAAGAAACTTGCACAAGGTTTGTTCTCACCCAATTCTTGTACAGATTTGGAGGATTTATGTTTACTTATAGCATCCTTAGTGGAAAGTTAACCAATTTTCGCAAAAAAATCATGCTAAGATGGCAAACAGATGCATGAATTCAGCATCTTTGATATTGAATGAAAATGAAAATTTCCAGTATATAAGCATATGTGTTTCTCTATTAATTCTTCATCGCAACTAAATCATGATATTTGTGGCTACAAAAGAAACCTGCACAAGGTTTGTTCTCTCCAAATTCTGGTACAGATTTGGAGGATTTTGGTATACATACAGCATCCTTAGTTGACAGTGAACCCATTTTGGTAAAAAAATCATGCTAAGATGACAATCAGATTCATGAATTCAGCATCTTTGACAGTGAAAGAAAATGAAAATTTCCAGTATATAAGCATAAGTGTTTCTCTATTAATTCTTCATCCCAACTAAATCATGATGTTTGTGGCTACAAAAGAAACCTACACAAGGTTTGTTCTCACCCAATTCTTGTACAGATTTGGAGGATTTTGGTATACATACAACATCCTTAGTTGACAGTCAACCCATTTTGGTAAAAAAATCATGCTACGATGACAATCAGATGCATGAATTCAGCATCTTTGATAGTGAAAGAAAATGAAAATTTCCAGTATATAAGCATGTGTTTCTCTATTAATTCTTCATCCCAACTAAATCATGATGTTTTTGGCTACAAAAGAAACCTGCACAAGGTTTGTTCTCACCTAATTCTTGTACAGATTAATTTGGAGGATTTTGGTATACAAGCTAGCATCCTTAGTTGAAAGTTAACCCATTTTGGTAAAAAAATCATGCTAAGATGGCAATCAGATGCATGAATTCAGCATCTTTGATAGTGAAAGAAAATGAAAATTTCCTGTATATAAGCATATGTGTTTCTCTATTAAATCTTCATCCCAACTAAATCACGATGTTTGTGGCTACAAAAGAAACCTGCACAAGGTTTGTTCTCACCTAATTCTTGTACAGATTAATTTGGAGGATTTTGGTATACAGCTAGCATCCTTAGTTGAAAGTTAACCCATTTTGGTAAAAAAATCATGCTAAGATGGCAATCAGATGCATGAATTCAGCATCTTTGATAGTGAAAGAAAATGAAATTTTCCAGTATATAAGCACATGTGTTTCTCTCTTAATTCTTCATGCCAACTAAATCATGATGTTTGTGGCTACAAAAGAAACCTGCACAAGGTTTGTTCTCACCCAATTCTTGTACAGATTTGGAGGATTTTGGTATACATACAGCATCCTTAGTTGACAGTGAATCCATTTTGGTAAAAAAATATGCTAAGATGACAATCAGATTCATGAATTCAGCATCTTTGATAGGGAAAGAAAATGAAAATTTCCAGCATATATGCATATGTGTTTCTCTATTAATTCTTCATCCCAACTAAATCATGATGTTTGTGGCTACAAAAGAAACCTGCACAAGGTGTGTTCTCACCCAATTCTTGTGCAAATTTGGGGGATTTTGGTATACAAACAACATCCTTAGTTGACAGTGAACCCATTTTGGTAAAAAAAATCATGCTAAGATGGCAATCAGATGCATGAATTCAGCATCTTTGATAGGGAAAGAAAATAAAAATTTCCAGTATATAAGCATATGTGTTTCTCTATTAAATCTTCATCCCAACTAAATCATGATGTTTGTGGCTACAAAAGAAACCTGCACAAGGTTTGTTCTCACCCAATTCTTATACAGATTAATTTGGAGGATTTTGGTATACAGCTAGCATCCTTAGTTGAAAGTTAACCCATTTTGGTAAAAAAATCATGCTTAGATGGCAATCAGATGCATGAATTCAGCATGTTTGATAGTGAAAGAAAATGAAAATTTCCGGTATATAAGCATATGTGTTTCTCTATTAATTCTTCATCCCAACTAAATCATGATGTTTGTGGCTACATAAGAAACCTGCACAAGGTTTGTTCCCACCGAATTCTTGTACAGATTAATTTGGAGGATTTTGGTATACAGCTGGCATCCTTAGTTGAAAGTTAACCCATTTTGGTAAAAAAATCATACTAAGATGGCAATCAGATGCATGAATTCAGCATCTTTGATAGTGAAAGAAAATGAAAATTTCCAGTATGTAAGCATATGTGTTTCTCTATTAATTCTTCATCCCAACTAAATCATGATGTTTGTGGCTACAAAAGAAACGTGCACAAGGTTTGTTCTCACCCAATTCTTGTACAGATTTGGAGGATTTTTGTATACATACAGCATCCTTAGTTGACAGTGAACCCATTTTGGTAAAAAAATCATGCTAAGATGACACTCAGATTCATGAATTCAGCATCTTTGATAGTGAAAGAAAATGAAAATTTCCAGTATATAAGCATAAGTATTTCTCTATTAATTCTTCATCCCAACTAAATTATGATGTTTGTGGCTACAAAAGAAACCTGCACAAGGTTTGTTCTCACCCAATTCTTGTACAGATTAATTTGGAGGATTTTGGTATACAGCTAGCATCCTTAGTTGAAAGTTAACCCATTTTGGTAAAAATATCATGCTAAGATGGCAATCAGATACTTGAATTCAGCATCTTTGATAGTGAAAGAAAATGAAAATTTCCAGTATATAAGCATATGTGTTTCTCTATTAATTCTTCATCCCAACTAAATCATGATGTTTGTGGCTACAAAAGAAACGTGCACAAGGTTTGTTCTCACCCAATTCATGTACTGATTTGGAGGATTTTGGTATACATACAGCATCCTTAGTTGACAGTGAACCCATTTTGGAAAAAAATCATGCTAAGATGACAATCAGATTCATGAATTCAGCATCTTTGACAGAGAAAGAAAATGAAAATTTCCAGTATTTAAGCATAAGTGTTTCTCTATTAATTCTTCATCCCAACTAAATCATGATGTTTGTGGCTACAAAAGAAACCTGCACAAGGTTTGTTCTCACCCAATTCTTGTACAGATTTGGAGGATTTTGGTATACATATAGCATCCTTAGTTGAAAGTTAACCAATTTTGGTAAAAAAATCATGCTAAGATGGCAATCAGATGCATGAATTCAGCATCTTTGATAGTGAATGAAAATGAAAATTTCCTGTATATAAGCATATGTGTTTCTCTATTAATTCTTCATCCCAACTAAATCATGATGTTTGTGGCTACAAAAGAAACTTGCACAAGGTTTGTTCTCACCCAATTCTTGTACAGATTTGGAGGATTTATGTTTACTTATAGCATCCTTAGTGGAAAGTTAACCAATTTTCGTAAAAAAATCATGCTAAGATGGCAATCAGATGCATGAATTCAGCATCTTTGATATTGAATGAAAATGAAAATTTCCAGTATATAAGCATATGTGTTTCTCTATTAATTCTTCATCGCAACTAAATCATGATATTTGTGGCTACAAAAGAAACCTGCACAAGGTTTGTTCTCTTCCAATTCTGGTACAGATTTGGAGGATTTTGGTATACATACAGCATCCTTAGTTGACAGTGAACCCATTTTGGTAAAAAAATCATGCTAAGATGACAATCAGATTCATGAATTCAGCATCTTTGACAGTGAAAGAAAATGAAAATTTCCAGTATATAAGCATAAGTGTTTCTCTATTAATTCTTCATCCCAACTAAATCATGATGTTTGTGGCTACAAAAGAAACCTACACAAGGTTTGTTCTCACCCAATTCTTGTACAGATTTGGAGGATTTTGGTATACATACAACATCCTTAGTTGACAGTCAACCCATTTTGGTAAAAAAATCATGCTACGATGACAATCAGATGCATGAATTCAGCATCTTTGTTAGTGAAAGAAAATGAAAATTTCCAGTATATAAGCATGTGTTTCTCTATTAATTCTTCATCCCAACTAAATCATGATGTTTTTGGCTACAAAAGAAACCTGCACAAGGTTTATTCTCACCCAATTCTTGTACAGATTTGGAGGATTTTGGTATACATACAGCATCCTTAGTTGACAGTCAACCTATTTTGGTAAAAAAATCATGCTAAGATGACAATCAGATGCATGAATTCAGCATCTTTGATAGTGAAAGAAAATGAAAATTTCCAGTATATAAGCATATGTGTTTCTCTATTAATTCTTCATCCAAACTAAATCATGATGTTTGTGGCTACAAAAGAAACCTGCACAAGGTTTGTTCACACCCAATTCTTGTACAGATTTGGCGGATTTTGGTATACATACAGCATCCTTAGTTGACAGTCAACCCATTTTGGTAAAAAAATCCTGCTAAAATGGCAATCAGATGCATGAATTCAGCTTCTTTCACAATAAAACAAAATGAAAATTTCCAGTATCTAAGCATATATGTTTCTCTATTAATTCTTCATCCCAACTAAACCATTGATGTTTGTGGCTCAAAGAAGATTTTAGATCCAGGATGACAAATTTTGATTGGGCTTTGAATGGAGATTCTAGTCATAGATCGATTCTTTGGAGCCCGACTTTCTAAATAAAATGCCAATTTGGAAGTATGCGGGTACATGTTTGTTGGATAACCAAAACTCCCATTTTTATTGAAGAAAAATAAGAATATGGCTCATATCAAGTGTAGTTTTAAGGAACTGTCATCGTGGAAGGAAACCGGCATTTATAGAAGCAAAAAAGAGGAATGGTAGAGAATGAGGATACACCAGGCTAACATAGCGGCATTTTCCTCAAGTCTCTCTCATCCCTACTTTCTCTTCCGCAAACGCACATAAAGAGACATCAGCAACAACAGCAAGAGCGACAAGAACTGCAATAATAATAAATTATTATGAACGAGATGTCTCTATATGGGTTTCCAGATCTCCACTCCAACTCGTCTCTTTCTAATCACAGCCCAATTAAGAACAAACCTTGTGCAGGTTTCTTTTGTAGCCACAAACCTCAATGATTTAGTTGGGATGAAGAATTAATAGAGAGACATATATGCTTATATATTGAAAATTTTCATTTTCTTTCACTATCAAAGATGCTGAATTCATGCATCTGATTGCCATCTAAGCATGATTTTTTTGCCAAAATGGGTTAACTTTCAACTAAGGATGCTAGCTGTATACCAAAATCCTCCAAATCTGTAAAAGAATTGGGTGAGAACAAACCTTGTGCAGGTTTCTTAGAATGTCATCTAAGCATGCTATATGCCAAAGTGGGGGTGGTCATAGAATGCATGAACGACACGTATTAGTGTTTGTGAGTATGTAGTGGGGTGCAGCTATGATCACTAGTTGGATCACCAAAACTCCCAATTTTATTGAAGAACAATAAGAACAGGGCTCATATCAAGTGTAGTTTTACAGAACTATCATCGTGGAAGGAAACCAATTTAATATAGAAGCCATAAATGGAGCCAGAAACAGGAATGGTAGAGAATGAGGATACACCAGGCTAACATAGCGGCATTTTCCTTAACTCTCTCTCATCCCTTCTTTCTCTTCAACACACGCACACAAAGAGACATCAACAACAACAGTAAGAGGGGGTTGGTCCAACAATAATAATAGATTATAATAAACGAGATGTCTCTATATGGGTTTCCAGATCTCCACTCGAGCCCTTTCTTTCTAATCACAGCCCAATTAAGAAACATAGACGATAGCCATTAGATGACAGCCACAATGCAGACTCACAAACACTAATACGTGTCTTTCATGCATTCAAAATTATAATCTCTTCAAAATTACCAATTTAAAGACTTATCGGTGGTGGGACTCACAAACACTAATACGATAGCCATTAGATGAAAGATATCCCGATTTTGCGGAAGATCCTCGAAATGTGAGACTTGGACTAGCTAGTGATGGTTTCAACCCTTTTAGGCAAATGAGTAGTGCATACAGCATATAGCCTGTTGTGTTAATACCATACAATTTGCCGCCTTGGAAATGCATGAAGCAGTCCTCATTTATTTTGTCCATGATAGTTCCTGGACCGAAAGGTCCTGGAAATGATATAGATGTGTACCTACAGCCGTTAATAGATGAACTTCAGAAATTGTGGGTGGGTGTTCCAACCTATAATACTGTGGCTAAAGAAACATTTTCTCTTCGGGTCGCGTTGTCTTGGACAATCAATGATTTTCCAGCATATGCAAATTTATCTGGATATAGCACTAAAGGACGTTATGCATGTCCTTGTTGTGCTGACCAAACTAGTTCAAAGTGGTTGTACAATGGCAGAAAGTTTTGCTATATGGGTCATAGGAGATGGTTGCCTGACACACATATATTTCGGGCAGAGACAGCGACATTTGATGGTACCGACGAGTGGGAACATGCTCCTGGAGCTTCTTCTGAGTCAGATATTTTGAGGCGGGTAGATGGTCATCAGTTCAAATATGGAAAAGAACCACAAGTCAGCAAAAAGGGCAAGAAAAGGGCAAGGCCGGAGCAAGGTGAGGAGACCGATCTATGTGGCGAAGATGAGGATCAGAACATGACGAGTTTAGGTGCATGGAAGAAGAAGAGTATTTTCTTCAAGTTGCCGTATTGGGAATTCAACTTATTGCGATATAATTTAGATGTGATGCATATCGGAAAAAATATTGGTGAAAATTGTATAGGAACAGTTATGGGAGATGACCGGAAGACAAAGGACAATCTCAAGAGCCGACTTGATTTGAAGTCAATGGGCATCCGACATGAGTTGCACTCAGAGGAATTACCGAACGGGAAAGTACTCCTACCTCCTGCAATCTATTCAATGTCAAAATCGGAGTTGGAATTGTTTTGCAAAGTTCTACTGGAACTTAAAGTTCCTGATGGCTATTCTTCTAACATAGCAAGATGTGTCAACTTTAAAGAGAAGAGCCTTCAGGGTCTAAAGTCACACGACTACCACGTCCTAATGCAGGATCTCCTTCCTGTGGCCCTAAGGTCTTCAATGTGTGAGCAAATCACTATTGTCCTGAAAGATCTTTGTAGCATATATAAAGGTATTTGCTCAAGAATGATTCGTGTTGAAGATATTGACCAATTAGAGCAGCGAGCGACATTGACACTTAGTAAAATGGAGATGATATTTCCGCCATCGTTCTTCACTATAATGATTCACTTGATAATCCACCTTGCTAGTGAAGCCAGAATCGGCGGCCCTGTTCACTATCGGTGGATGTACCCCATTGAGAGGTAAAAGAATTCATGCATCTTACAAAACAGAATTTTCAAAAGCTCATTTCTTTTAATCCCCTACTTCGCTCTAATTCAATAATTAACATGTTCAGGTACCTATACCGGCTCAAGGGTTATGTTAAAAATAGAGCATATCCTAAAGGGTCAATAGCTCAGGGATATCTATCAGAGGAGTGTTCATATTTTTGTTCCAGGTATCTGCAGGGTGTAGAGACATCTTTGACTAGACCAAGAAGAAATCCAGACATTTTCAATCTTGATGGTGCTAAATATCTTTTTGATACCGCTGGCATTACTGTTGGTAAAGTTGATGCATTTGAGCTAGATAACTTAACGTGGGAACAGGCATTTGAGTCCCTCGTCATCAATACCCATTATAAGATTGATTCTCTCGGGTGTGAGAGTCATCTTAGTATTTTTGACAGAGGAACGGATCACAACATCTCCATCTTTCATTTGAACAACTCTCATATTCGTATAGAAAAGATAGATAAGTTGAGGATAATAGTCGGGTTGATTGGCTAAAGAGAGATAGTCATAAAGACTACAATTTTGGAAAAGGGAAACTAGGTTAAACCTATCTAAGTCACCAAAATTGACGAATCGGCCAGGAAAAATGACAATGCTACACATTAAGTACCAACGTTCTAATAGATCAGGACTTAAAAGATATTGGGAATAATCCTGTGATGAACTAGCATCATGAGATCGTTTAGAATGCTTGGGTGCCATAAGAAAAGAGCAAAGGGAAGATTTTACCAAGAGAAAAGGGAAAGAACAGCTAGGAGTCGAACAGCAGCAGCAATGTAGTCGACTTCTTCTTCAGCTCTGGCCTTAGGGTTTCGAAATTGGGGGTAATGGTAAAAGTGAAGAAGGAGGCTGGGAGAAAGGTTTTTAACTGGAGATTGATGGCTGAGATTGAAGGGGTAAAGATCAACGGCTGATTTGAGAAGTCACGGGTGAAAAGAAGTGAAATTTTTATCTCAAAAACTGTGATGAATCGTCGCTGAAGACAATTGAACTTGCGAAGTCGACTGATAGGGTAAAGCAGTCGACTTAGTTGAGAAGAGACTTGAATAAGGTTCAGTCGACTGTTCAGAGAACAAAATAAGTATATTTAAAAAAATACTGTACAGTCGACTTAATCAAAAAATAGTTGACTTAACAGATAAAATTTTCAACAAATGTCAATAAAATTACATATTCCTAATTCTCTTCTTAAGTTAATAAAAGTATCTTCTTTAAGGGGTTTGGTAAAGATGTCTGCTACTTGTTTATCAGTAGAGATAAAGTATAAAGATATATCTCCTTTTAAAACATGATCACGTAGAAAATGATGTCGAATATCAATATGTTTCGTACGTGAATGTTGAATCGGATTTTTAGATAGATTAATTACACTGGTATTATCACACATAATTGAAGGTTTTTCAAAGGAAATACCATAATCTAATAAAGTTTGTTTCATCCACAAGATTTGTGTACATGCCAAACTTGCAGCGATATACTCAGCTTCTGTAGTTGATAGGGATACGGAATTTTGCTTTTTACTGCACCAAGAAACTAGTGAATGTCCCAAAAAGTGACATGTCCCACTAGTACTCTTGCGATCAGTTTTACTACCAGCAAAATCAGCATCGCTATATGACAAAAGTTGAAAATTATCGGTGCGTGGATAAAATAAACCATATTCAGATGTGCCTTTAATGTATCTTAAAATTTATTTCACAGCTTTTAAATGAGACTCTTTAGGACTAGACTGATATCTAGCACATAAACATACGCTGAACATAATATCTGGTCTACTTGCGGTAATATATAAGAGTGAACCAATCATACCTCGATAAAGTTTCTCATCAACACTCTTACCTAATATATCTTTGTCAAAGGTAGTAGTAGTAGCCATAGGTGTTGATTTACTACTAGTACTATCCATGTTAAACCGTTTGAGTAATTCCTTTGCATATTTTCCTTGATTAATAAATATGCCATTTGAGGACTGTTTAATTTGAAGTCCAAGGAAATAATTGAGTTCACCCATGTGACTCTTCTCAAACTCGTTTTTCATGGTGTTAGCAAACTCTTGACATAGATTATTATTAGTAGAACCAAAGATTATATCATCAACATATATTTGTATGATTAAGATATCATTCTTAACTCTCTTAATAAACAGGGTAGTGTCTACTTTACCTATCTCAAATCCTGTTTCTAAAAGAGAAGTTTTCAGATGATCATACCAAGCACGAGGTGCTTGTTTAAGACCGTATAAAGCCTTTTTCAATTAATAAACATGATCTGAAAATTGTTCATGTTCGAAACCTGGTGGTTGTTTAACATAAACATTTTCTTTAATAAACCCATTAAGAAAAGCACTTTTAACATCCATTTAATAAAGTATAAAATTCATGAAACAAGCAAAAGATAATAAAATACGAATTGATTCTAGTCTAGCAACAGGAGCTTATGTTTCATCAAAATCTATACCTTCTTCTTGATTATACTCTTGAGCAACTAATCTAACTTTGTTCCTTACAACTTGTCCTGATTCATCTAACTTATTTTTGAATACCCATTTGGTACCAATAATAGTCTGATCAGAAGGTCGTGGAACTAAATCGCATACATCATTTCTTATAAATTGGTTTAATTCATCTTGCATGGCATTCATCCAAAATTCATTCTCACAGGCTTCTTGTATATTTTTCGGTTCAAAATCCGACAAGAATGTTGTATGAGAAATCATATTAATATGTGAATGTGTCTGAATACCATGGGAGTTGTCACCAATTATTAAGTCATGAGGATGATCTTTAACTTCAACAAAAGATTTTGGTAAAGTTGAAGATATCACAATAGGATCAGTCGACTTGACAGGTTCTTCAGTCGACTGCTTTATTTCAGTCGACTGTGAGTCCTTATCAGTCGACTTATCAGCCAGACTAGTTTGTTCTAAGGATTTAATCACATTATTTAAAGGTGATGAATCAGTTTCATCATCTTTATTTAAATTTGATGAAGGCAGAGATTCATCGAATGTAACATGCATTGACTCTTCAATAGTCATTGTAGACTTATTAAAAATTCTATATGCTTTACTCCTATTTGAGTATCCTAAAAAGATACCCTCATTAGATCTAGGATCAAATTTATCTAGATTATCTTTAGTGTTCAGAATAAAACACTTACAACCAAATATCTTAAAATAAGAGACTTTAGGAATTTTGTTAAAAAACAACTCATAACAAGTTTTCTTTAGCTTAGGTCTTATAAGAATCCTATTTAAAACATAACAAGCTGTAGGAACGACTTCAACCCAAAAGTACTTTGGTAAATTGCTTTCAACAAGCATGGTACGTGTGCATTCTTGCAAAGTCCTATTCTTCCTTTCAATCACTCCATTTTGTGGTGAAGCTCTAGGAAATGCAAATGAATGTGTTATACCATTCTTGTTGCAATATTCTGTAAATGTTTCATTCTCAAATTCTCCACCATGATCACTTCTAATAGTGACTATGGTTAGAGATCTTTGGTTTTGAATACGTTTACAAAAATTTGCAAATTCATCAAAAGCATCATTCTTATGTTTTAAAAAGAATGTCCAAGTGAATCTTGAAAAATCATCTACTAAAACAAATACATATCTACTTTTATTTAAAGAAGCAACTCTAGTAGGGCCAAATAAATCCATATGAATTAATTCGAGTGGCCTACTAGTAGAAATTACTTCTTTTGTTTTAAAAGTGGATTTGATTTGTTTTCCTAGTTGACATGCATCACATAACTTATCCTTTTTAAAGGATAGTTTTGGCAGTCCTTTAACTAGATTATACTTAGATAATTTTAAGAGATTCTTCATATTCACATGTCCAAATCTTCTATGCCAAAGCCAAGATTCATTGTTAGAAGCTATTAAACAAAAATCATTTGAAAACTCAATTGTATTCAAACACAATTTATAAATATTGTTTTTGCGAAAATCTTGAAAAATAATATTTTGCATAGTAGAGTCATAAATCAAACATGCATCTTTTTCAAAAACTATTTTATATCCTTTATCACACAATTGACTAATACTTAACAAATTATGCTTTAATCCACTAACTAACAGCACATTTTCTATAGTGGGGTTAGAATTTTTACCAACCATGCCGATTCCTATAACTTTTTCTTTGTTGTTATCACCAAAGGTAACTGTTCCTCCATCGATGCTTTGAATGGTGGATAATAGATTGGCATGTCCGGTCATATGTTTTGAACACCCGCTGTCGAGTATCCAGCGATCTTTCTTGGGTACCTATAAAATATTTAAGGTAAATATGGTACCCTTTTTATTGGGTCCAAAATATATTAGTTTGGGGGAAACCAAACCCATAATGAGTTTGATTTTTCTCCATAAGCAGGAATATAATTAATAGAATTACACACATTAAATACATATGAATTGATATACGCAATTCTATCATTCTGATTTAAGTTAACTGGAACCCATACAAACTTGTTCTGTTCAGTCGACTTTGCAGTATCCTTCAGTCGACTTCTAGTGTTAGTCAGTCGACTGGATGATACGCTAGGTCGACTTATATGAGGTTTTGATCTTGTTGAATAAGATTCAATTCCTCTAGACAGACGACTGATAGATGGACTCAGTCGACTTAATCGAATGTCAGACTTGCTTTTATCACTCAAATTTACTACCTTAGGCTTTTCAAAAAATTCATATAATTTATGTGTAACACTAGAAATAGATTCTGATTTATTTCTACTAGTGTTTTTAGAAGAAGATTCTTTTATAGAAGAATTTTTGAAACCAAGACCATATTTTTGACTAGATTTTACTTGATGATGAAGGACATCATTTAAATTCTCTTTGCCTTTGTTAAACTTAGACACGTTCTTGGATATCTCTTCATAATTCTTTTTTAGACATTCAAGATCAGTATCTAAACTTGCAATGCGAGAATTTAAAGATTTCACTTCCTTATCAAGGTTAAGATTTTCTTCAGAAAGTGTTTGATTAACTTTCTCTAGATTCTTAACTCTAATCTTTTCCTTTTTCAACTCTTGAAAGATTTCATTAAAGGCATCAAGTAAATCTTCTGAATCAAAGTCATTACTTATATGATCTTGTGAAGCCATAAAGCACATGTTTGCAACCTCATTGTTTTCAACCGTTTCTTCTTCTGAAAAAGAATCGCTATCATCCCAAGTTGCTTGATAAACCTTCTTGTTCTTGGCAAACTTATTCTTTGAGTATTTGTCCTTCTTGAAGTTGGATATTTTTCCCTTGTTCTTTGCATTTTCTAGGGGACAATCCTTCTTCATGTGACCTGTTTTATTGCACCTGAAACAAGTAGGAGGGTCATTAGAATCTCTAATTTTGGAATTGAACTTACCCTTCTTTAAGAATTTTTTGAATCTTCGAGTGAACATTCCTATCTCCTCTTCATCTTCTTCCTCATCTTCTGAGTCTGTCATGACTTTAAAAGCCAATGATTTCTTCTTTGCTTGTTGTAATTCTGCATCCTTCTTTCGCTCCTCAATTGAACCTCGTACGCCATGAGATTTCCCACAAGATTCTCAAGAGAAAGTTGTGACAAATCATTTGCTTCTTCTATTGCCGTGGTTTTCTTTTCCCATTCAGGAGTGAGTGCACGAAGGACTTTTCTAACCATCTCTGCTTGAGTGTATGCCTTTCCAAGTGCCACAAGTGAGTTTGTAATATCAGTAAATCTGGTGATCATCTCGGACACAATTTCATTTTCCTTCATTCGGAACATCTCAAACCTGTGAACAAGAACAAAGATTTTAGATTCTTTCATTTTATTTGTTCCTTCATGAGTTACCTCGAGTGTATGCCAGATTTGATGTGCGGTTATATCATTTGATACACGGTTGAATACCTCCTTTGTGAGAGCACAAAATAATGCATTCATTGCTTTTGCATTATTCATAGTTTGGTTCTTTTGATCATCATTCCATTGTGCATATGGAATAGTAGGGGCAGTGTATTCCGTCTCCGTCATGCGCCATATTTCATAGTTGATTGATTGGAGGTAAATTCTCATTCTGCACTTCCAATAATTGTAGTTTGTTCCATCGAAGAGCGGTGGCCTTTGTGTAGATTGGCCTTCATTGTACTGATTAGCAATTGAATTAGTTGCCATAGCCTATAACCTTGCTCTGATACCAAGTGTTGGATCCTGTAGGCGAGACAACAAACACTAGAGGGGGGTGAATAGTGTTAATTAAAATAAACTGCGGAATAAATAATTTTTTCTTCGGTGCAGTCAACTTAGGAGTGAACCAGTCGACTGATATGACCAAATAAAAGCAAATACAAATAACTCTGTGCAGTCCACTTAAAGTTGAGACAGGCGACTGAAGACACAGTTAATATACAACTTATACGAGTCTGACCAGTCGACTGATATTGTGCTGAGTCGACTGTCCAGACAAGTTTCACAGAACTTAAACAGAAACAAGTAAATGCAAGTTCAAGAGAAACAATCACAGAGTACACACGATATATTCTGGTTCGGTCCTTCCGACCTACATCCAGTCCCCAAGCAACCCACTTGAGATTTCCACTATTCTTGAAAAACAAGTTTACAAGAATACCCTACGGCGTTAAGACAACAACCTTGTCTAACCCGTAGTCCTTTCTCTCAACCAGAGAAAGCAAATCCACTCTACTACCAAGAGTGAAACGACCGACTCTACACCCTAGAGTCTAACTCTCCAACCGAGAGCAAATAGAAAACAATAAAAATTTACAGTCAACCTATAGCCTTGTTGGTGTTATGTGTTGTAGAACGTGGCTAAAAGGAGGTCGACTTCTATACCCAGTCCAGAACGAATTCCGATGTTATACTGGACTGAGTGTAGAGAACCAGAATTTTGAAACTTGAAAGCTTTTTCTCTTTTTCACTTAGAAATGCTCAAGAATGCTCGGAAATCTTAAAAAGTTGTTAGATCTTTTTCAGTGAGTTCTGAACTCTATTTATAGAGTTAGAACTCCTGGACGTTGGGAGACAGTTATCTCAACTGCAACCAACGGATCTTAAAAGCTTTTGAATTTGAAAATCAATTTTGAAAACAGAAAACGGTCAAAAGCACTCAAACAGTCGACTTGGTTGCCATAATGAGTCGACTGGTCAGAGTTTGAATAAATTTAAACAGTTTTGTACTGCCAGTCGACTGATATGAGCATCGGTCGACTGGTACTCAACAGTTAAATTATTTCAAACTGTTTTGACTCTTTTTGATGTTTTTGAAAAACACACATTATAAAAATAGTGAGTGTATGTGTGTGTGACAAGGCTTTACATCATACTAAGACTCAACAAAAATAAGATTACATTGTTTACAAGATATGACAATTTATTGACACTTTTGAGCTTGAGTCTTGAGTCTTGGCTTGAGTCTTGAATGAAGCTTTAACCATTGTCTTTATCTGGAGCCTTTGTGCTTGTTCATTTGTTCAGCTGTATAGTAGTGAGTCATTTGTGTATAGCACCTGTAAGTTTAGCATAGATACATGTGCAGTGTGTTGTGATCATCAAATCAAGAATCAACACATGATTTAGTTGGGATGAAGAATTAATGGAGAAACATATATGCTTAGATACTGGAAATTTTCATTTCCTTTTACTGTTAAAGAAACTGATCGTATGCATCTGATTGTCATTTTAGCATGATTTTTTTACCAAAATGTGTTAACTGTCAACTAGAGGATGCTGTATGTATACCAAAATCCTCCAAACCTGTACAAGAATTGGGCTGAACAAACCTTGTGCAGGTTTCTTTTGGAGCCACAAACATCATGATTTAGTTGGGATGATGAATTAATGGAGAAACATATATGCTTAGATACTGGAAATTTTCATTTTCTTTTACTGGTAAAGAAACTGAATTCATCTGATTGTCATCTTAGCATGATTTTTTTACCAAAATGGGTTCACTGTCAACTAGTGGATGTTGTATGTATACCAAAATCCTCCAAATCTGTACAAGAATTGGGCTGAACAAATCTTGTGCAGGTTTCTTTTGGAGCCACAAACATCATGATTTAGTTGGGATGGTGAATTAATGGAGAAACATATATGCTTAGATACTGGAAAGTTTCATTTTCTTTTACTGTTAAAGAAACTGAATTCATGCATCTGATTGTCATCTTAGCATGATTTTGATTGTCATTTTCATTTTCTTTTACTGTTAAAGAAGCTGAATTCATGCATCTGAAGATTTAAGATCCAGGATGGCAAATTTTGATTGGGCTGTGATTGGATTGTTTAGTGGCTGTCGTCTATGTTCTTAATTGGGCTGTGATTAGAAAGAGAGGGCTCGAGTGGAGATCTGGATACCCATAGAGACATCTCGTTTATAATAATTTATTATTATTGTTGTTCTTATCGCTCTTGCTGTTGTTGCTGATGTCTCTTTGTGTGCGTGTGCTGAAGGGAAAGAAGGGATGAAAGAGAGATGAGGAAAATGCTGCTATGTTAGCCTGGTGTATCCTCATTCTCTACCATTCTCTGTTTCCATTTCTGGCTTCTATATTTGGTTTCCTTCCACGATGACAGTTCCTTAAAACTACACTTGATATGAGCCCTTCTTATTTTACTTATTTTTCTTATATTTGGTTTCCTGTTGAACTAAATTATTGTTTTTTTTCATAGAGCGGTCACCCAGATGAAGGAAATTCTGATGATCAGCACTGAAGCTACTCGAGGGGTATGGATCTGTGGTCGGCCTACTCTAGTTGTTGTTGTTATGTTGGTCTTGTTGTTGTTATGTTCTGGATTGTTGTTTTAAGTAGTTGTTGAGATATTTGGGATGTTAATTACTGTATTTGTTAATTATGATGTTAATTAAGCGGTAAATTTGGACGATTAATGGACTATGTGTGAAACTTTATTATCTTAATTAATTCTTGTGTTTGCTTGTGATTTGTGCATTAATATGCCTGAAATTGGTTGAATCAGTTGTGAATTAGTTTACAGGTTTTTTAAATGAAATTGTGAATTGAAATCGAATGAAAAATTGGAGCAGAAAAAACCAACGGGCATACACCGGCGTTTCATAGAACGCCGGTGTATCTAATTGTTTAGTTGAAAATTTTGTTAAAGAGGCATTTCCACACAGGCCGGTGTACCCGTAAGTTGCAACACTCCTAAGATACACCGGCGTTTTATAGCGGCATTTACGACACGCCGGTGAATATCTCTATAGCGGCGTTTTACTACACGTCGGTGTTTGTAAGTAGGGAAAGAAGGGCGCTTAGAAACAAGCATACACCGGCGTTCTATGACCGCCGGTAAATATTACACATTCACCGGCGTTTGTACAATCGCCGGTGAAAAGATATATACCGGCGGTATGTGACCGCCGGTGAATGTATATTGGGGAAAGAACGGCACCCAGAAATCGCCATATACCGGCGTTTGTCTGGCCGCCGGTGTAGTTTAAAGATATACCGGCATCTAGTAAAAATACCGGTGAATACGCCTATCTTTCCGCGACGCTCGATTCGGCGGCATTTGCACCGGCATTTTTATAAACGCCCGGTGAAACATTCACCGGCGTAAAAAACCGCCGGTGAAGGTCTAAAAAAACGCCGGCGAATAGGTTCTGTGTTGTAGTGATCTCAGCAGCCAGCTTTTGGGCTGAAGCTCACTGTCAGGATGGTTCGAAGTATTTGCACCTCTTATTGATTGAATCTTAAAAGTGATCAACTAAAAAGTTGTAGTAGATGTTCTCCCCTTTCCAAAATGACCTATTTTGTTATATTCCGATAAGTATTGCAAAAATTATGAGCTTTACAAATCTCAGCAGTCAGCTTTTTGGCTGAAGCTTGCTATCTGGATGGTTCGAAGTTTTTGCACCTCTTATTGATTGAATCTGAAAAAGTGACCAACAATAAAGTTATAGTAGATGTTCTCTCCTTTCCAAAATGGCCTATTTTGTTAGATTCCGGTAAGTATACCAAAAGTTATAAGCTTTACAAGTTTCAGCTTTTGTTGTGCTTTTTGTTGTACTTGAGTTGTGTTCAATGAGGTGGATTTTGAGCTCCATAAGGAATCTAGAAAAGTGGTCAACTAGAAAATTTTAGTAGATGTTCTCCCCTTTCTAGAAAGCCCAATTTTGTTAAATTCTGACAAGTATAGCAAAAGCTACGACCTTTACAAGTTTCAACTTTTGCTATAACTTTTGCTGTCTTTTGTTGTCTTTGTATTGTGTTCAAAGAGCGGAAAATTGAATTCCATATGGAATTTGAGAAAGTTTTTAACTAGAAAGTTGTATTAGATGTTCTCCCCTTTCCAAAATGGCCAATTTTGTTAGATTCTGATAAGTATAACAAAAGTTGCGAGTTTTACAAGTTTCAGCTTTGTGCTGTCTTTTGTTGTTCTTGAATTGTGTTCAAAGTTTTTGTACCTTTTACTCACTGAATTTAGAAAAATGTTCAACTAGAGAGTTGTATTAGATGTTCTCACCTTTCCAAAATATCAGATTTGGTTAGATTCTGATAAGCAGAGTAGGAGTTATGACCTTTACAAGTCACAGCAGCTAGCCGTTTGGCTGAAGCATTCGTTGTTTAGATTGTTCGAGGTTTTTGTACCTCTTATTGATTTAATCTGAGAAAGTTTTCAACTAGAGAGTTGTAGTAGATGTTCTCACCTTTCTAAAAAAGTCTAATTTTTTTGAATTCTGATAAGAGTAGCATGTTTAATTGCTTCTAGGTTGTTAGAAGGCTTTTTATGTAGCTTTTGGGTATAAAAGATCAAGTTTTTGTTAGTAAGCTTATACACGGAATTCTAGTTCATGTTAACTAGAGTTGTCATGAATTGTTAGTAGTTTGAATTATACACTACATTATAAGTAATAGGTATTCCTTGTGCTCATAAGTCATGTAATAAGTATTGGTCTGTCTCATACGTAGCTCACCTAGCTCGTATGTAGATTTTTGTTCATGCATAGCTCATTGGGCTTGTATGTAGTAATTATCTTGAGTAGATAGGCGATGAGTGGATCCGAGGATATCTTGTGAAGTCTAAGTTGAGACTTGGTAGATTGTATTAACAATTGTTACACTCTCTTGAAGAGGGACACGTGCGGTGCTTTTTTATGATAAGTTGGAAGCACGGTGGTATGTCTCGCTTGTTAGGATATTTTGGTGCCGTCTCATGGTAAGTTGAGAGTACGACTCTAGGTTGAGAGTACCTTTTAGCTCGTACGGCCCCATTTGATTGGTTAGGGTTAGTGACATCGTTAGGATAGTAACTGTTACTTAACCATTTTTATCTATGAATTGCCGAAGGGTGAGAGTTGGTGTCAGGGGTGATACCTTATAATCCGAATTCTCCTATAGGCCGACACTGGTGGTGTTATGGGGATGTATCCCCCTGTCAAAAGAATACGGGCGGTGCTTTTTCATGATTAGTTGGGAGCAAGGGATCCGTATCTCGGCTGTTAATTCCTGAAGTGCCATGATAAGAACGGGAGGTTTTCCTAGGAAAATAGACCCTACGATTCCGTCAGGTTTTATGCCTTCTCATGATGAATTGAGGGCACGGCTCAAGGTTGTCTAGTATCTTGGGTTTCGTGTTGTCTTTTGAGTGAGGTCCGATTCGCCGGGTGGATAGTGGTAAATATAGACACCACTATTGTACCGCAGTAGTGAAACTAGACCAAATCTACAACCTCACCGGTCACGTTGTATCTGTTAGGAACAGGAAGGGTACAAGTGTAGAATTCATGACGCGGGTTCAAATCCCTATATATGAAGAAACGGCTTGATATGGGTCGTATGTAGTATGGGTTGCATACTGTTCCAATGTCTTGCATGCATTAGAATAAGTGCATCATTGCATTAGTTAATCCTGCAATAGATTCTAAGTCATAGCATACACTAACACATCAATTATATATACACGTTTCTATTTTCATCAATTTGTTTGTTTAAAGTTGAGAATCGCTGCTAGTCATCAGCCTTAAAGCGTCAGTATATGTACTGACGTCCCCAGTTCAATAGGAACTGGATTGCAGAGCTACAGGTACAGGTTTCAGAAGGACTCAAGGCAAGAGAAGAAAACTGTTGATTTCGATTGTAATATATGTTGGTTACCATTGTAATATCTATTGTAAATTTATTTATGTTGAGAAGCATCCAAGTGAAAGTACCAAGTGTTATATTATTCATTGTACTCTGATGTAATTTTTATTGAAAGTTTGTAACACTTGGGCTTGTATGGCATTATTGTGACGCTGATGTAATGTATTGCAGTTTTATAACATTCGGACTTGTAATATATTTGTGTTGAATAAAAAATTTAAAATTTTCCTATTTTTCTGTGTATTGTAGCTAATTGAAGGAAAAGATTCTAGCTTATGTAACGGTTTCTCAATGTATGGAAATTGGGGCGTTACATCGACACTCGGCTTCAACTGCGAGCTAGCTCCTGTCTCTCATATGTTCACAGGGCTCGATGCTCGGCATTAACTTCGAGCCGCGAGCTAGGTCCTGTCTCTCACAAGTTGATAGGGCTCGACGCTCGGCATCAACTTTGAGCTAGCTCCTGTCTCTCAAAAGTTAACAGGGCTGGACGCTCGGCATCAACTGTGAGCTAGCTCCTGTCTCTCACAAGTTAACATGGCTCAACGCTCGGCATTAACTTCGAGCCGCGAGCTAGCTCCTCTCTCACAAGCTCCCAGTGCTCGATGCTCGGCATCAGCCTCATGCTAACTAGTTTCTCACAAGTTCAAAGGGCTTGACAATCGGCATCAACTACGAGCTAGCTCCTATCTCTCACAAACTCCTAGGGCTCGACGCTCAACTGCGAACTAGCTTCTGTCTCTCACAAGTTCACATGGCTCGATGCTCGACATCAACTGCGAGCTAGCTCCTTTCTCTCACAAGTTAACAGGGCTCGATGCTCGGCATCAACTGCGAGCTAGCTAATGTCTCTCAAAAGTTGACAGGGCTCGACGCTCGGCATCAACTGCGAGCTAGCTCCTGTCTCTAATAATTGACAAGGCTCGATGCTCAACATCAACTGCGAGTTAGCTCCTTTCTCTTACAAGTTCACAGGGCCCGACGCTCAGCATTAACTTCGAGCTGTGAGCTAGCTCCTGTCTCTCAAAAGTTGATAGGGCTCGACGCTCGGCATCAACTGCGAGCTAGCTCCTGTCTCTCACAAGTTTACAGGGCTCAACGCTCGGCATCAATTACAAGATAGCTCCTGTCTCTCACAAGTTAACAAGGTTTGATGCTCAGCATCAGCTGTGAGCTAGCTCCTGTCTCTCACATGCTCCAAATGCTCGACGCGTGACATCAACCACGACCTAGCTAGTTTCTCACAAGTTCACATGCTCGACCCTTGGCATTAACTGCGAGCTAGCTCCTATCTCTCACAAGTTCTCAGGGCTCCACGTTCAGCATCAATTGCAAGCTAGCTCCTGTCTCTCACAAGTTCACAGGGCTTGATGTTCGGCATCAACTACGACCTAGGCCCTGTCTCTCACTAGTTCATAGGGCTCGACACTCGGCATCAACTACGTGCTAGCTCCTGTCTCTCACAAGGTGACAGGGCTCAACACAAGGCATCAATTGCGAGCTAGCTCCTGTCTCTCACAAGTTCACAAGGCTTGAAACTGGCCATGAACTGTGAGCTAGCTTCCGTCTCTCATAAATTCACAGGGCTCGACGCTCGGCATTAAATTCGAGCCGCTAGCTAGCTCGTGTCTATCATAAGTTGACAGGACTTGACACTCGGCATCAACTGCGATCTAGCTCATGTGTCTCACAAGTTGACAAGGCTCGACGCTCGGTATCAACTGTGAGTTAGTTCTTGTCTCTCACAAGTGAACATGGCTCAACGCTCAGCATTAACTTCGAGTAGCGAGCTAGCTCCTATCTCTCACAAGCTCCCAGTGCTCGATGCTCGGCATCAACCTCAAGCTAGCTAGTGTCTCACAAGTTCATAGGGCTCAATCTCAGCATCAACTGCGAGCTAGCTCCTATCTCTCACAAGTTACCAGGGCTCAACGCTCGGAGTCAATTGCAAGCTAGCTCCGTCACTCACAAGTTCACAGGGCTCGATGCTCGGCATCAACTGCGAGCTAGCTCCTATCTTCACAAGTTGACAGAGCTCGATGATCGGCATCAACTGTGAGCTACCTTGTCTCTCACAAGTTGATAGGGCTCGCTCGAGATCAACTACGAGCTAGGTCCTGTCTCTCACAGGAGCTCAGATCTCGACACTCGGCATTAACATCGGGCCAACCCTACCTCGCAATGAGCTCGATCCACGACGCTCGGCATACCCCTCAATCTGGCAGCGAGCCTTATCCACCAAGCTCGACGCTCGGAGGTCGGAGCTCGGCCCTAACCTCAGGGAACTTTTAGGGGATCTTCCATCCCATCCTGATGCACACGGTCTACCGGTATACTCCCAAGGTCGGGCTACTCCTTGACAATTGATATAGACAGCCCTCGAGGAGTGGGGGGCCTATGATGTGGGTAAATAATCCAGTGCAATCAGGGCTGTCTGATCCCTTCAAGATCTGCTCATCTCTGATCATCAAGGCTAAGGATTCAATGGGCCTTATGTTGCTTCAGGCCTAGAGAAGCGGGTCAACCCAACCTGTTAGGGTTATGGCTCCCGCTCTCTCTGCCTATAAATACTAGAACCCCTCCCCCTTTTTGTAGGTAATGACTCTTTCTCCACGTGAATCCTGAATCTCATTTTCACTTTCAAGTGACTGACTAGATTGTTGGAGGGCCTATCGCCGGGATCTCTCCCAGTGTTTCTAGGCCTTCTTGCAGGTGTTCCGGTCGGACAGCTTCCAGTAGAACCTCCTCTCCAGCTCCCCAGGAGATCCTTCAGTCAGATTGGATCTACTACTGAGATCTGTCTTTTCCTCTATAGATTACAAGAACTCACACCTGTTGCTTTCACCACTAAAACATGCAGCATCAGTATAGTTTCTAAGATTACATTTAGACAAGTTCATTAGTGTTGGCAGTTATACCTATCAATGACCACTTATGTGCAAATGTTTAAATGGAAAATGAAAGGTCAAAACATGCTCATGTTCAGGAACTCTGAGTGTTTTATAGGTAGCCTAAGATCAGAATCATATGCACATGCAAGCAAAATAAAGAAAGAAGAGAACAGATGATCTTTTTTCTTTCCATTATGTCATGCTTTGTAATATAAGCAACCTAATTACCCAACAAGATGTTTTCACAACCTTCCCTTCCTACATTTTATCAATATTACATCTAGGAGTAATTCTCATCACTCGAGCAAGCCACGTGCACTAGGAATAATTATCAAACTAGAATGTTTATTTGTTCCGTTTATATTACTTTCAAACTTACATAGCGATCATCTTGGATTGAAATTTCTCAGTGAAGTTTTTGAAGCATTTTGTGCTGCATCTGACCCCATTATATATTTGCAGGAGGGAGTTATAGTATTATTAGGCACATCTATCAAGCTACGTGCACTTGGTGCACGATAAATTTCAACTAGTGTGTGTGCATATATATATATTAGCAAAAAAAATCTATATACACAACAAACCTCTAGGCCTTTAGAGGCATTTTTATTAGACTATCCCGGCATTGTTAGAACAACTAACCCTCTACTCAGACTCAAAATTTAGTTCGAATCTAAAACCCTAACCGTCAGATTTGGCAGGGGGAGGGGGGATAGGAGGAACGGAGTGATGACGGCAGTAGGAGGAGCAGGGCGACGATGGTGGGAGGAGGGGGACGACGACTAGAAAGGAGGAGGATTTAGAGATCGGGGTTTGGCGAGAGGGGGGGAGGAGTTTTAGAGTGATTAATGAAATATTTTTGGGGAGAGAGGGAGGTGAAATAGTTGGGGGAAAAAGTTGGAGATTTGGGGGTTCTATTCAGGCATTTTTTGTAAAATTGCCAGGATAAAGACCACCCTTGGATCAGAAAATAGAATTATTTTATCCTGGCATTTTTCATAAACGCCGGTAAAAAAAATGCGGGAATAGGTGTTTCGTTTTGCAGTGATAATTTTTGTTGACCATAAATAATGGGCCAGACAGCCCTGACCAAGGCCCATCCAAATCGGGCCTATAAAATCAAGGCCCAACTCTCGAACCGGTGCTGACTCATGAAATGTATTTCGGATCGGATCCAGCTGCCAATATATCAACACTCAAAGTTGAATTCCAACAGTTGCGGTGAAATGGACAGCGGACTCGGAACCTAAACCTCACTTTCTTTCTCCTCAAGAAACTCAAATCCAGAAAAAACAAGCCCACGTAGCCAGACCACGTTAAGCTAAAAAATCCCTCAAGTATAATCCTAAACTAAACCCTAAACCTTAATAGAGGCTTCTGGATCCTCTGTCTCTCTCCCTCTCTCTCTAACTCTCATTTAAAAGCATAAAGCATCTTCTTCACACACACTCTCTCATCATTTCTGAAACCCTAAGAGCAAGGCCTACCGATCCTTAAACCCCCCTCCCCAATGGAATTTTTTCACAACCCCCTCCCCCCCCAACTGATCTGCATATGGTGGGGCCCCTACCCCATTTTTTTGGCGATCTGAAATTGGAGTCGCACTAATTTCGCAACCACAAATATTTTTTTTGCAAAAAACCCCTCCTTTAATTCAAAATTTATTTGTTCGTTTGATTTGTTTATGGAATATATTAGTATATGTTGTTGCTAATTTTGGTGTGGAAGCAAACAAATAAATTTTTGGATTCTTGGAGAAACGAATAAAGCAAACATGTTGACCTTCACCGACGTTTGAATGGTTTCTTGTCACTGTCATGAACCTGCAAAAAAGTTCAAAACACCGGGATGGATCCCGGTGATGAACTTTTCGACGCTCTTCTCAGTAATCAAGAAGATTATGAAAGAGCTTTATGTGAAAAAAGATTGATTACCTTGTTATGGTGGGGGAAGGGGTATTTAAAGTCATTTTAGGGACCCGTTTCGAGACAAGAATTTATCACTATTTTCCGGTGTTTTTGGATAAGATGTAGAGTTTAAATCGTTTCATAGAGATAACCATGATTTTGAATTACTATTAATCCATCTGTGTTGGTTTGTAATGGGTTGCTACCCATACCCAGTAGGACAGATCCGTTTATCAGTTATTGGACTTTGAAAAAATATTCAGTTCCCATTTCAGACCCTTTTGTAAGTGAAATTACCGTTTTACCCCTTAGAGCTTTAAGATTCGTATCCGATTTGAATAGTCCCAATTTAATTCTACTTTTAGCTATATCACAAGGCCCCCACTCCCGAAGACTAAGTTTAACAGCCTTTGAGAAGTAGTTTTATTGTTCTAATGGTATACGAGATTTTATCGGAGTTCTCAAGGAGTTTGAATCTTGCTCGAGGTGTAACGGTGTCAATCTGAGTTTATAAAATACTCAAAATTATTCTCAGAATTTTCTGTATTTTTTGTGATTTTTCCAGATTTTTCTGAATTTATAATCTTTTTTTTGAATTTTTTATTCATTTTCTGAATTTAAATAATTAATTGTCGAAAATTTTAATTAATTATTATAATTTAATAATTATTATTTTCAGAATTTTAAAAATATTTTGTAATTTAATAATTATTTTTAGAATTTTTAATTAATTTTTTTCAATTTTTAATAAATTTTTCGAATTTTTTAAATAATTAATTCAATTAAATAAATAAATTTTACCTGTACACGTGGCGCAATCTTGAACATTGATCACGATCAAGCAAGCACGCATCGGGAGGAGGTAATTTTTCCCCATTTCATGTTCGGAAACGCTTCTGTTCGACAACTCTGTTGGACGCGCGTCGGGAACGTCCGCCGTGGTGACATGTGGCAGTCAACGGCGCCCCGCTGACTCTTTTTTCTCTCTTTCTTTCTTTCTTCTTCTGCTGAGTTCGTCTCCCTGTCCTTTCGTCTTCGACCCTCGACCCTCATCTTCGATTTGCCGAGCAGCCCGTGCAGCGAGAGGAGCTCACCGGAGTTTTGCTCGAGATCAGTGAGGAGGGAGTTTAGCGAAGAGGGAGTTGATGGGTAGCTCGACGAGGAGGAGTTTTGGCGAGGGAGTTGGGCGAGCTCGGCAAACGGGGCGAGCGATCGGTGAAGGCTGTGGCGAGAAATGGAGGATCTCGTTCGCCGATGGAGGAGCTCGATGAAGGGAGAGTTTGGCGAGCTCGATAGAGAGGGAGTTGGAGCTTCGGGTGCTTGAGCTCTACCTTGGAGCTCGAAGGCGATGGGTTCGGAGCTTGTCAATGCAGAAACGAGAGCTTCGAAATCGCGACGAGTTCGGCAGTGGAGGTGATGGAGGTCGACAGTGGAGGAAAAGGAGATCATCAGTGGAGAGGAGCTCGGCGATGGAGATTGGCGAGCAGTTTGGTGTGTTGGCGATGGTGAACTTGTGAAGGAGAGGAGGTCAGATCGGTTTTGGCAAAGGTGGAAGGAGCTTCGTAGCTATGGAGGTTAGCGAGAAGGAGAGGGTCACAGTGGACTCGTCAAGCAGCTTCAATGAGGAAGGAGGTGGTTTCGCTGGTGAGGAACTTGGGTTGGTTTTGGCGGGAAATCTGAAGGAGAAGAAGAAAGGTGGATGAAGCGAGTTTGGGTCTATAACGGGTCCGAACCCGACCCGTTAACCCCTTAATCCTTTTTGTTTGTTTGTTTGTTTGTTTGTTTGTTTGGAAAATTTCATCCATCGATTACTGTTACCGCTAAATCTGGTGTGGGGGCAAACAGACAGAATTTGTGGATTCTTAGGTATGCCGAATAGCCAAACCTGAAACCTTTCCATTGGAGTTTAACCGTTGACTCCCGTCGTTCACCTACAAAAAGTGCGATACACCGGGGTTGATCCCGGCGACGCACCCTCCGACGCTCAAGTCAGTAATCAGAAAAGATTATGAATAAGCTTTTACTGGCAAAAGATTGGTTACCTCTTAATGGTAGGGGATGGGGGGTATTTATAGCCGTCTTTGGGACCAGTTTAGGAATGAAATCCCCAATTCCCAGTGAAATGATAGAGTGAATCAAGGTCGTCGATTAAATACAATCAGAAACCCTAATTCTATCTAGCTGGATTGGGTTTCTTGCAGGTTGGGACCTGCACCCAGTTGAGGCAGATCCGTTCGTGGGTTATTGGGCCTTTGTAGAAAAGACCCAGAACCTATCTCGGACCCGCTTGTAGGTGAAATTACCATTTTACCCCTAAGCTTTAAGATTCGTGCCCGATTTGGACGGTTCCGATTTAACCATATTTTAGCCATATCACGAGCCCCCCACTCCCGAAGACTGAGTCTGGTCAGCCTTTGAGGAGTATTTTTACTATTT
The DNA here is from genome assembly GCA_017893485.1 of Hemerocallis citrina. Classification (NCBI taxonomy): domain Eukaryota; kingdom Viridiplantae; phylum Streptophyta; class Magnoliopsida; order Asparagales; family Asphodelaceae; genus Hemerocallis; species Hemerocallis citrina. The sequence goes on from CM030363.1 coordinate 113,747,193, forward strand.
TAATGGCTTTCGAAGTTGTATCGGAGTCCAAACGAGGGGTATTGAATCTCTGTATGAGGTTTTATGGTGATTTTCAAAGCTATTTGCGCGCTCAAGGTTGTTCTTGAGCTCTCTTGGACTTCTGGTGATTGTTCTTAATTTTTATCTATTTTTCGGACCATTTAATTAATTTTGCGAAGTGGTGATGTATTGTTCGGGAGCCTTAATTGATTGTTCTAGGCAATAATTATTTATCCAGGGGTTCAAAGGTATTTTCCCGAATTTATAATTATTTTTTCGAATTTTTAATTAATTTTCCTAAACTTAAAATCATTTTTTGCAATTTTTTAAATAAATAAATCGATTTTAATAAATAAAAATTAATTTTTTTAATCTGATTTATGATGTGGCGTAATCTGGGCCTTTCATCATCCTGTGGCACGACTCTCTGGAGGATCGGACGGCCGGAGTAGCTCGGCAGGCTTTTTCTTCATATGCGGAGGTCGGTGCCTCGGCACCCCGTCCTCGGTAGCTCGGTAGCTTGACACCTAACGAGCTGCCGAGCTACGTGGCAAGATCTAGAGCATTCATCACGGTGCAAATCACGAGGAGGGCAGCTCAGATCACGAGAAAACGCAATCTTATCGTTTTGTGGGCGTGACGTGATCTGAGCCGTTTATCATGTTCTGGCACATTTTTTGACACGATCCAATGGCTGGGGTAGGTCGGTGTCATTTTTCTCCATATGTGGAGGTCGGTACTTCGGCACTTCGACCAGAGGACTTCGGTAGCTCGGTGGTTCGGCTAAGCTGTTCGGTAGCTCGGCTGAACACTCCGGTGGCTTGGCAGTTCGTCCTCTTCTCTACAGCGCCTCGGTGGCTCGGCTAAGCTGTTCGGTAGCTCGGCTGGTCACCTCGGTAGCTCGGCAGTTCGGGTCGAGCCGTTGGGCCACGTGGCTTGATCTGGAGCATTCATCATGGCGCGGATCTCGAAATTGTGGGTTCAGATCACGAGAAAACGTTATCTTGTCGTTTTGTGGGCGTGGCGTGATCTGAGCCATTCATCAATTTGGGCACAAATATTGAGGCAATCTGACGGTGAATGTTGCTCGACGGCATTTTTCTCCATATGTGGAGATCGGTGCCCCGGTAGCTCGGCAGAGTGCCTCGGTGGCTCGGCAAGTTACGAGTCGTCGAGCCACGTGGTTGGATCTGGAGCGCTCATCATGGTGCGAATCTCGAAATTGTGGGTTCAGATCACGAGAAAACGTTATCTTGTCGTTTTGTGGGCATGGCGTGATCTGAGCCGTTCATCAGATTTGGGCACGAATATTGAGGCAATCTAACGGTGAAAGTGGCTTGGCGGCATTTTTCTCCATATATGGAGGTTGGTGCCCCGGTAGCTTGGCAGAGTGCCTCGGTGGCTTGGCAAGTTACGAGTCACCAAGTTGCGATGCGAAGTGAACCGACGCGACCTTCCTCTGAACCGTCGTAGCTTTCTGTATTCTGCCGTTTCATCTCCCTTAATGGGCCCCGAAACATTTACAAAAGCCCAATCGTTGCCCTTCTTTAGCTATAAGTTCTCACACCCCCACCCCTTGGCTCATTCTTTCACTTTTACTTCAAAGTTTTTACTTTTGCTCTTGAGTTGCTCTGCTAGCGGAGATCTGAGCTCAAGGGCGGTTACGCTAGCTGTTGAGAAGGCCAGGCAATTTCCGGCGAACTCTTTCCGACCGTGAACGTCACATCAAGGTCAGTTTTCTTTGCCTTAGATATTTATTCGAGATGTCACGAGTAAGCTCGAGTAGTGAGGCATCGTCCTCGGGGGGTCGGAATGCCGAGGGAGGAAGAGAGGTGGTAAGCCGGAGGAAGGGGAAGGAGATAGTGGGGTTGTCCACTACCGACGAGAAAGGGGAAAGGAGTTGTTAGGTCCTCGGTAGTTGAGGAGGTGGTGGAGACAGTGAAGCAGGCAGGCAAGCTGGGTCGGATGCCGACCGTGTTGTCTGGTCATGCCAGGATAAGGCAGTACAGTGGCGAACTGCTGACTAAGGTTGTCATTGGTCACACGGAGACCTATGAGGAGAACGACCCGAGGGAGATTTCCGAGGTGGACGACCTCCCCACGGTCCTAACCGAGCGGGATCTACTCCGGACTAGGAAGGGTTTCGCCATCCCCAAGGAGTACACGCTTGTTCTCCCCGGCCCGGGAGTGCGAGCGAACACCGACTTCCCACTGGACACCTGCGTCTTCGCCTACGACGCATTGAACGCCAGTCTGCGCTTCCCCCTTCATCCCTTCGTGACTGTAGTCCTTTGGTGGTTCGGTCTGGCTCCCATATAGTTCATACCGAACACTTGGCGCCACGTGCTCGGCTTTCTGTTCCAATGCCGGACTGCCAAAGTTGAGCCAGAGCTCATCATCCTCCGAAGTTTATACCGAATCAATAGGATGAGCAAGCTCGAGCCTCGCTACTACCTGTCGCCTCGGAAGGGAGTTAAGTTGATCGAGAACCCCGACTCGATAGAGTCGTGGAAGGGGGAGTTTTTCCTGATAAAGGGGCCCTCGGCATGGGACTTCCCGACCCGGTGGAAAGACGAAGTGTCGAAGCATGCGAAGGCCGAGCCAGTGTTGACTTCGGCCAAGGCAGAGGTGGCGGCGAAGTTGATCGGTCTCCCGATGTTGAGTTGGAGGAAGATGACCGAAGAGGTGCTGCATGGGTCGGGCCTTAGTCCGATCGACCCGAGTATGCTCCTGACATCTCACTTTTGTGATTTTCTTTTCATTAATGCATTGTACATTTTTTTTCTAACTTGATTTTCTCTTCGCTTGGACAGAGGCGCCGAATATGGATTTCAAGGGTATGATGGCGGAATGAAGCAAAGCCAGCGACGGCAAGAAGAGGAAGAGGACGAGCATGGGTCCCTCGTTCGGACAACTCACCAAGGCACCTTCGGCAGTCGTCACTTCTTCTCCTCGGGAGCCATCCTCGGCCATTGTTGTCCAGCCGACCCCTTCTGCCCCTGTAGGTGAGGGCTTCTCCATCTCCGCGGTGCTAGGGCTAGAGGCCCCGCCACTGACCTAACATGCCGAGGTTATTCTAACCGAGGCCCACAAGAAGCTGTTCATCCCCAACTGGCGAGTGAAGAATCACGATGGCTTCTTGGGAGACTCGGGGATGAGCATGCAAGCTGTTCGGCACCTACCGACCCCGAAGGACCGAGCTGCCCTGAAGGCGGGGACGATAGGTGATGATGCTCTCGAAGTAGCTCGGTCGCTCCTGTCGGTAAGTCCCCTTTGCTGTTTCAAAATTTTTTTCATTTGAAAATTTTCTAAGTCTTTAGTTTGGCTTTCCTGGTGTTCTAATTGTTTCTTCGTGTAGGCCACTTGCCACTTCGGCCATCTCTTCGAGGAGTATTCCGAGCAGGAGAGGGAGCTGAAGGCCCTCAACGACAACGACCGGGCAGAGAGGGCGAGGGCTGTGAAACAGCTTGAAGCCGAGCAGCATTGCTCGGACGCTCTGGTGGCCTAGGTCGCCGACCTCGAGGTGGCTTTGGCGCAAGCAAAGGAAAAGCTTGCTTCGGAGGTCGCCAAGGCAGCAGAGGAGAATGCCGCAGTGGCAAAGGTTTTGGAGGTGGTGAAGCTGGAACAAGCCGAGGCTGTGGAGAAGGCGAGGGCGTAGATCAAGGCAGAGGCCAAGAAGCACATGGAGGCGAACATGGAGCTGTCTTATGCCAGAGCGCTCGATCACGTCGAGGCTCGAGTCCCCGGCTTCCAAAGGTTGGGGTACAGGCTGTGGCCCGGTGGCGAGGAAGAAGGCGAAGAGGAAGAGGAAGAGGAGGAGAAGGATGAGCAGCAAGGCAACGGGGGCCCCGCCAATCCTGAGACTGGGGTAGCCGACCACCGAGCCGAAGTGGCGGCAGCGAATGAGGACGACGAGGTCCTGGCCGACCCCCGAGCCGGACCGACAGGGGATGAGGGGCCGTCCACCGAGGTGCCTGTCGCTGAGGCACCGCTGCAGGTGGCTCCTTGATCCTCTTACTTTTGTAAAAAAAAAGTTCTTTTTTCTTTTGTACTGCCTTGTAACGGACTTGCCACCGCTTTTTTGATATGAATGAAATTTTTGTTTGAAATCTCTCTGAAGTTTCTTTGAAATTTGGCTAAGTATTGGGCATCGCCTCTTGTACTTCGTGTTGATATGCTCTTGTTTTTCAGGTAGTCGAGTCGAGTTCAGTAGCCAAAGTCACTCTTCTTCGTGCTGACTTGAAAGCAGCGAAGCGGGCACTCTCTCATCGCCGAGGGTGTTTCCTCAAGAGTGAGTTGGACCTAGAGGATCTTAAGGCAACGGCGAGAGGGTATTTTTCCGAGCTGAAACAACTACAGAAGCGATCTCGCGAGGTTCGTCTCGAAGGCGAGGTGGAATTGCTCCGGAAGGGGCTGTTCGACGCAGAGACAGAGAAAGGCGAACTACTGGTGGAAGAGCACCACCTGAAGATAGTAGAGGAAAAGCTTTCGGCGGAGGAGGAAGAATTAACGGCGATCATGGGTAAGTTGATGGTCGAGCGCGATGAGCTGACGTGGGAGGTCGACAGGTTGAAGAGGGTTACAGTCGACAAGAGCATTGAAGTTGCCCATCTTCATCGAATCATTGCCGATAGCTCTGGTGAGGCAGGCTCTGTTCGGCTTCCTCGCTTCAAGATATCTGTAACAGACAACTTTTTGAAGGATTGGATTGTCGAACTCGAGGAGGAAGTTGCTCGACTTAAACCCCAACCTGTGCGGCCTAATGTTAGAAGTACATCATGTACTCGTGCAAGGAGCGAGAGGGGGATCTCGTTTTATGAGCTCGCGACTCGTGAGCCTGTCATTAGGCGGAGTCCAGCTGATGTTCATAGTGGGGTGGCTGCTTCGTCTAGTGGCGCTTCGGTTGGGGCCACGGTCAGAGGCAGTGGTGAAGAGGCATCCCGGTTCGTTGGTTTAAAGACGAGCTCAGAGGTTAGGCGACGCCGTCCGCGGGTGTCCCCAAACCAAAACGTCCCCATTCCGAAGAAGCGTTGAATAAGTTGTTGTATTTATGTTTCTTCGACTCTTTGTAGCACCTCGTAGTAACAACTTGGTCTTGTAACTCGAACGCTCTTGCACGCTAAAATTTCATATAAGTGAAAGCTTGTTTCTTTTCTGTGTTTATGTGCTTTGTTGGTAGGCATCTATTCAAGTACAACTCCTCCAACTCTTAACAACTACTCAAAATTAGAAGCAAATCTTTCTTCTTATAGGCACGGGATGTCTAATTTCGACTTTTAAACGAACCATTGGAACCAAAGGTTTAGCACCTCCAAGTACTCTTCTCCCATGTCTAGTATAGTTGTAGACACTTCGTACGCATCTTTTAAGCTTCAACGGTCGTGGGAGCAATTCCAAATGGCGAACCACTTCTGGCTCGCTTAAGAGCGAGCTTGCGAAGCAGAATCGAGCCAAGCGTTGGACTCCGAACTCGTTGTTTGAGTGAATTTCAACGGTTGTGGGAGCAATTTCGAATGGCGAACCACTTCTAGCTCGCTTAAGAGCGAGCCCGCGAAGCGGAATCGAGCCAAGTTTTGGACTCCGAACACATCGTTTGAGTAAGTTTCAACGGTTGTGGGAGCAGTTCCGAATGGCGAACCACTTCTAGCTCGCTTAAGAGCGAGCCCGCGAAGCGGAATCGAGCCAAGTTTTGGACTCCGAACACGTCGTTTGAGTAAGTTTCAACAGTTGGGGGAGCAGTTCCGAATGGTGAACCACTTCTAGCTTGCTTAAAAGCGAGCCCGCAAAGCGGAATCGAGCCAAGTTTTGGACTCCGAACACGTCGTTTGAGTAAGTTTCAACGGTTATGGGAGCAGTTCCAAATGGCGAACTACTTCTAGCTTGCTTAAGGGCGAGCTTGCGAAGCAGAATCGAGCCAAGTTTTTGACTCCGAACACATCGTTTGAGTAAGTTTCAATGGTTGTGGGAGCAGTTCCGAATGGCGAACCACTTCTAGCTTGCTTAAGGACGAGCTTGCAAAGCGGAATCGAACCAAGTTTTGGACTCCGAACACGTCGTTTGAGTAAGTTTGATTAAAGGCCTTAAACAGAAAGATAGAAATAATTTACAAGGAAAATATGGGGAAAAGAAGATCTTTATTGATAACTGCTAATCGGCTGCTTCTAAGTTGCAAGCCGTTATTACAATGACAAAAATAAAGAAGCAAAATACAAGTGAAAAGATGGGAATGACTTGACACTTGAAGTTACTCAGAGAGGCGTTAAGGCGCTCTCTTGGTACTTCAGTAGGTGGTCGGCATTCCAAGTCCTGGGTATCTCTCTACCTTCAAGGTCTTCAAGATGGTACATCCCGGGCCGAACTACCTTGGTGATCTTGTAGGGTCCTTCCCAATTGGGGGCTAGCTTACTCTTTTGGCTCGGGAAGGAGACAGCTAGTTTCCTGAGAACCAAGTCCCTTCCTTGAGATTGGTGGGACGGACCCTTTTGTTGTAGGCCTGCTCAATTCTTCTTCGGTAGTTTTGCTGGCGGATTGAAGCTCTTTCATGGAGCTCATCAACTAAGTCCAAATACGCCCGAAGCTCTCTGGCATTCTGCTCTTCTTCATAGGCCATAAGGCGAGGAGATGGTAGACCGACTTCCAAGGGGATCACAGCTTCGGACCCATAGGTGAGATTGAATGGCGACTCACCTGTGGGGGTCCATTTCGTAGTGTGGTAGTTCCACAGTACGTTGGGAAGCTGTTCCGCCCATAAGCCTTTCACCGCCTTATCTAGCCTCTTCTTGATACCGGAGAGGATCTGCCGGTTGACATTCTCCACTTGTCCATTTGATTAAGGATGAGAGACAGAAGAGAAGCGTTGCTGAATGGTGAGGTCTTCACACAGAGATCGGAATGCGGCCCCCGTAAACTGTGTTCCATTATCTGTTATTAGGACCCGAGGCACGCCGAACCTATAGATAACATTTTTCCAAAAGAACTGCAGCACCTTGTTCTCAGTGATTGTAGCCAATGGCTCAGCATCTATCTACTTAGAGAAGTAGTTGATCGCCACAACTAGAAACTTGAGTTGATCGGGAGCTGGCGGAAACAGGCCTAGTAAATCCATCCCCCACATTGCGAAGGGAATCGGGCTTGAGAGAGACGTGAGTTGAGCTTGGGGTAGGCGACGAATGTTGGAGTACTACTGACAGGAGCTGCATTGCCGGACATGTCATTCGGCATCCTGTAGGAGAGTAGGCCAGAAGTACTGGTAGTTTAACACTTTCCTGACAAGGGACCTCGAACCTGAATGGAATTTGCCTATACCTTCGTAGAGTTCTTGCAAGGCATATGAGGCTTCTTCCAGGGAGAGGCATCTCAAGCAGGGTCTGCCGTCTACTTGGGTGTAGAGCGTTTGTACAAGACTCCTTCAACAAGGGAGTACCGCTCCGCTCTAGTTCGGATTCGACGGGCTTCTTTAGGTTTTTCGGGGAGGAGCCCATCCTTGAGAAATTCTATCAAAGGTTTCATCCAGCTGTCCTGAAGCTGGATGGGCAGCGACTCCATTGAGTTGGGGGTTTCTTCTTATATGCTCGGTCTTAGGAGCACTTCAATCGGGACGGTCTGCTCGAGACCTTGAAGGGAGGAGGAGGCCAATTTGGAGAGGGCATCTGCTTGGGAATTTTCTTCTCTGGGGATCCACTGGATTTGGGCCTCTTCGAATGAAGCCATGAGACCTTGGACCTTGGATAGGTACTTAGCCATTCGGTCGTCTCGTGCCTCGTACTTTCCTAAGACTTGGTTCACAACCAGTTGCGAGTCACTGAATATCCGGAGAAATTGTGCCCATGCTTTGCGAGCCATGCCGAGGCCGGCTATAAGGGCTTCATATTCTGCTTCGTTGTTGGAGGCCTTAAAATTGATGCGGTGGGAGTATTGGAGAACGAAGTCATCTGGGCCTACCAGAATGACCCCGGCTCCGCTCCCTTCGGTGCAAGAAGACCCGTCTACATACACCGTCCAGATGGAAGGCCCGTTTGCTGCTTGCTGACCTCTGGTATGGTGCTCTCCATAATAAATTCAGCTAAGGCTTGAGCCTTGATTGCGGTCTGAGGCTGGTATGATATGTCATGCTGACTCAGCTCGATCGACCACTTCATCAGACGGCCGGATGTTTCGGGTTTCTGTAGAACTTGCTTAAGCGGCTGGTCGGTAAGAACGACCACCGAGTGAGACTGAAAATAAGGGCGAAGCTTCCTAGCTGCCAAAACCAAGGTGTATGCCATCTTCTCCAATCTTGGGTAACTGAGCTCGGCATCCCGAAGTACCTTGCTCACATAATAGATGGGCTTCTGGGCCTTGTCTTCTTCCTTTACTAGGACAGCACTGAGGATTTGCTCGGAGGCAGCTAAGTAAAGGTAGAGTGTTCCCCTGGGGATAGGCTTGCTGAGAAGAGGGGGATTGACTAGATAAGCCTTTAGCTGATCGAACAATTCTTGCTGCTGCTGACCCAACTCGAAGCCCTTAGCCCCCTTGAGGGCTTTGAAAAAAGGAAGACACTTCTCCCCTGACTTAGACAGGAAGTGCCCTATGGCTGCGAGGCGACCAGCGAGCTTCTGAACCTCTTTCACACTTTTGGGAAGGGCCATGTCCAGTATGGCTTTGATGTTCTCAGGGTTGGCTTCGATTCCTCTTTGGCTGACCCGGAAACCTAGGAACTTTCCTGATGAGACTCCGAACGCACACTTGTTCGAGTTGAGCCTCATATTATGCTTCCTCAACACATCAAATGCTTCTTGGAGATCGGCAACATGGTCGGCCCCATGGATGCTCTTAACGAGCATATCATCAACATACACTTCCATGTTTCGGCCGATCTGATTTTGGAAGACTTTATTAACTAGGCGCTGGTAGGTGGCACCGGCATTCTTTAGCCCGAAGGGCATTACCCTGTAGCAATAGAGCCCTTGATCGGTGACGAAGGAGGTCTTCGAGATATTCGGGGGAACATTTGGATTTGGTTATACCCGGAGAAGGTGTCCATGAATCTGAGCAGCTTATGGCCCGAAATAGCGTCGATCAAGGTGTCGGTGCTTGGGAGAGGGAATGGATCTTTAGGGCATGCTTTATTCAGGCCCGTGAAGTCAATACAAATTCTCCAAGTTTCGTTGGCCTTCTTAACCATAACAACATTAGAGAGCCATTCGGGATAGTTAACCTCTTGTATGAATCGGGCCTTCAGGAGCTTGTCCACTTCTTCCTTTGTGGCTTGTTGGCACTTAGGGGCAAATTTGCACCTTTTCTGTTAGACCGGTTTGGACCCCGGAGCAACGCTTAGGTGGTGGACGAGGAGCTCCTCGGAGATTCCTGGCATGTCGGTAGCCGACCAGGCGAAGAGGTCATGGTTCTCTCTGATGCATTGGACTATGTTGGAACATAGGGCAGACGGGAGGGTCTTGCTGATAAAGAACTTGCAGTTCGGATCTTGCACGGAAAAGAGCACTTCCTCTAGCTCATCCACCGGTTCGAACATTGGTTGGGCATTCCCCTGGGGAATCTCGAGGGTTTCGAGGGAGAGGACAGGACCCTCGGTGGAGGTCATGTAACACTTGCGAGCCATCTCTTGGCTACCTCTTACCTACCCTACACCTGACTTGGTAGGGAACTTCATCTTGAGATGATAAGCCGACAGGAAGGCTTCTAGAGCAGCTAGGCCAGGTCGGCCTAGAATCACATTATAAGCAGCTGGGACATCAACGACTATGAAATCCATCGGCTCCGTTCGGGTAGTAGGAGTTTTTCCAGTGGTTACATCGAGGGTGATCACCCCTTCGATAGTCACTAGCACTCCCGTGAACCCATGGAGCATGTAACCAGCGGGCTTAAGCCTATCCCGTGATAGCTTGAGTCCTCAGAAGGCTGCGAGGAAGAGGATGTTAACAGAGCTACCATTGTCGACCAGAATCCTCTTCACTTTGAAATTTACTGATGGACCCAATAATATTCACATTTAGGAGCAATAATCTTAGTGCAATTAGACATTTAAATGCTCTTTATGTGTTATTTTACTCTTCTTTTCTCTTTTCCACAGAAAACAACCAAAAGCAGCAAAACGAAGCAGATTCCAGACTAATACAGACTGAGAGGATGATATACAGGGAACTGCAGAGCAACAGTCGACTGGCTCTTCACCAGTCAACCGGACAGAGAGATTGATGGGGCTCGGCACAGTCGACTTCTCCCACATCAGTCGACTTGACTGATGAATCATGAAGCCACAGATATCTCGGTGCAGTCGACTTACATCCAACACCAGTCGACTGGTATGCGGCGGAGTCAAAAGATAAGAACAGCGAAGATTCATCCTCATCCAAATACGAAGCAAGATTTAGTTATCCAAACCCAGGGTATATGCGAATAACAACTTCTCCAACAAATCAAAGCTAGAGACTGGGGATTGGCAAAAGCACGTGGTTAGCAGAAAAGGAAGAAAAGAAGAAAAGAGAAAGATATAAAATGCCGATCAAATAAGGAAGGAAATAAATAAAAGAAGAGGACTTTTCTGAAAAAGGTAAAAACCCTAATTCTCTTCCCACGTTCTATAAATATCAACGAAGAGGCATTGTTAAAAGGGGATCGACAGCAAGCATCAAGATACGAGGATCAAAGAGAGAGGAGATCAAGTATTCAACAAGGGAACGGGCCGGTCAACTGTGTGACAGCCAGCCGACCTCTCTGGCCGAACTACATCAGTTTATTTCTTCTCTTTATAGTTCTCTTAATGTTCATCATGTATTCGAAACTATTAGTCAATAAAAATCTTACTATGTGGAACTAATTTCATAGTTGGGTAGATTGAAACCGTAGTTATGTAATGCTTATATTCTTCTGAATGCTATTCTGTTACTTATTGATTAAACCTGTGAGTATTGGTATAGATTTATAATATACAAACTTGTTCAGAAGTTCTAAAAGCAGTCGACTGAGAGTGACAGCAAGTCGACTGCCATACAGAACCTGAGATTATCAAGTTTGCATATTATAAATCTGAATCTGTTATATGAGTATAGAGACGACCCGTATCTTGTGCTCATAGCTTGTAACACAAGAATGTCTACGGGTTCTTGGTTTAATCAACTTGAAGGATCTAGATCTGATACCAATTTCTAGAACTTCGAGTGTTTGTTCGTTTCATTGTTCTTATGTTTTCTTTAAGTGCAACTTAGTAGATACCATGCTAAATACTTAAGGAAAGAAACGAATTAGAGTAGATACCATGCCTAATTCTTGGCTTAGGGAAACAGTACTTTAAGGAGTAGATACCATGCCCTTAGAGGAACAAACATGAGTAATTATAGTAGTAAAGAAGGTGACTTAGCATTACTGACTATAGGTGGAAATCAAAACCCAACTACTTAATAGATATTTGTGATTCAAAACTACTTGATAGAGTTTTTAATTTCTCCTTTTCTTTTAGAACAATTCTTTACGATCCTTATTTCTGTTTTATTGGTTAGTAAGTTAATTTCTACAATCTCTGTGGGATCGACCCTTGCTTGTCACTACGCTTCTATAAACGATTCGTACACTTGTGAGGTTTTTAATTTGTGTCTAGTTAGATCATCTAGATTGCACAACATTTACCATATGGAGGTTGATAACTAGTGCGTTACAATAGGGGGTTCGGACACCCTCGAGGTCTTCATCTGAAAAAGTGACCGGTACTCCGAGGCCTTTGGGAGGGGGTATGCACCAAGTTGACTTCCCTGATGAAAGCCTTTCGAGAGGAGTTGGAGGTGCCTCCTATGGGGCCTCCATGAATGAGATGCAGAATGCGTTCCTCTTCAAACTCGGGAGTCTCATTGCGTCTTTAGGGACGCTCATTAGCCCCCATGGGGGGAGGAGGGAGATCAATTCGGTCCTTCCTCACAAATTTAGACAGCTGGCCCCTCTGAAATGAGGGCCTCAATTTCATTCTTCAGGGCCCGACAATCATTGGTGTCATGGCCGTAGTCCCGGTGATGTCGGCACCACTTCTCTTTGTCTCTCTTCTTGCCAGGGGTATTCATCTTTGGGGCAGGAGGTAGAAATCCTTCCTTCTCGACCTCCATGAGAATGGTAGAAATGTTGGCATTAAGAGGGGTGAACTTCTCAAATCTGGGAGGCGGGCGGCGCTGGCCCCCGTTGTCTTTCTGGAGCTTCTTAGCTCCCTCTTCTTCAGCTGCCTTCCTCTTGGTCCCGAAGGAAGACCCCTCAAATGTGGGGTGATGCTTGGCTTCCTCAGCCCGGATATACTTCTCACTTCTAAGAAGGAGGTCGGAGAAGTTTTGCGGGGGCTTCTTGGCTAGGGAGGACCGAAGGCTTGAGTTAAGGACATTTGACTGGAAGGCTGCTGCAGCGATTGACTGGTCGAGGGAGGCAATGGACCTAGCTTCCGCAGTAAACCACTTCACATAATCTCTCAGCCTCTCACCCTTCTTCTGACTGAGATAGAGTAATGAAATTCTAGTCTTCTCGGTGCGACGGCTACTTACGAAGTGGGTGACGAAGAGGGTCTCGAATTGTTCAAAGGAGAATATGGAGGATGGGGCAAGGCGTGAGTACCATTCCCGGGCCGGACCTTTTAGAGTAGCTGGGAAGGTCTTGCACAGTAGAGCATTGGAAGCTTGGTGGATCAACATGAGGGTCTTGAAGCTCTCTATGTAATCTACAGGGTCTGACTCCCCAGAGTAGGTTTCGAACTGCAGGGGCTTGAAGCCTATTAGAACGGGTGCCTCCATGATTGTTCGAGAGAAGGGAGGTCGGCTTGGACGGAGGGTCCTTCCTCTCAGCTCCTCTTCTTTATCCAGTTGGCCGAGGCGCCTCTCCATCTCGTGGAGACGGCGGTAGACTGCATCGTCCCTTCATCGATAGCCAAACGAGCCTCTGGACTCGTCTTCGTAGGAAGGGGAATGCGGAGTTCGGTGATGGTAACTAGGAGAATGGCGAGGACTGTGATGGCGGTGACTCGGAGCTTGAGGAGGGGTTAAGGACCGATGGCGAGGTCTTTGGACCGGAGGAGGAGTGGGGACCCTCTGAGCATTGTTGTTGTTCGGCCAGAGGTTGAGGGCCTGTAGGATTGTAGCTTGGAACTCTTAGAATTCGGCTCGGGTGATAGGTCCGTTATCGCCCTTCGGGGGTTACCGACCAGCGGGAGAACAGTGTCTTCTTCTATGGTACTCAGGGGACTCTCTTCGCCCCCTGCGAGGAGGGGACCTCCTGTGGTCGCGGCGACGAGGAGATTGCTCATTTGGACGTTCCGGGCGGGAGGCTCCCTCACGGGCCCGCCTTTCATCCAAACGGTGGCGAAGGTCCTCCTCTTTCTGCCGGTTGAGCAGGGTATTGCGGAGGTCTTCGGAAGGCCGGGGGTTGTGAGATGCCATTGAATCGATAGAAGGGTTATGTACGGAGATGCGGTCTCGATGAAGAGGTTGTTTCTGAGGGTTGGGACGAGAGGCCCCTGTGCCGGCATTCTGGGGCCCGAGTGGGGCTCTTTGGGATTGAAGGTTCTGAAGAGGAGGTTGGTCCTGTTGCCAGGGCTGATCAGGTTGTGGTGGGAGTTGGCCCTGTGGCTGGATGGTTTGGAGGGGATCTCCTGTTGTGGTTGAGGAGGAGTGGGTCCACGGTTGGACCCTTTGGATCTCAGTTTTTGGGGAGGCATGGCTGGAGGTGATCTTAACCAAGGAAAGAGGAAGGATCGCTATTCTTGAATTCTCACAGACGACGCCAATCTGTTACCGCTAAATCTGGTGTGGGGGCAAACAGATAGAATTTGTGGATTCTTAGGGATGCCGAATAGCCAAACCTGAAACCTTTCGACCGGAGTTTGACCGTTGACTCCCGCCGTTCACCTGCAAAAAGTGCGATACACCGGGGTTGATCCCGCCAATGCACCCTCCGATGCTCAAGTCAGTAATCAGAAAAGATTATGAATGAGCTTTTACTAGCAAAAGATTGATTACCTCTTAATGGAGGGGGATGGGGGGGTATTTATAACCGCCTTTGGGACCAGTTTAGGAATGAAATCCCTTATTCCCAGTGAAAGGATAGAGTGAATCAGGGTCGTTGATTAAATACAATCAGAAACCCTAATTCTATCCAGCTGGACTGGGTTTCTTGCGAGTTGGGATCCGCACCCAGTTGAGGCGGATCCATTCGTGGGTTATTGAGCCTTTGTAGAAAAGACCCAGTACCCATCTCGGACCCGCTTATAGGTGAAATTACCATTTTACCCTTAAACTTTAAGATTCGTGCCCAATTTGGACGGTTCTGATTTAACCCTAATTTTAGCCATATCAATTACGATCGATCGCGTATCGGGAGGGAGATTTTTTTTCTCTCATTTTTTGTTCGGAAACGGCTCTGTTCGGCGAGAAGCGACGATCGTGGCGAGCGTGCGTCGAACAACGGATGAGCGACACGTGGCTCTAGACCGTTGGCTGGTCAATGCCACTTTGCTCATATTTTGATCGGAACATCGTCTGTTCGACTCGAAGCGGCGAGCATGGCAAGCGTTCGTCGAACAACGGATGAGCGACACTTGGCTCTAAACCATTGACTAGTCAACGCCACTTTGCTCATTTTTTTATCGGAACATCATCTGTTCGACTCGAAGCAGCGAGCGTGTCGAGCGTGAGTCGAACAACGAATGAGCAACACGTGGCTCTAGACCGTTGACTGGTCAATGCCACTTCGCTCATTTTTCGATCAGATCACTATTTGCTCGGCCAGCTCAGAACGTTTGGCGAACGGTTGTGGCGAGCTTCACTGTAACTAATTTTTGCGAAGCTACAGAGGTCCGATCGGGGCGTGTGACCCCTCATTTCGAAGTTGACTCAAAGATCTACAATTTCTCTTCAGAAATCAGTTGAAGAATCACCCTTCTTCATGGTCAGAATGGTCCCGTAATATCTTTGTCTTCTTGAAGTTGAGAAGAGCTTTGTATAACTCTTCGGAAGATCCATTCTTGGAGGCGAGTTTAGGGAGCGTCTCTAGATGAATTAGGCTCCGAAGTCTCTTGGAAGAAGGCCACTCGGTAGGCGAGGGCACTAGGAGAGAGCCATTTGGGAGGCGAGTTTGAGAAGCAACTCTAGGGAAGAGTTGTGCTCCGAACTCATTGAGAAGTGGTTCTCTTTGGAGGTGAGCAGAGCGATGAGCTTCACCAGGCTCTAGGAGAGAGCCATTTGGGAGACAAGTTTGAGGAGCAATTCTAGGGAAGAGTCGTGCTCCGAACTTGTTGTTTAAGAGTGTTTCAACAGTTGTGGGAGAAATTTTGAATGGTGAGCTACTTCGTACTCGCTCGTTCGCGAGTAGCTAAAGCGGCATCGAACCAAGTGTTGGACTCCGAACATTTTGTTTGAGGGTGTTTAACGAGATGTAGGAGCAATTCCGAATGGTGAGCCGCTCCGCACTTGTTTGTTTACAAGCAGCCAAAGCAGCATCGAACCAAATGTTAGACTCCAAACTTGTTGTTAAGAGAGTTAACGAGTTGCAGGAGCAATTCCGAATGGTGAGCTACCTCGTACTTGCTTGTTTTCAGCAGCTAAAGCAACATCGAACCAAGTGTTGTACTCCAAACTCGTCTTTTGAACTTAGTAAGCTGTGGGAGCAGCTCTGTAGGACAAGCTGGACTCCGAACTTGCCGTTTAACGGGTCGTAGATGTGACCTAGAGAGATAGAAACGAGGCAAATGCAATAATTTTCAATAGAAAAATGCTAAGTTTTATTGAAACAAACTAAGTGGCCGCTTTAATAGGACGAGCCATTATTACATGCTTTTGGCCGTGTTACAAGTATCGGCCTTATTGAAAACTGAATACCTACTTTTACCATAGGGTGAAGGCCTCTTGGGAGGAGTTTGGTTCTCCCCCCATTGGACCTCCATGGATAAGGTGGAGGACGGCCCCAAGTTTGGAATCTTAGAACTCGGCGATCCTCTCTGTTCGCTTGTAGGCTCCTCGGGGTGGAAGATCGGTCCCGTCTTTTCGGACGAACTTGGCTAGGTGTCCCCACTGTATGAGTTCTTCAATCTCCTCTTTAAGAGCCTGATAATCATCCGTGTCGTGGTCGTGGTCCCTATGAAAGTGGCACCATTTATCACTGTTTCTTTTCTTGCCAGGGGTATTCATTCTAGGGGGCACGGAGTAGCCCTTCCTTGTCCACCTCCATAAGAACTGCTGATTTAATAGCATTGACGGGGGTGAACTTCTCAAAATGAAGAGCTGGGCGGCGTTGGACATTGCCATCCCTCTGGAATTTCTGGAATCCTTCTTCGCTTATATTCTTTCGTTTGTTCCCGGAAGACGATTCCTCGAGCGTGGGGGGGGGGAGGGGGTTGAGAGCTTCTTCCACTCGGATGTACTTCTCACTCCTAAGTAGGAGTTCTGACAAGTCCCGATGAGGCTTCTTGGTAAGAGACGCCTTGAGATCGGCGTTAGTGACATTATGCCCGAATGCCGTCAAGGCTACTGATTGGTTGAGGGAGGCAATGGACCGGGCTTCGGCGGTGAAGTGCCGAACGTAATCTCTTAGGTGTTAACCCTTTCTTTGGTTAAGGGTCACAAAAGATGCACTTGTTTTCTAGGCCCAACGGCTGAAGGAAGAGCCCTTTGAACTGATCGAAAGAGAAGATGGAGGCCAGGGCGAGTCAAGAGTACCATTCTCTCGCAGGCCCCTTCAGCATAGCAGGAAAGGTTTTGCAAACGAGCGCATCCGAAGCCTGGTGGATCATCATGAGAGTTTTAAAACTCTCGATGTTGTCGGCGGGGTCCGACTCCTCATTGTATGACTCAAAGTTAGGGGGCTTAAAGTTTTCCGGGACTGGGGCTTCCATGATGGGAGAATGGAGGCTTGCTCGGGCGGAAATTCCTCACCCGTTGTTCCTCTTCTCTGTCAAGTCGGCCAAGGCGCATCTCCATCTCAAAAAGACGGCGGTAAACCGAGTCTTCCCTTCGGTCATATCTTGTCGAGCCTCGAGACTCTTTCCCATGCGGAAGGGGACTGGGAGTGCGGTGGTGAAGGCTTGGGGCATATTGAGGACTACGCGCCCGTTGCTCGTGGTTGGGAGCGACATTGAGGGCCCGCAGAACGGCTTCTTGAAAATTCTAGAACACCTCCCTAGTGACTGGTGCCCCTCCAGCTTGGCGGTCCCTAGGTGTGGCTCGACTTACTAGAGTATGACTTCTCCGCCGATGACGTGGAGGGGACTCTCTTCGCCTCCTCGGGGGAAGGGATCTTCTAGTCCTCGGTCTGCGGGGGATCCGGACTCTCAAGACCCCTGGGTGCTCAGGTTGATGGACTCCCTCAAGGGCTCACCATCCATTCAAGCGAGTTTGAAGGTCAACCCCCTGTTGGCGGTTAATAATCACTTGATGAAGATCCTGCTCGGGAGGGCTTTGAAAAGCCATAGAGTTAACTGAAGGATTGTGGATCGAAACATGGTCATGAAGAGGATGTTGCATTGGACGACTCTGACGAAAGCCCCCCTGGGCAGCCCCCGGGACCCTGGAGGGGCCTGTTGAAGAGGAGGCTTTTGAGGAAGAACATCTTGGATTGGAGGAGGAGGAAGAAGAGGAATGGCTCTTCGGCTGGAGGCCGCTGCCTTCTCCTTCTTTTTCGGATGCATGGCTTGAAACTACTTTTGCTAATGATGTAAGGTTGGATTGCTTTTCCGTTTCCCATAGACGACGCCCATCTGTTGCTGCTAATTTTGGTGTGGGAGCAAACAGATGAATTTGTGGATTCTTGGAGAAACAAATAAGGCAAACTTGTTGACTTTCACCGACGTTTGACTGGTTTCTTGCCGTTGCCGTGAACCTGCAAAAAAGTTCGAAACACCGGGATGGATCCTGGCGACGAACTTTCTGACGCTATTGTCAGTAATCGAGAAGATTATGAAAGAGCTTTATGTGGAAAAAGATTGATTACCTTGTTATGGTGGGGGGAAGAGGTATTTATAGTCGCTTTAGGGACCCATTTTGAGATAAGAATTTATCTCTACTTTCTGGTGTTTTTGGATAAGATGTAGAGTTTAAATCGTTTTTTAGGACAGATCCGTTTGAATTACTCTTTATCCATCTGGGTTGGTTTGTAACGGGTTGCTACCCATACCGTTTATGAGTTATTGGGCTTTGAAGAAAGACTTTGTTCCCATTTCAGACCCGTTTGTAGGTGAAATTGCCGTTTTACCCCTGAGAGCTTTAAGATTCGTACCCAATTTGAACGGTCCAGATTTAATCCTATTTTTAGCCATATCAGTATATATATTTATTTGTTTGATTTGTTTTTTTTGAAAACTTCTTTTATATATTTTATTTATAGACAATAATTATACTACTGTTAATTTTTTAACGAGATCTTTAATATGAGACCAATATTGAATTTAGTCCTGATTTGTTTTAAGTGTAGAAATTAATCATACGAATGTGGTACTCTTTTTTCTACGCATTTTTTAACGAGGACATCAATAATTGTATTACCTATTTCTTAGTAAGTGTATTATCTATTGCTAATTAGTTTATTATAACTTTTTAATTAGTTGTATTACCTTTTTACATTTAAAAAACTAGTATTTTTCACGTGCGATGCACGTTTTGATAAGAGTTGGAGGATTGTCACACGCGATTTACGTGTTAAGAAATGGTTTTGGAGTTGGACATGCGTTGCACGTAATTGGTTAAAATATTTTCAAGGAAAAACTACAATTTGTAAGTGCGATGCACATGTTTATAAGTAAAATTTGAGTTGCACGTGCAACATATGTGTATGTTTAGTGTTAAAAAAATATTGTAAAATTGTTTTGCACTTGCATTGCACGTTTTAAATAGATGGGTTTTTTTATTTGTTTGTTTTTGTTGTAATTAATGGGAGAGTTGGAGTTGCATGTGCAATACACGGGTTTGTATGTTGACAACATTTCATCTCCAACTCTCCTAGTATAATATAACTAGTAGTTTACACGTGAGATGCACGTCTTAATAAATATAGTTTTTTAAAATAAAAATTTAGACATAATCTAGATTTGAACTTAGAACCTTCTTTATAATAGTTATGCACGTGTATTGCACGGGTTGGTAGATTGACAAAACATTTACAAACGACACTAAGGCCTTCTCCCTTAATAATATTAGAGATAGGAGTATTTCAAAGTTTTTTTAGAGAGTTCGGTTCGGTTTTTGGTTGGCTTCTAAATAAACCGAACCGAACAAAAAACCGAACTTTTTTTTGGACCAAACAGCATGGCATATGAAGCTTTTCAGAGACAAATTTTGCTTCATTGCTCTCCAAAGTGTAAACTTCTTATTATGGGTCTCTGAGAAACTTTTCCAACCTGATAAAACTTTTCTGAGAAAGCTTTTCTGAGACATAAACTTCTTATTATGTCTCAGAAAAGTTTACTGACAATATTGTGTTTTAAACTTGAAATATGGATAGAGATTGAGCAAAATTAGTTTCTCCTCAAGGATTTAGAGCACTGGTTTTCAGTCATGTAAATTTTTAAGTTACTAATTCATGATTGCTTATAGGTGTGGAGACAACCCGACATTTCTTGTTAGAATGGTTGAGTTATATGTACAGGTACATTCCTGTTGGTCTGTTGGACATCATTCCTCAGCGGTTGAATTGGAGACTGCCCAGCTATTTTGGCCGCGATGACCTTGAAACCCTGATGGCTTCTAATTCTGCTGCTGATTGGGTACTCTCTCTCTCTAAATTTTTAATTCTGAATTCTGAATTAAAGCTGAAACTTGGGTTGGTTTTGATGTAGATTCGTATTTCTGAAATGTTACTTGGAAAGGTTCCAGAAGGCTTCACTTTTGCACCAAAACATAAATCTAATGCATATGACCAAGCAGAGAATGGTTGATTTTTGCAGGGAAAAATCATATTCTTTGAGGTGAGAGGCAGTAACACGCCTGTTCCCGTTTTATCAAGTTGGAAAAGTTTCTCAAAGACCCATAATAAGAAGTTTACACTTTGGAGAGCAATGAAGCAAAATTTGTCTCATAAAAGTTTACACTTTTTTTGGACCCTGCACCTCCTCATCATGGCATATGAAGCCTAACAAACAGCTGAACTGTCGAGAGCTCTAGATGATCAGCATCAAACAGTTAAAGGTGGCATCTTTTGTTTTATTTTTTGTTTCTTTATTATATATTCTTCTAATTCTTCTTTTTTTTAAGAGAAAAATGTATGCAAAGCTAAAAATTTCGGTTAGTTCGGTTATTAACCGAACCGAACCGATAAAATTCGGTTCGGTTCAAACCAAATTTTATCAGTTTCGGTTCCGATTTCGGTTTCAAATATACCAAACCGAAACCCCAATTGAAACCCAAATTAAAATGGCATATTCCAAAAATTATGCCAAAATGGAACAAAATGGGGATGGGGATGGGGTTCCATTGGCCTTGCTCTAAGTCCAACGATCTCATCTGTCTAAGTTCCATATCATCCATCATGTATCGCGCTGCCGCTAGCCTCGCCTCCAAAGCCAGGTGAGATTTTGGCTCAGTGTATATCCTTTTGTTGGATTTTGGAGTTAAGGCTATGATTCTCATTCTTCGATTTTTTTTTTCTTTCTTTCTTTCTGTGATTTGTAGGGCTTCTGCCAGCACTAGCGGAAGACAGGCGAGGATCGGAATCTTCAATTTTATTTTTGTTTGAATTTTTTGGTTGATTTTTGGTGAGTTTGGATTTTTTATTTGAGTGATGTGATTGTGTAATGGTGTACTGGATCGGAAGTAGGCTGGGAGGGACCAGAAACTATGCGGCAAAAGACATCATATTTGGAGTTGAAGCTAGGGGAGTCGAGGAGCTCGCGGATGCTGTCAAGGTCACTATGGGACCAAAGGTATAATCTATTCTTGCTTTCTCTAGGACTTGTTTCCAAAATCTTTGGAAATGATTATAATTTCTTGAATTTAATGTGCTCACTAGCATTGCATTTTTTAGTATTGAGTTGTTGTTGTTGTTGTTGTTGTAATTGGTATACTAATTGCATGAATGCGTTTTGAATTTTCAAGGGTCGGAATGTTGTTCTGGAGCAAAGTTTTGGTGCACCAAAAGTTACGAAGGACGGTGTCACAGGTTGCTAATGCGACTATGCGACTAATGATGTAGCCGGTGATGGTTAGTTTCCTCACTCAAATATTGAATTGTGAAGAACATTTAACTTGAGCTTCTGTTTGGTATTGCTATTGCTGTGAACTAAAAGTGCTTTTGCTGAGAAGGGCAAGTGCCTATTTGAAAGAATTATGTTTAATTTAAAATTTTGTTCAGTAAGTAAAAATCATTTTTTGAAAAGCTAAATGCACCATTGTAGGTGCTATGAGAAAAATGGTAAAAATAGTAGTTTTATAAAAAGTAATTTTCATTAATCGTGTGTCACAATATCAAATATGAAGATTCTTTTAATGTAACTTGCTTATCAGATTCGGTTAACCTGTTTGAGTTTAATTATAAGATTTTTTTTGTTATATTATGCTATTGTTGATTCTGCTGCAGCTGCTTTTTCTCCTTTTCCTCATTTGTGTTGGTCTGCTATTCTGTTGCTTTCTTCATTCTCTGATTTCTTCACTCAACTTCCTTCTCCTTTGCTCTCTCTGTTCTTCTTTTGTTTAGTCCTCTTTTTTCCTTTGATTTTGTTAATTTGTCTGAACAAAGCAAGCTGAGTTTCTGCGGTTTCTCGAATCCCCTCTACTAGCTGATTGCCTTTGCATATGTTGTACAATTTCTTTGTATGCCTTGAATTCTTCTGTTTATCTTGGGGACAATGGGCCATTGTCCTTTTCTGGGTGACTTCTCTTGTGCTCTGAGAATTAATATTTACAAAGTGTCTTTCTAATAGTTTATTTTTCTCTACTTGATTCATTTCTCATGCCACTGCACTCTTAATGTCATAAAATGGTAGATTTGTTGTGTATTCTCCGAAAGTTTGTTATTTTTTTTTTTGATCGATCGGATAGAGTCTTGCGACTCCAGCCATAAAAAAATATATTAATAAAGAAATAAACGTACAATTTTACAAGATGTAAAAAGCAATCCACAGAAGAAACTCCAAAGAATAAACACAACAACAACCAGAAGAACAAGCAAGAGTAACAAAATAAGACACCGACATATAAACCACACTAGAAGAAGGGGAAGCTTCAGGAGCCCACCGAAGACAATCCAGAACCACCGTAATAACCGCCGAGCAGGGGAGTACGGTAGATACACCGGCATCTGGTCGAAGAAAAGGGGGGGCTACACTCGAACAATGAGAGCACTAGCTGCAATGAGAACACCGGAAAGGCAGAGTGGCCAGAAATCTATCGCAGCACAAAGAGCGCTCAGCACTGATGAACACCTCCAAAACGGATCCATCTAAAGCATACTTCACACAGAGAGGGCAGGCAATCACCTCCCTAGAAGGGATCACCAGCTGTACCACCTCAAAAAGAAATCAAGGAATCTAACAAAGGATCAGTAAATACAGATCACCCTTAAGCCATGGCTCAACCAACTCAATCCCCATGAATCAGCCAAAGAACAATAAAAAGGGAAAATTGCTTAAATGAGAAGTCAAGTTTAAAAAAGTAATATAAAGAGTAATAGCATCTAGCTTAAAAAGCATTCATAACAACCAGTAATAGCAAGCTTAAAAGCGCTGACATCAAACAGCAAAATTAACACCCAAAGTAAGCTGTAGCAAGGCTTAAACCACAGAGGCCTCAGACAATCCAAAAGGATTAAAACAGAGTAAAACTAAGGAAACAAAGTCACCGCAAATAAGGCAGCAATCAGCTTAGCAACCAGTAGTCACAACCAAAACAGATAGAGAGAGGGACAGTGGAAGTTAAGGTCCCAGCCAGTCTCAAAAAATTCCAGCACCTCTAAAACGAAGACAGAAAAAGGTGCCGATCAAAAAACACCAAAATGCCATCGATACCTCAAGGTGGGGTACCGCCCTGCAAAGAAGGGAAGAAAAGGAAAAAAATACCAGGGTAAGAATGCTAATTATTTTTTTGAGGAAACGGATAGGTAAGAATGCTAATTGTTAAAAGTGCGGAATTAATGCATGAAGATTGCTAAGACAAGACATTAACTCGTCTAATCTAATATGCGCCATAGGGTTAATGGCTCTGGAATTAGCTTCTGAGCCCCAAAGTTTAAACAGGAATAAGAAGTTATCTATAAGCGCCGAAGGAGGGGAGACTTGGTGCTGGAACAATCTCTTGTTCCTTTCCTTCCAAATCACCCAAATGATAATTTGAACCGATAAATTCCACGCACTTTGAAAGGATGCTGTAGACACCTTAATGGTCCAACAGGAGGCTAAAGAAGAGGGAAGGGAGCCAGTGTCCCACGCCAAAGTGCAAATCTTCCACAACGGGATGATCATCGGGCAAAGGAGAAAGAGATGATTAACATCTTCCGATTGACAGGCACATAGAGGGCAGAGCTGTCACCATGCTAAGTTCCTTTTATTAAGATTTTCAACAGTGAGAAATTTGTTGTGGAAAGCAAGCCACGAGGTGATTTTCACCTTGAGGGGAGCGCATGAGCCCCAAACAAAACTAGCGAACGGGGAAGGAATGCCTCGAGAGTTAAGAAAGACGTAAAATGATTTAACAGAAAATAAACCAGAGGTGGACCATCGCCAAGCGATCCCCTCAATTGGCTTCCACTCAAAGTTATTGAGAGTTGAGATGAGATCATTGAAGTCATTAACAAGAGAAGGCGGGAGAACAATCGTGAAAGGGATCACCCATTGTCTAATGTTACCCGTCAACATGAAGGAATCAGCTACCGAAGCTGTAGGATTGACTGCTAGTTGAAATAAAGAGGGAAAGGCGGAGGAAAGAGAGATGTTACCGATCCAAAGATCAGACCAAAGTTTAGCTCTAGACCCATCTGCACAGGTCTGGGAAATACTGCACCGAAAGGCCGGTGCAGCCTTCCAAACGCCTTTCCAGAAAGGTGAGGCACGGCGATTAATAGTGGTTGGGAAGTCCCACCACGAGCTGGTGTGAGATGGATAACCTTTAATGCACTGAATCCAAGGAAGGTGATCGAGATGATGGAATCTCCATAACCATTTACCCAATAGGGCAAGGTTGTGGTCCCTAAGATCCAGAACTCCAAGACCACCTTCCACTTTGGAAGTACACACCATCTTCCAATGGCAAAGGTGAGATCCTGGTTTAAAAGAAGAGGACCCAGACCAGAAGAAGTTACTTCTGATTTGGTCTATTCTCTTGATAACCCAGGAGGGGATAAAGTAGAAAGACATCAAGAACTGTGGCATGGCAGATAATACAGAGTTGAGAAGGATCAATCTGCCACCACGAGATAAACACTTACCAGCCCAAACATTGAGCCTGGCCTCCACTCTGTCAATTAAAAACATGGAAACCAGTCCGTCCGATGCAGTTAGCCCCAACGGAGGGGAATGCCTAAGTAAGTAATAGGAAAAGAAGCGATAGGACAATTAAAAAAATTGGATACCATAAGTTGACGGTTGGGATTACCTCCCAACCAGAGAACAGAGGATTTTTGAAAATTGATGGAAAGACCTGAGGCCAGCTCAAAGCAGTAGAGGAGAAGTTTGAGATTACGCATGGAGTGGGAGTTAGGCTTAGTAAAAATAATAGTGTCGTCTGCGTATTGCAGATTAAGCACACCTTGAAAGGAGGGGGAGTGCCCTAGTCCCTCGATCAATTGCGAGTTCCAAGCATGCTTAAGAAGCTTGGTAAAAACTACGGCGACTAGAGAAAAGAGAAGAGAGGAGAGAGGGTCTCCTTGTCTCAGGCCACGCGTGATTTTGAACTTGTGACCTTCCGACCCATTGATAAAAATCGAGGACGTACCGGAAAACAAGCTGGATTTAATCCAAGCAATCCATTTGGGACCAAAGCCCCGGAAAATGAGAATGTCCAGAAGGAAGTCCCAGTTAACGTTATCATACGCTTTTTGGAAATCAAGTTTGAGGAGAATGCCTTCAGATCGAGATCTATGGCATTGAAAGATGATTTCCTGGGCTGAAGCCACACTGTCAAGGATGCAGCGGTCCTTGATGAACCCGGATTGGGCTGAATTAATCAAAGGGGATATGATCAGACTCAATCTAGTCGAAAGGACTTTCATAATAATTTTGAAGGAGGTGTTAATCAGACTGATAGGTCTGAAGTCAGACAACAAGTTAGCTCCAGTTAACTTGGGAATGAGCACAATGTGCGCATAATTGATACGATCGAAAGAGAAACATCCCTGATGTAATTCCCGAAACATTTTGAAGAGATCGTCCTTGAGCCAGTCCCAAAATTTTTGAAAGAAGAAAGCAGGGAAACCGTCCGGTCCCGGTTGTTGGGCCGATTTTCCTCTATACTTATTTTGTACAGGTACAACTTGTGCTACTGTGCTCACAAAAGCCATATTTGCTGAAGGGTGCAAGTCAGTGGCAGCAGGGATGAATGCAATGGATCCAAGGCGTGGTATATCAGTGGCAGTTGATTCTGTTGTAACTAATCTCAAGAGTAGGGCCAAAATGATCAGCACGTCAGAGGAGATTGCCCAAGTAGTTAAAAAGTTCCTTACTGCCTTCAGATCATCTGTATTCGTTTGCCAAATATGCATAATGGCTCAAAACGGCACTGCAGTCATTGGCCAAATATGCATATTATGCATATTTCGATACATTCGATTGCCATAAATAAGAGTAGATTTGAAATTTATTCATATATGAGAGACGGTACTCGAAGTGTCGTCCAACAAAAAAAATTAATTTTTTTATCGTCCGACGACACTTCAAGTGCCGTCGCTTGGAAAAAAAATAATTTTTTCAATTAAAAAACTCCCAAAAATAGCAAAAACTCTCAGACAGCACTTCAAGTGCCGTCCCTTGGCCCCCCTTTTGTCGGACGGCACTTCATGTGCCGTCCGGACTTTTTTGCAAATTTATATTTTTTTTGCAATTTTGTAATTTTTTTTGTAAATTCTGAAATGATTTTGTAAATTTTTGTAGTTTTTTCGTAATTTTTGAAATGTTTTTGTAATTTTTTATATTTTTTTGTAATTTTTTATTTGCACCTTGAGGGCAAATTTTTCCATCTATGTCGGACGGCACTTCCTGTGCCGTCCGGCGTTTTTTGCAATTTTGTATTTGTTTTTTGCAATTTTTGAAATATTTTTGTAATTTTTTGTATTTTTTAGTAAATTCTGAAATATTTTTGTAATTTTTTGTAATTTTTTCGTAATTTCTGAAATATTTTTGTAATTTTTTATATATTTTTTAAAATTTTTATTTGCACTTTTGAGGTCAAATTTTTTCCATCTATGCCGGACGGCACTTCAAGTGTCGTCCCTCCCTTCCGCTTTAAATTTTTTTTGTTTTTTATTTCTCCGACGGCAATTCGAGTGCCGTCGCTCCAATTAAATTTTTTAAAATTTTTTTTTTCACTCCGACGGCACATGAGCCGTCGCTTATTATTTTAATCTAAAAAGTTAAAAAATAGCTTTTAACGACTGCAGCAAAACTTCGATTGCTATTTTCATTTATGCATATATGCATATTTTTTTCTCAAACGACTACAGATGCTCTCAGAAGTCTTTATGTTTTTTTCCTGTTCAGTGCGACGTTCAAATGTTTAATGTTGTATTTATTTTATCTGTACATTAGTAAAGTGGGTAAATGTAAATGCTTTTTCTTCGTGGACTGTAATTCACTTTCGGTTCTGTGCTCTTTTTTCCAGGTTGGCACAATATTTGCTAATGGGGAAAGAGAAATTGGTGAGCTTATTGCAAAAGCAATGGAAAAAGTGGGAAAGGAGGGTGTCATCACCATTCAAGTAAGTTCTATTATATAGAAAGCATGTTTGTATAGCTGGTGAGCCACCATTGACTTTTGTCGCAAGTGTTGTCCTCCTTGAGATTGGAATTTGTCCATATACCCACAATTTATAGCTTTATTATCGGAAAAGTGCTTCACTTCCTATTTTTTCCTTTACAATTAATTGTCCTTCACAATGTTACCTTGTTTGTTGTTTATTCATGGTTTGTCCTTCACAATGTTACCTTGAGCAATAGGTGGACAGAGGGGGGTAGGATGAGTTGGGAGATTTAAGATGATCCTTTGAGTTTTATGTGAAAATTAATACATAAAATTATTTGTTAACTGGATTTCTAAATATAGGAGTGATAATCTAAATAAACTGAATAACGAGTTTACAATATTTTGAAGAGAAGTTAATGAGTTTTTTTTTTGAAGGAAAAGGTGGAATAACGCCACCCTGTTTCATTAATAAGAAGTTAATAAAACAAACCCGGTGTACCGGAAGAATACAAAAGTACAGTGCAGGAAATAAAACATAATCCCCCAACAAAATCCTGGGGGGTGGGT
The DNA here is from genome assembly GCA_017893485.1 of Hemerocallis citrina. Lineage (NCBI taxonomy): Eukaryota > Viridiplantae > Streptophyta > Magnoliopsida > Asparagales > Asphodelaceae > Hemerocallis > Hemerocallis citrina. Next base: position 113,774,587 of record CM030363.1, read on the forward strand.
GTAATCATCCATACATCATACAACCAAAAGTACAATAGGTCGATACAAAATACCAAGTAGCAGAGACTGCGGTTAAAGAAACTCTGATGAGCATGGAGAGCGCCAATCCCTCAGTCCAGTGTGGGCCCAAACTCTACCTCCTCATCATCAAATTCTTCTACCTAGAAAACTGGCAATCCTCCCTCTCGCTCCTGTGGCAGCAGCAGTAGCCCAAAAAGATATAAGATGCATGATATGAGTATGGTTACCAAAAATACTATTACATGAAGCACGAAAATAGAAATTATTTCTGTCTAGCCATAACACCCAAGTAGTTGCCGCAATGGCAATGTACCAAGCATCCTTCATTTCGTGGCGTATTGATGTAAATTTGGGGCCAATCCACAAATTCTTGTATTCGCCGGGGTAGTCACTTGTCCCTAAAGCCCGTAATACCTCTACCATCGTCACCTTACTCCTTTGACAGTGAATGAAGAGGTGATTCAGATCCTCCGTATATGCGCTACAGAAACCGCAGTTGGTCGCTATGTAGGACTGCCTTTTGGCAAGGTTCTCTCTGGTGAGGATGGCATTATTGAGCACTAGCCAGAGGAAAACCCTTACTTTAAGGGGTGTTTTGGTCCTTCATAACACCTGAGCCCAGCTGGGTCTACATCATCGGAAGTGAATTTGATGGTACAGAGATCTAACCGTGAAGACTCCTTTGGCCTCTAATCCCCAGCGCAACTGATCTGGTCCTTGTGTGCAGCCCACCCCATTCTGTGTAATGTGTATTTGTAGGTCATGCAGTTGCTGCTGTAAACCTGAGTTTAGACGCCCTCTAAAAGGCGGCCTCCAGTTGCCCCTTTTCCATGTCTCAGGCACAGAAACATTCAGACGAGTTGTTTTCTCATACAGCTCCGGGAAGGTCTCCTTAAGGGTATGGGCCCCACACCATTTGTCCCACCAGAATCTGGTGGACCATCCATTCCCAATCGTCGAAACAACTGCGGAGTTGAAAGGCTCGCTCGCTTTGGTAATTCCTTTCTAGAAGCGAGAAACTCTGGACCCTACCCTGAAGCCCAAATTTCTAGTGCCTTTTCCCCGGAGGTATGGTTGAATGAAGTCCTGCCATCCTTCTCCGCTGTGGTGAAAGACCTTCCACCACCACTTTCCTAATAGGGCAAGGTTCATATCTCTCAGGTCGACGATGCCTAGCCCTCCATGTCTCTTCTTCATGCATACGATATCCCACTTGATCAGGTGGTATCCCCCCTGTTCGAGTCCACTCCTTTCCAAAGGAATCGCTTGCGGATTTGGTCAATCCTTTGGATGACCCATTTGGGTAGTTCAAAAAATGACATGTAGTAAATGGGTAGATTAGACAACAATGAGTTGATAAGTACCACTCTACCCCCGAGTGAAAGCGATTTTCCTTTCCAGCCAGACAATCTGTCCTCCACCCTGTCTATGATGGACAGCCAGTCCGTCTTAGTAAGCTTTCCTGGTCTGAGTGGGAGTCCTAAGTATTTGATTGAGAAGTCATCAGTCATACAGTTTAGTATGGTAGCATGTTCCCATGCTTCTACCTCGGAGAGTGATTGGAATCAGAGCGCTCATGTGGAAATTTATCCTATGGCCTGACTAGGCTTGAAAATAGTAGAGGGCTCCTTTGATGCAGACCGTTTCTGACCTGGTCCCATTATCGAAGAGGAGGGTGTCGTCGGCATACTGTAGAATCGTGCACCCTTGACTAGAAGTGCCGCTGGCCATGGGTGTCAACCAACCTTGTCTCTAACAGTTCTCTACCATACCTCTCAGCACATCCGCTACTATAGTGAATAGGATTGGGGAAAGTAGATCCCTCTGTCGGAGTCCCTTCTTGCACGAGAACAGCATCCCCATCCGCCCATTCACCGAGATTGTCGTTTTACTAGTCTGTAAACAGTGTTTGATCCATCCAACCCATTTATCCCCGAATCCTCTCCCTTTGAGTGCTTCCAGCAAGCACTCCTAGTCGACGGAGTCATATGCTTCCTCAAAGTCGAGTTTTAGGAGGAAGTTCTTAGAGTTGCTCTTATGGCAGTGGTGGATAACTTGCTCAGCAGTGGCCACACAGTCTAAGATACATCTACCCTTGATGAAATCTGTCTGGGTTTTACTGATTAAACTATCCATTATACCTCCCAGGAGGATGGCCAGGACCTTTGTGATAATCTTAACCGAGCAGTTAATGAGGCTAATCGGTCTATATTCCCCCACTCTCGTAGACTCATCCCTTTTGGGTATCAGAATAACTTCCGCAAAGTTGAACATGCCCAATCTGAGAGAGTTATGGAAAAATTCATCCATCAATGCCATAATGTTCCCTTTAATTTCTTCCCAAAACACTGTGAAGAACATCATTGGAAATCCGTCTGGCCCAGGCGATTTGTCTGCTCCCATTTGAGTGATGGCCTTTTTCACTTGCTTCCGAGAAAGGTGCTTCCAAAGTGGATAAATTTTGTGCTGACTCGTTCTAGTATGCCTGCCAGTACTCATCCCTAAGTGGGATCCTGAATTCATTCTTCTTCCCAAAAAGGCCCTTGTAGTAGTTTTGAAAGGTTATGGAGATCACATTTTCATCTTGTGATATCCCTGTTTCTGTTTGTATTGACAGGATTAGATTGGATCTACGTCTTGTGCTTGCCACTCGGTGGAAGTATGTCGTGTTCGCGTCTCCCTCTTTAAGCCATGAGATTCTTAATCTTTGTTGCCATTTGATCTTTTCCAACTTATACAGATTGACAATATTTTCTCGGAGCTTTAGTAGCCTGTTTCTTTCATCTTGTGACAGGACCCTCGTCTCTTCCAACCTTTCTAGCTCATCAATTCCTTCCAAAAAGGAGTCTTTTGCTCGCCAGATGGTCGAGAATCTGGACCGATTCCATCTACACAGCCGCTTTCTCAATCTTCAGATTTTTTCACACCATCGGGATGCAGCATCCAAACCTAATTGTTGGGAGCACCCAGTTTTCCATTACCATGTGGTGAAAATCTGAATTTCTAGCCAGGCCTTCTCAAACCTGAATTTTCTTGGCATTTGGGCTCCCTGCACCCCTGCGTCAAGTAGGATCGGGGTATGATCTGACGTAGGTCTAGGGGTCACTCTAGCAGTTACTAATGGGAACTTAGCCTCCCAATCTATCGATACTAGTATCCTGTCCAATTTGGCCATAATTGGTGTAGTTTGCATGTTAGACCATGTAAATAGCCTGTCATTAATTGAGATATCGATCAGCTCCATCTCTGTGATCACCCTATTGAACTTCTCTTTGTGTCTGTCGCTGGAGCCCCTTCCCTTGTGCTCGAAAGCAAATCTGGTAATGTTGAAGTCCCCCCCAACAAGCCAACTTCCTGACCATCGACTTCGGATATCGACCAGCTCTTGCCAAAAGGCATCTCGTTCTGAAGCCACATTTGGTCCATAAACGACAGTGATAGTCTGCACCCAGTTATCAGACCGTCGCTTTAGCCGGACAGTTAGGGAAAACCTTCCACTGTAAACCTCGGTACAGGTCAGAATATCCGGGTTGAATCCAATAGCAATCCCCCCCGAGGCTCCAGCGGATGAGCGTAGCACCCATTCCTTAATTTTTTTGCCCCCTATGCTTTTGAGTTTAAACCCGTGAACAAGTTTGGTCTCCTGCAACCCTACCACTTCTGCCTTGGAGTTGTTAATGACGTCCCTAACCATATCTTTTTTCCCCCTATCCCCCAGCCCTCTAACATTCCAAAATAGAGTATTCATTGGAAGACCGTGTCTGGGTTGATCATGGATGTGGGTGCAGGACAGGCTTCATCCTCGACGGCCTCTATCAACCCAGATCCTGGGTCCTTCTGAAAGCTAGACGTAACCCTTTCCATTTCCCAACCCCTAATCTTATTGAGAAGTAAGGCAATACATTCCGTGTCACACACTTCTAACCCACAGGTTTTAGCTAGGCAAATAACTTCAGAATCAGACATGAAATTTAAAATATTAGCTAAAAATGTTCTCGTACCTCCGTCGTCGAATTTTGCGGCTTTGGCAACCGCCGCTACCTCCAGATAGTCATCCAAGGACTCCGCATGAGCCCTCTTAGGTGACCGCTGAACTCTGAACCCCACCATCCTGCTAGATGTTCCAATACTGTCTCCTGGTGCTGATACTGGAAGTGTGGACAAGACCATCTCTGGAGAAGTCTCCCTCTATGTCTCAACAATAAACTCTAGCTTCTCTGAATCCTCGTTAGTAAATGTGAATTCTTCATCGAGATTTAAGCATCCTTCCAAATCCTTATCACTTTCTGCCTGTTGGATATCCAATTGAATCGTAGTATCTCTTGATGCGGACTCCTCGGTGAGCCCACCAATAGATGATGATTCTAAGAGAATAACCGATCTTGCTGTCGTGGACCCCTCAATTGGCCCACTGCGCGTCAGCAGATGAACCTGATTGAGCAACTCAACCGATGTATTTTCCTCAGAAGCAATAGGAAGCATTTTGGGCCCTTCTTTGGGCCCATTAACGTCTATAAAATCCATCTTCTGAAGCCCATTAAAGAGAACCATTGGAGCGGCTTTAGACGCGTTGCTTCCGTGGTGCATTATACCGCTTCCCTTGTAATCCGAGATCCTGCTTTTAATAACCGGGGGGTGAGCTCACCCCCCTTGCCACGCGTCCTCATCTGGAAGGCTGGCTCTGCGGGTACCAACTCCCAACCACCCCTTCCCCCTCCTCTCCCTCCTCCCCTGTCTCCCGCCGGAAAGCGACTGAAGACAACCTCTCCCAACCCTCTCCTTTCTAGTCCAATTCCTTAACCCTCATTACCTTCACCAGCTTTGCTCTTCTAACCACTTCACCTTCTCCCCAGCTTCCCACTCTACGACACCTTTACCATACCCTTCGCTGACCATGCTATCCATTCTTGAACTCGGTGGGTGCGGGCCCAACGAGAGGGTCTGCCACCCACCCACACCGCCCCTCCCCCCACCACTGAACCTCCTATTGAACCCATTGAAGCATCAGCGCTGCCGTCAATCCTCCACCATATCTCTGACACGGAGCAAAACCCACCTCCGAACCAAACCGCATCGAGGGAGGGGGTTCCCATCGGCTCAGGCCAATGCATTCCCCGGTACGTGCACAAAGCAACGCACTTCGGGAGTGGAATGGGGGTCATCATTGCCGAGAAGGGCTACATAGGGGACGGGCCCATCGAGGGGGTCCTCCTATAGGCCAAGTGTGGCGTAAGAAGACCCCCCTTAGTCCAGCGTCGCCTATATGGAGAGGGACATGATCAGGGTGCAAGGGACCATTCAAGACTAGAGTTTCAACAGAATTCACTACTGAACAGGCACCACTTCAAACAAGATAGACACCAATACCATCACCAAGAACCTTACCGCCACCAGCAACGGCAGCGCCACAGTTCTCCACCCTAACAACTTAACCCTCTACCAACGCATAAATCCAGCACCGACCGAGCCCATGGAGGGGCACCGCACGGTGGGATTACAACGGAGGTTGAGCGCCAGCTTGATAGGGAGAAATGGACGCTAGTCACAAACAAGAGAAACAAGAGTCATGCCTACTCACCTTCTAAGTATGCTACTGCATCTTCCCACCATCACAACCACTCTCATTCCCATCACAAAAGCCACTCTCTGCAACCTCAACGAAACCCTAGGACTACTCTGGCAGCCACCGTGGAGCAGGCCCACGAGGGGGAGCCGCACAACGGGGTTACAACGGAAACAGGGATTTCTGAACACAAGGAAATTGGGGCTCAAGGGGCTGACCAGACTTTCACAAAACAGTCCAACTCCACCACCACCATTTCTGAACACAAGAAGAGGAATCGAAGAGGGAAGCGCAAACCAATACCTTGTTTCAATTGTGGAGATATGGGCCATTACCGGAAGGACTGCACCAAAGAGGTCAGATGCCTCAAATGCATGAAGTGGGGACACTTATCGTACGTTTGCACAAATGTGATTCAGTCTAACCAGGACGATGAGCGTCCGGTCTGCAGGGGTAGATCCCCAGATAGCCCCACCTCGATCCGATTTGCTAACAGTCTTGAGATCATCAGGAGTGAGGAGAAGTGGCTGCACCAACGGTGCACTGTAGCCAAAGTTAAGGCGGGGAGCCCCTCAGAGACACATTTGTTCCAAGCGTTAAGTGCTAAATGGCCAATAAAAGCTCACCGAGACTGGGTGGTGAAGAAGTTATGCCATCTCCAGTTTCTGGTCTCCTTTCCGTCACCGGAGAAGGTGAGGGAAGTAACTGAGATGGGCGCTATTGACTTTGGTCACTTCAAATTGGAGTTTGCCGCATGGTCTCCTAGCTTCGGAGCGGAGCTGCCACAGGAGGAGAAGTTTTGGATATGGATTCATAATGTACCACTTCACTTTTGGAAACGAGAAGCCTTACAAGAAATCGTTGCTGACTTCGGCTCCATCGAAGAAATAGAAAAGAAGACAGTACACCGCTTGGAGATTGTCTCTGCCAGGGTTCTCATTAGGAGTACACCGCTTGGAGATTGTCGTGTTCGCGAATTTTTTCACACCATCGTCCCGCAGCATCGGAGCCAGTCACTGGAAGCGCCAAATTTTCCATCACCATGTGGTGAAACCCCTGAATCTCCAGCCAGGCCTTCTCAAAGCGGAATTTTCTGATCCTTTTGGCTCCCTGAAGCCCATAGTCAAGAAGGAGTGGGGTGTGGTCTGACGTAGGCCTAGGGATCGATGTAGCAGTAGCAAGGGGGAACTTAGTCTCCCAATCCATCGATACTAGTATCCTGTCCAATTTAGCCAAAATCAGAGTAGACTGCATGTTAGACCAAGTGAATAGTCTATCCTTAATCGGGATATCTATCAACTCAAGATCTGTAATCACCCTATTGAACTCTGCTCTGTGTCTGTCACTGGAACCTCTACCCTTGTGTTCGAACGCAAATCGGGTAATATTGAAGTCCCCCCCCGACAATCCAGGCCCCCGGCCAACGAAGACGAATATTGGCCAGTTCTTACTAGAAGGCCTCATGCTCTGAAGCCACATTTGGCCCGTAAACAACTGTGATAGTCTGCATATACTTATCAGAGCGTTGTTCCAGACATGCGGTCAGGGAGTATGTACCATTATAGACCTCTGAACACTTGAGGAGGTCCGAGTTGAAACCGATGGCAATTCCCCCTTAGGCTCCTGCGGATGGGCGTAAGACCCATTCCTTGATCCTGTTCCCCCCTATTCGCTTAAGTTTTGACCCATGTGTAAGCTTGGTCTCCTGGAGCCCAACCACTTCCGCCTTGGACTTCATGATAACATCTCTAACCATATCTCTTTTCCCTTTATCCCCCAGACCCCGGACGTTCCAGAAAAGCATATTCATTGGAGAACCATGTCCGAGATGACCGTGGGTGGGGGACTCGGGCGGGTTTCGCCCTCAGAGACCGTAAACCCCCTAGAGTTGGATCCTAATTCCTTATGAACACTAGTTTTAGCTCTCTCTGTTTCCCAACCCCTCAATTTGTTAAGAAGTAATGCGTTGCGTTCTTTATCGAAAACATCCAAACCACAGGTGACAGCTAATAGAAAAACATCAGAGTCCGACATGAAATTTAAAATATTGGCAAGAAAAAGTTTTGTACCTCCATCGACGTGTTTAGCCGCAATGTTGGCCGCTGCTTTCTCCAAAAAGTCATCCAAGGACTCCGCATGAGCCCTCTTAGGCGACCTCTACACTCTGATACCAACCGACCTGGTAGACGAACCAATACTGACTCCTGGAACCAATTCTAGCAGTGTAGACAGAACCATATCTGGAGAGATCTCCCTTTGAGTATCTGCAATACAATCTAAATCTTCTGAGTCCTCGTCTGTAAATGAGAAGTCAACTTCCAGGTTCAGACGCCCTTCTCGGTCCTCTTCACTATCAGCCTACTGAATGTGGAAGTGCACGTTGTCCTGACTCAAAGTGGACTCCTCATTGAGCCTAGTAGCCGCCGCCGAGATTCCAAGAGAAGTTGCGTTTACTTTGGTGGTCCCCACAGTGGGCCCACAGTGTGTTTGCTTATTGAAGATAGAAAAATCACAGTCGGAAGGAGCGGAACGAATCATATTGGGCCCCTCTATAGGCCCACAAACTTCTATGTTGCTCACTCCCACCCCACCCGTATAGGATAAACTAGTCTCTTCACAAATATATCCACCGCGTTCCACCATACCGCTGGTCTCAGATAACCCGCGGTGCACCACACCGCTGTCCCCACTTAACACGCGGTGCAGCACACCGCTCGACCCCAGAATCGAAGCGACAGCGCAGCTGTCGCTAGCGTGAGCCAATCCTTCTCTCCCACGTGTCGTGGGTCTATTGGGGGACTCCTCGGTGCTTGCATGCGTTCCTTTTATCAAATGAGAAGGCATCCAGCTCTTCTCCTTCTTGAGCGCCAAAATTCCTTCCTCAACCTCCAAACCCTTCTTGCAACTCCTGAGGAGTTGGGAATCTCCTTCGTTGTTGTCTTCTTTCCCACTTCTGGGTATGCTCAGATCTAGGGCAACAACTCCCCTCTTCTCATTACCCTCTGTGCTCTCCTCTCTGTGAGCGCTCAGAGCTCCTGTCGAATCTTTCCCCAAAAAGGCCTCTACCATCTGCCTTTCCGGTACCAGAGAAGTTGCTTTTTGCCCCACTGTTGCTTTCCACACTTTCTCTACCCACTCCTTTGTCGATAGCGCCTTCTCTTTTGGCTTATTCGCAGATCTGCGAAGATGACAGCCAAAACTGGGGTTTGCAGACCCAGACTCTCTGTCCCTCTCCGAAGCCTGTCCCTCTTCAGACGTCATCAGGGCTTGACTGCTTTGCAGCTCTCCGACCGTATTGCTTTTACTCTGAAAAGCCTTAGATGCCTTCGTTGACGAAAACTTTACTGGATCTGGGATTGAGGTGTCCTGGTCGTTGGATCCTTTGATGAGGCGTCGGGGCCTATCATCGGCGTCCCTCCCAGCCTCCTCCTCCTCTGATCCCGCACCTGTTGCCTCTTTGAGGACCACCAATTTTCTCGCCGCCTCAATCACCTCTCGGTGGGCCCTCTCGACCTCGTGTGAGCCATCGATTGTGAGCTCCCAAGCTGGCACCGTCACTTGTTTGTAACTCCTCCCGTCTCTGAGAGAGGATTGAGGTGTCGGGGCCGTGATGGAGGTTTGATAAGTGCATTTGTCGAGGACAAATCGTATGAGATAGGCATCCTCGTAAGAGAAAACCTTCGCGAACCTCGGCATCAAGGTGATGTCCCTGCTTCTTACCAAAACCCTCGCCAAAACAATTTCCGACCGTCGTACAGTCTTCTCATCTATTTCCTCAATGCTTCCGAAATCGGAAATCATCTCTTGCAATGCTTCTTTCTTCCAGAAGTGTAAAGGAACATTATGGATCCATACCCAATATCTGGATCCTTGCGGTTTTTTGGCACCAAAACTAGGTGACCAAGCTTCAAACTCCAATTTGAAATGCCCAAAGTCGAACGCCGATTCACCGGTGATCTCTAACATTTTCTGTGTAGATGGGAAGGAGACCAAAAACATGATGGGGCACATTCTTTTGACGACCCAGTCGCGATGCGCCTTCATCGGCCATTTCTCGCTCAAAGCTCTGAGAACATGTGCCTCTGATGGTCTTCCCGCCTTGACATGCGCCACCGCACACCACTGCTTGAGCCATTGCTCCTTCGCCTTAATGGTGTTGAGGCTGTTAGTCAGTCGGATCGTTGCCGGGGTGTCCGGTGACCTACCCCTATAAACTCTCCTAGCTTCGTCCTCATTGGAGGTGGCAACGTTGGTGCAATGGTACGATAGATGTCCCCATTTCAAGCATCTCAGAAAGCGCACATCTTTGGTGCACTCCGTACGGAAGTGAACCAGCTCACCGCAGTTGAAACACGGTACCGTCTTTCGCATCCCCTTTCTTTGTGGTTTTTTGAGAATGTTTGGTGATGCCGGTGGTGATTTGGAACTTCTTTTTCTTTTGTGAACAACCTCCTGCCATTGTTCTTCGACTGCCCCAACTGGCGGTAGACAATTGTTCACCCCTGGGTTTGCATTTGGTCCCCTTCGTTGGGCCTAAATGTCGTTGGACCTAGGGGGTTCGATGGTCAGCCGCCTTTGAGGTATATGGTCGGAGTTGTGAGGGGGGGGATCAATGGGTTGGACTTTCTTGTTAGGTGATACTGAAGTCACTGGTGGAGGAAGGAACTGGTGGGTTGCAATAGTTGGTCTTGGCGGAGAGTTTGTTATGGTCAGCCGCCTTGGAGGTATATATGGTCAGCAGCATTGAAGAGAAAGTTAATCAGGTTTATTATGTTTATTCGATTTCATTTTGTTCCCTTGTTGGTAATGCTCCCTTTTCAAAGACTAAACTATGTGAATGCATGTTGCCATGACAGCTAAGGTCTACAATTGAGGCAAGCACTTCTGACTACGACAAAGAGAAGTTGCAGGAGAGACTAGCAAAACATTCTGGTGGTGTAGCCGTCCTAAAGGTAGGAAAACTTTTCGAACTTCACAGGCTTTCTTTTGTTTGATGTAATTAGAGATATCAGTGTGAAACCTAGGAAAGCATTTCCGTATAAAGTATGAGTTAGAGCTATCTAACCTTTGAGGTTGTTATGTTATGACCCAAATTGCTCTTAGGGCCCATTGGGCTTAGTATCTTCATATATGTAATAATTAGAATCAAATGAATACAATCAACAATTTTGCCCTATCTCTCTCTTCCTATAGCCGGCTGCTGCTGCTTCTTCTTCTCCTCTCTTCCATTTTCTTAAAACCCTAACAATCCACAACCATTCAAAATCCTAACAAACTGGTATCAGAGCCAACACCAAAACACCTTCTCCCGATCCCTTCCAGTCATCGTCCTCTTCTCCCGATCCCTTCTTCTTATCCTTCTTCTTCTTCCAGTCACCGTCCTACTTTCAGCCGTCGCGACCACACTTCTTCCAGTCTAGATCTAATCCCGTGGTGATTACTTTGTCCAGTCCAGATCTGATCCCGTGGTGATTGCTTCGTCCAGTCCAGATCTCCATCCAGATAAGTAGAGGTGGCTTTGGTATTGATCAGATCAGATCAGTAGAGGTCTTCTCAGTCCAGATCTTCTTCGGGTTTCTTGGTCTTCGTCGTCGGGAGCACCGAAGGAGAAAGATATCAAGAAGGAAGGTTTGATTTTGTGATTTGAGTAATTAATTTTTGGGGAAAATTTTGGTATTTTGTTGAATTGGGTTCAAGAAATTTGAATGGATATGTCGGGGAAATATGATATTGAGAAGTATGATGGAAAGACGAGTTTTGCATTATGGCAAGTGCGTATGGCAGCGATTTTGTCGAGCCAAGGCGTTAAGGATTCCATTTTTGGTCGAGAAAAATTAATTGATGCGGTGGCGGATAAGAAATAGAGAGAGATGGATGATAAAGCGCTCTCTATTATTCAGTTGTGTTTGAGAGATTCGATATTGCAAGAGGTTCTATTGGAGAAGACCGCTAAGGCTTTGTGGGAGAAGTTGGAGAACATTTACATGAAGAAGTCCCTCACCAATCGACTGCGGTTGAAGTTGCGCCTCTACACTCTTCGCATGATTGAAGGTACATCAATTTTCGATCATATTACGGAGTTTGCATCTATTTTGAATGACTTAAGTAAGATTGATGTTAAGGTAGAGGATGAGGACCAAGACCTTTTGTTATTATGCTCATTGCCCGCATCATACAAGGCTTTTAGAGACATGTTGATTTATAGTAGAGATAAAATTTCTCTAAAGGATGTTAAGAGCAATTTGCAAGCCAAGTTGCACATTGATAGTGAGATGACCAATAATGAGAAAGGGAGCCAAGGTGTTGGTTTAGTTGTTGATCGAGGTAGGTCATGGGACCGAAACTCGAAAGATACAAGGACCCGTTCGAAGTCTAGGCACAAGAATTTAATGTGAAACTATTGTAAGAAGAAGGGACACATTAAGGCCGATTGTTTCAAGCTCAAAAATAAACAAAAGGCGGATAGTAAAGGTTCTTCTTCGGAGGAGGCAAAAGTGGCCGAATGTGACACGGTTGATACTCTTTGTGTGACAGATACTAATGTTGATTATATACGTTGTTGGGTGATGGATACGGGTGCTTCGCAACACATGACTCCGAATAGAGATTGGTTTGAGACTTATGAGCCTACGGATGGTAAGGTTCTCATGGGGAACACTAATATGTGTAAGGATGCCGGAATTGGTTCGATGATAATTAAGTTCCATGATGGAAAGATCCGAAGGTTGACGGGTGTGAGACATATACCCGATTTGTCTAAGAATTTGATTTCTTTGGGGTCTCTTGAAGAAAAGGGGTGTAAGTTCCAAAGTGAAGGTGGAGTCCTTAGAGTCTCTAAAGGGGCTCACACAATCATGAAGGCAAAGAGAATTGGAACTCTTTATTTCTTACAAGGTTCCACGGTCACGGGCTCGGCCGCCATTGCACGTTCGGGTACTATGTCGGATGAGGATACTACTAGGCTCTGGCATATGAGATTGGGGCATATGAGCGAGCGAGGAATGACCATTTTGAGCAAGAAAGGCTTGTTATGTGGCCAATGCACGGGCAACTTGGAGTTTTGTGAGCATTGTGTACTTGGCAAGCATAAGAGGTTGAGCTTCTCCACGGCCATTCATTCGACCCAGGGAACACTTGACTACATCCATTCGGATCTTTGGGGACCTTCTCGTGAGCCTTCCAAAGGTAATGGTTCTCGTTACATGCTTACTTTCATTGATGATTTCTCAAGGAAGGTTTGGGTTTATTTCTTGAAAGAGAAAAGTGATGTGTTTCGCACCTTCAAAGAATGGAAGTCACTTTTGGAGAACCAAACGGGAAGGAAAGTTAAGAGGTTGAGAACCGATAACGGTTTAGTGTTTTGCAACCGTGAGTTTGATAATTTTTGCAAGGCTGAAGGGATTGTTCGGCACAAGACGGTGGTCAACACTCCACAACAAAATGGTGTTGCAGAAAGGATGAATAGGACACTAGTTGAAAGGTCTAGAAGTATGCTTTCAAATGCGGATTTGGGTAAGGAGTTTTGGGCGGAAGCCATTAACACATCTTGCTATTTGGTAAATCGATCTCCTACCACTTCAATTGAGTTGAAGACACCCGAAGAAGTGTGGTCGGGTAAGACGGCCGATTATTCGAATTTGAGGGTGTTTGGTTGTCCCGCTTATGCACATGTGAATGAAGGAAAGTTGGAGCCTAGATCGAAGAAGTGTATTTTTGTTGGGTATCCCGCAAATGTGAAGAGATATAAGTTGTGGTGTCCCGAATCATCTAAGTTTCTTATTTCAAGAGATGTCATTTTCAATGAGTCGGCCATGTTGAAGGCAAATGATGTTGCACCCGAGCCGACTATTAAGGAGAATGAGAAGGTTGAGAAGAAGGTGGAGTTTGAGGTGCCGGTCTAAGAAGGTGATGATTTGATCTCACATGATGATGTCAATTTGGAGGAAGCCCAAGAAGAGGCACAACCATATGCATTGGCAAGGGACCGAGCTAGAAGAGAAACAAGACCACCTACAAGGTATGGATACTCCGACTTTGCTTATTGTTTGGCAATTGCAGAGGATGTGGAGTATTGTGAGCCATCTTCCTACAAGGAAGCCATTTCTTCTAAAGATGTGGCCAATTGGGTTGCCGCTATAAATAAGAGTTACAATCTTTGCAACAAAATGAGACTTGGTCTCTTGTGAAGCCTCCGAGTGGTAAGAGGATTGTGGGTTACAAGTGGGTGTTTAAGAGGAAGATTGATGGCTCAAATCCCGCGGATTTTCGATACAAGGCAAGGTGGTGGCTAAAGGGTATAGTCAAGTCCAAGGTGTGGACTTCAATGATGTGTTCTCTCTTGTAGTTAAGCACACCTCCATTCGAGTTTTGCTCTCTTTGGTGGCAATGAAGTATTTGGAATTGGAGCAAATGGATGTGAAAACTGCCTTCTTGCATGGTGATTTGGAGGAGCAAATTTACATGAGCGAATCGGAGGGTTTTGAGGTTGCAGGAAAGGAGGACCGTGTGTGTCTTTTGAAGAAGTCCCTTTATGGCCTTAAGCAATCACCGCAGCAATGGTATAAGAAGTTTGACTCATTCATGGTGAGTATTAATTTCCATCGTTCCAATTATAATAGTTGTGTTTATTTCAAGAAGTTGGATGGTGGGGATTTCATTTACTTGTTTCTCTATGTGGATGACATGTTGATTGCATCCTCAAACTTGAAAGAAGTTAGGAGGTTGAAAGAGCAACTAAGTTCGGCATTTGAGATGAAAGATTTGGGGGCCGCCAAAAGGATTCTCGGGATGGAGATCACAAAGGATAGGTCCAAAAGAAAGTTGTTTCTTTCACAAAAGAGTTTTGCCGAGAAAGTTCTACGCCGTTTTGGCATGGAGAAAGCGAAAGTTGTTTCAACACCTCTTGCGGCGCATTTCAAGCTTTCGGTCACTTTAAGCATAAAATCCGATGATGAGAAGAAATATAGGGAAAAGGTTCCATATTCGAGTGCAGTTGGGAGTCTCATGTACTTGATGGTGTGCACTCGACCCGACATTGCTCAAGCCGTTAGTGTGGTAAGTAGATATCTCTCTTGTCCGGAGAAAGGGCATTGGGAAGCGGTGAAGTGGATCTTTCGCTATTTGAGAGGTACTATTGATGCTTGTTTGGAGTTTGGTAATGGCAAGAAACTGACTGGTTTTGTGGATGCGGATTTTGCTGGTGATTTGGACAAGAGGCGTTTCTTGACAGGTTATGTTTTTACCCTTGGAGATTGTGCAATTAGTTGGAAGTCTACACTTCAAGTCACAGTTGCACTCACAAGTACTGAGGCCGAATATACGGCAATTACTGAGGCTATTAAGGAGGCTATTTGGCTCAAGGCGTTTGTTGGTGAGATGTCTTCACTCGAGGGTCCTATTACGGTGTTTTGTGACAACCAAAGCGCGATTCATTTGACCAAGGACCGCATGTACCATGAGAAGACGAAGCACATTGATATTCGATACCATTTTGTTCGAGATGTGATCTCGGAAGGCAAGGTTATTCTGCAACAAGATATGCCCCAAGAATTATAAGCAAGAAGCATTTCGTTATCTCAAACAGTAAATATTCATGTACCGTATATTGCAAATACCAAAGGTAGTGGGAAGCAAATGAAAATATTCACAGTAACTATTCATGTAAATATTCACAGTAAATATTCATGTACCGGATATTGCAAATCATGACAGTCGTACATGCCCTTTGAAGGAAAGGTTGGTATTTTCTTACATGCATTATTTCAATTTTTGTTATATATAATATAATCTTATCTTTAATTTATGCTTATAATTCGTGTAGTTCTAATTTGAATGAGTCACAAGCTTCTACTAATTTTTCAAGAATGGAACTCATAACAGAAGAGGATCCAAATATTCCATGATCTTTATCAGTTTATTTATGTGGATTTTGTAGGTAAGTGTCTTACATGATTCGAATTTTTTCCCCATATCTGTAATTATTGTTGTTTACTTCCAAATAGCACATTTGTTAAATTAATCATTATGTTTTCACTGTTTGCAGGCAAACTGATGATGGACATATATATATATAGAGTTGCATTATTTTGTGTTCAGGAAGTATCAATGCTTTCCAATATTTCTTTGTTCAGGAAGTGTTCAGGACATATAAGTAATTGTGTAATACTCGTTGTGCTTTTATTTAGTATGTGTTGTAAGAGAGGAGGGTGTGGAGGGTTGATGATGTGAGAATGCATTTTGTTTTACTGTTGCTTTACACATCTATCATAAGTTCCCTTCTTCTTACATTTGTTGATGATAATGCACAAGAAAACATCAAGTTGTTTATGATTGTATCAGCTGCTGTGCCTCTCTTTCTTGCTAGTATCTTAGTCAAACAGTTGATTTTAGGTTGTAACCCATCATAGATTATATCATTTCTTCCATGGAGCTTATTGGCCCATATTCGACCATATTTAAACGAGAAATAACGTAGGTGATGATTATAATGTTTGTATCTATTTCATTTGTACATGTCATGACTGCACTGTTCTACATGGTTTAGAGATGACCTGCTTCTTTTTGAAGGATTGCAAAGCTTCTAAGAGAGGATTAGCTTGCTCAAAATGCGTTCACACCGTAAGTGCTAACATGTTTACTCTTGCATTTACCAGGCAACCTGTTTTCCTCATTGTAAACTTTGTTATTCACCTTTTCTTATGTAATTTATGATGGTTGCTACAACTATGACAAATTCTGCCCATTCTACAAGCATGTTTGGATGATGCGGAACATTATTCATTTTAACACATTGGCAAACCAGTGTTATGCCTACCTATTATCTGCTTTACTTGAGTTAGATTTCATGTTTTACTGTGCCTTGAGTTTAAGGCCACTCTTGTTAAATCTAACCTTACTATTGCGGTGGTCTGCAGATTCTAGGTTTTATAAATTATATCAAAAAGTTCCTAAGAAGTTGTACATGTAAATTCGTTTGCTTGTTTGTTGCAAATTACAGGTCCCATAAATTTAAAGATCCTGCTGAGGGTGAGGATGCTCTGGTTGCAAAGTTCAAGAAACTTTACGATGATCACACTACTTCTATTATGTTATTATTCGTATATTTTTTCTTTTGGAAAAAAAAGTGTGTAGCTGTATTTGTAATAAAGTGGCATTTGCTTGTCATAATTATGAAGTACTCTTATATATTGTTGATGCCCATTGTTTCAGACTCTTATTGTACAACATTTTTCCATCAGCACATTTTCATGTCCTTATATCTAAATTTGTAAAGTTTGTTTTCCTTTTCGTTTTATTCCAAGCTGGGTTCGTTTATGTATTTGTCTTGAATACTTAAGCTTGTATCTATCTAAATTCAAGGTGTTTCGTGTTTTCATAATATTTATTGTCAGTAAAAGTTGCCGAATCCACAGCAGATTAGGATTCTGGCCGAAAGTAATTTTGATCAAATGTTGTCTTCATTCGTTCCAGTTTGTTGGAGATTACAATCAAAACTTACTGCACAAGGTGAATGTGTTATGGTTTAGTTAATAATCCTAGCCAATAAACCAACTGTTAGTCGAAGTCAAAGTTCTTCTCTGAAACCCCTCATCTGTTACCTTCTCCTTTCCTAATTTAAGATATGACCACACTGTGTTTGTTACCATGCTGAAGAGGAAACACTGAATGGAAATTATATATTTCTCAATTGGGTTCCTTGGTGTGGATGCAGGCAAAGGGTTTGACGGTCTGTGGATTTTTGAACTTGCATATGCAGTCATTTGGTATGCATGGTATATTACTCTTGCATCACCACAAATATTTCGAAGATTGCAAACACAAAACCTGATGATTTATCTCTCGATGCTATTTTTATACTAAACAAAGTAACAAAGCATAGATAAGAGAACAAAAGTTGAATAGATTACACAATGAACTACAAAAAACTAAAACCAGAATATACTTGTGTGCAAACTATATTAGTCTGTGAATGCCATACAGAATACAACGGAATAATAGCTTCTTGTACTCTTCAAGGTGGAATTGACAACCGGATAAACTAACTCATAGATACATCAGTTGATCCCAAAAAATGGTAATAAATAATACAAAAAAGCGGGCAAAAAAATTTACATGCAAAACCGAAAACTAAGCGGTAGGTGATAATGTGGGTTTCCTTAGGGATGCAAAAGGAAGTGGAGGCTCCATTACATTGGAGACATTAAGAACAAGAACATGTAGTGGCGCCATGGCTGTTGGCAATGCTGCAGGAGTTATAGCAGTTAAGAGGCTACCCCCTGAACTGGGACCATATAATTAGGCATATTGTCACCGAGCTTCGAACAAGTATTTTCTGCAGAAGTTCATAGCAAATATTGGTTAATTTAATGATTTCGACTAAAATAAATTTATGTATTAGTAGTGCATAAACATGCAGTAATCAATTCAGAAATCAATGCTATAGTTAGCCCAAACGCTTAATTGTTTGTTTATACCAACAACGTAGATAATACAGAAAAAAAGTAATGCAGAGACATCGTTTAGATTGATACATACTCTTGTATGGTGTAGTCATTCCTGGGAAAACAATGATAATGCCATCCACCCCAATTCTCTGAACAAATGAATTGATCTCCACAGCCGGATCAGAGAAAAAGTCCCGAGGCTGAGATACATACTTCTTTTTTTTTTGAGAAAATGCTACGATACATACTTGAAGAGATGCATAAAAACAAAACATAAAAAAACAATAAAATGTGCATAAAAACAACACTTGTAGGTTAAAACAGGAGCTGTAGGCTCAGAACAACAATAAAAAATGCTTAAAACAGCATAAACAACAATAAAAGATGCATACACAGCAAAAAAATCTGTAGGCTCGGAACAACAACAACAACAAAAAATTCTGTAAGCTTAGAACAACAATAACTTGTAGGACCCTATACAAGTGCTGCAAATATTTCCAATAAATCAAGCATAAGTGAGTCAAATGCAGAAATTTGAGTTTGTCACTAGGGTTGCTTTATTAAGCCATGCCTACTAGTTCCAACCAATTTTTTTTTTTTTTTTTGCATCTCCACCTCTTCCAAGTCAATCACTTTAACAACAACAATGATAAATTTGAAAATATACATGAATATATATACCAATGGCCGAAAACAGAAACTGAACATGAAACTGAAATGACTTAACTACCTCTCTCCTTGTAAGTGAGAAGAGAGGAACGAAGCTGAACCGCCTGAACATGCTGGTTCTTCAAAATGCAGATCGGATAGCTCAGGAAGATTGCACACAGCAACAATGACCAAATGAGTGCACAACGGAACTCAATAAACACACGAAAATGCTTGACAGAATTCAGTTAAACTCGGTACACAGAAAATCATGTTCTTTGGTGACCTTCAGTTGCATACTAACTTGGTAGGAGGGTGCAAAAAAACAAAATAATTTTACTTGTCTTTATAAACTTTTCATCACTGCCTACAAACTCCAAAAAATTGTATGGATCTTTTATTGTTGTTCTGAGCCTACACAACTTTTCATCATTGCCTACACACTCCAAAAAATCATGTTCTTGGGTGATCTTTTAGTGTAGAAGATACCAACAATTAACAATTATTCAAATCAGAATTGAAAAAAATAAAACCCAAATGTGCTATTAATCTCAAACTCAATAATGAAGATACCAACAAATACCAACTTTTCGAAGATGGAGAAAAATCACACATCTCTTTTATGTCCATCATCAGTTTGTCTGCAAACAGTCAAGACATAATGATTAATTTAACAAATGTGCTATTTGGAATTAACTCCAGTAAACGATAAACATGAACGATTATAAACGAAATGTAATTTGAAATAGAGATTACCTGATAAGAACGATTGGGGGCTAGGGTTTCTCTTCGAATCGCTCAGGAATCGAAACCCTAATCACAATTTGGGTTTGTCGTCGAAGAGAGAGAGAACCCTAGTGAGAGTAGAAATCAAAACCCTAATCACGATTTGGGTTTTTCATCGTAGAGAGGGAGAGAGAGAGAGAACTCACTGAGAATAGAAATCGAAATCGAAACCCTTATCGTGATTTGGGTTTGTCATCGAAGAGAGAGGCAGAACCCACTAAGAGTCAAAATCGAAACCCTAACAGTGATTTGGGTTTCTCCTCAAAGAGAGGAAGGACGGTTTGTCGTCGAAGAGAGAGAGAGAACAGCTCACGATAAGAAGTAGGGTTTTCTCGACAACGAATGAGTGAGAGCGGGAGGGAGAGGGCGTGAGCTGAGCTGAGAAAGAAGTAGGGTTTTCTCGACAACGAAAGAGACAGAGCGGGAGAGAGAGCACGTGAGCATCGCGAAAAAGAAGATGAGGATTACAAATTGACCATTTTTGCCCCTCAAATACTCAGAAGTTGAGCGTGATTTGTTCTGAGCCGTTTGAGCACGATCAAATGTGATCGGACGGCTGAGAACTTCCACTCACAATAAGGATCCCATCTCACCATCTCATAATAGACTAACTCTCTCTCTCTCTCTCTCTCTCTCTCTCTATATATATATATATATATATATATATATATATATATATATAGAGAGAGAGAGAGAGAGAGAGAGAGAATTAAATAAATAAAGGATTTGTTTTGGGAGGATTTGAATTTGAGTTTTAGGGGGAAACTTCTTTTTGCGCGGGGGGGGGGGGGGGGGGGGGGGGGGGGGGGGGGTTGGAAATCTGTTTTGTGAAGTTAGATATGAGCCTTTAATTTTGGGGGGGTTGAAGGAGAGCCACTTGATAACTGTCTTTTTGTTTTATTATATAGACTAGGTTTGCCCGTTGACACGTGCCTACGACACGTCTTCGGAATGGTGCACATTGTTTGATTATATAAAATAGTTTTGGAGGTCCAGCAAATTAATGGAAGTAGTAAACATATTAGATGAGGAAGCAGTATATCTACCATTAAGCTCAACCATCGCCTTCTTGATCATTATCTTGAACTTATCTGGAATGCATATAGTTTGTTAGAAACATTGCATAAAGTTTTTTTTAACTTCAACATAACTTTTAGATGCTTGTAATAGTTATGCAAGGACGTTATCATATAGGTTTTATAGAGCTTACTCTAATCCTATAACCACTATGAGCATGTCTAAAATAATGGTAACGTAAGTACAGGTGTGAATGTATCAACAATACCAATAATCTAAACATTTGTTTGTCTGAAACTCAGTTTGCAATTGAAATACCTCTTATTATTATTTAAACCAAAATGAAATACATGAAGTTCTCAAAACTCTAAACCAAGCTAATCATTTATTTTATCTTCACTTTATCTCCCCATTGCACCTTCATAAAAAAAATCAAAATGGATAAATAACAAATTTACTTTAGCTATCTTTCTTGAATGGAAAGTTTGCACCCTTCACTAGGACACTCCAGTCATCCCAATCCTATATATCTAAACATATACTAAAAGTTCTTATATGTTATGTTATCCATGGTTTCTAATAACCAGTGAAGTGAACATTTCACGATAGTATTTTCTCTTGTAGTAAAGAAATTAATGTTGCATATTTGCTGAGTTATTTTAGGTTGCTGGTCAGCTGACCTATCCTGCTACGGTTTGGAAGTCCAAATTAAGGCCACCAAATAATCAATCTCTCACTTACGTACACCTTAAATCAAAACCAATAAAAAACTATACAAATAAATCACCAAATTAAAAAATTTAAACCCAAAAATAAAACAATCATACCTTTCTGAACTTATCCCATGCGCACACAAAATTCGAATCAACAAAAAATTGAGTAATCCCTTGCAGACACAAAATTAAAAATTAGAATGAGAGTTCGGTTAATGAGATGAAATTAGAGTCGTCACATCGCATATAGAGCCTCTCGATTCGGTGGAGGGGAGTTGCCGATATGGAGTCGCTTGATATTCGCGCTCGATTTGGTGGAAGGGAGTCATTTATACGGAATCAGCAGCAGATCAGATATCGGCGACAACCTCTTAATTGGGGTTCGACATTGGATTTGGATTTGGATTTGCTTTGAGATTTTCAAGTTTTCTAAATTTTAAAATTTTAAATTTTAAATTTCTATTTTTTTTATTATTTTAATTTTTAAAATTTTAAAATTTTTTAAAAATTAAAATTTTATTATACTTTTTAAAATTTTAAAATTTTGAAATTTTTTTAAAATTTATTTTAAATTTTAAAATTAAAAATTTAAATTTTAAAATTTAAAACTTTTAAATTTTTTTAATTTTAAAAATTTTTAAAATTTTTAAAACTTTTAATTCTTTTTTATTAATTTAAAAAATAAATAACTTTTTATAAGTTTTTGATTTTTTTTGAATTATTTTTAAAGTTTTAAAGTTTTATATTTTTAAAATTTTTAAAATTTTGTAAATTTTTTAAAATTTTTAAAATTTTTAAAATTTTTAAATTTTTTAAATTTTTAAATTTTTAAATTTTTGAAATTTTTTAAATTTTTAAATTTTTTTAAATTTTTTTAATTTTTTCAAATTTTTAAATTTTTTCAAATTTTTACATTTTTTTAAAATTTTAAAAATTTTAAATTTGTAAATTATTTTTTGCAAAATTTTTAGATTTTTTTAATAATTTTTTATAAGTTTTTGAATTTTTTTGAATTATTTTTAAAATTTTAAAGTTTTTATTTTTTTTAGTTTTTAAATTTTTTTTAATTTTGAAATTTTTTATTTTCTTATTTGTTTTATTGAAAGGGAGGGAGGAGAGAGAGAGAGAGAGAGAGAGAGAGAGAGAGAGTGAGAAAAATAAGGTAAATAAATAAATAAAGGAGTTGTTTTGGATGGGGGGATTTGAATTTGAGTTTTGGGAGGAAACTTTTTTTTCGCGGGGGGGGGGGGGGGGGGGGGGGGAGGTGATGTGTTTTGTGAGGTTAGATCTGGGTCTTTGATTTTTGGGGGATTGAAGGAGTGCCACTTGATAGCTTTCTTTATGTTTTATTATATAAACTAGATTTGCCCGTGGGCACGTGCCTACGGCACGTCTTCAGAACGATACAACATATGAAAGTCTTGTAAATAGTAAAACAACAATTATGTAGCTCAAGTTTGAATAGTAAAACAATAATTAGTTGTAAATAAAAGTCCATGTTTCCATTAGTATATGTTGAAAAATAATTATAAATTGGGGTGTAAAATCCAACTTCTTAGAACTTGGAGTATGTAAAATGATGAAATTTAACTATTGATGAGATATTTGTTATTTTCATTGTAACATGATCAATAAAAAATGCATAAAAAATCTAAAAATTTACTTACCAGAAATCCAAAAATATAAATATCTGAGTAAATAGAGAGAGAATGAGAGAGAGAGAGAGAAATAAATAAATAAATAAATAAATAAATAAAGGAGTTGTTTTGGGGATTTGATTCTGAGTTTTGGGGAGAAACTTTTGGGCAAGAAAATATGTTTTGTGAGGTTATATCTGGACCATTGATTTCAACCCTATTGAATGAGAGCCACTTGATAGCTTTCTTTGTGTTTCATTATATAGATTGTAGATGGGAACTCTATAATACGGCTCAATTTCCATGTAAATACAATAATTTTAACATTTGTCTGTGATAATTAGTCTCAATAGTATTAGTGCTGGCTAGTCTTACTACTGATATTAGCACTGACTTACAGGAGTTGGTTTTGCAATTATCTATCTTATATAACAGAGCTAGTTAATTATTAAGTTAATTATTATGTATTTATACAGTGATTCTTTGTTTTGGTATCTGATCCTGATATGGGTCAGATGACGTGGCCCCTCCTGGGCCACAGGATCCTCTCAAAAGGCGCCGCACCCCCGATCATCCAGATCTACCACGTCAGCCTTAAAACCACTCGGGCTCCCGCCATGTCAGCCCTAAACCGCTTGGGCTTTCGCCACGTCAGGCCCACGGGCGACCGGGTCCAGACCCGGCTCCAAACGGGTCCAGAACCGGTTAGCATGGCTTAACTCTACCCCTTCAAAAGGTAATCAATCTTTCCCCTCTCAAACCATAGCTACTGTTACTCTTCTTCAGTGACTGACTAGACCGTCGGAGGGCCTGCCACCGAGACCAACCCTGGTATTTCTAGGCCGAGTGCAGGTACACGAGACCTCTGGATCCGAGACTCCAGATCCGAGCCGAGCCTCCAGATTTGAGCCAAGCATTCGATCTCCACCTCGCTCTCGCCTCTACTCCCGAGCCGTCCCCCTTGGCCGAGGGTCGGGCGTACCATCGGTACCGAAGCTTCCACAAAAATACAAATCGAGAAGAACTCACACCTGGTGCAGCCATTTCCCAAAAACAACCCGCATCAGGTTGGCGCCATCTATGGGAAAACGGTGCGGACACCAATCCGAGCCCAGCCATCAACGGTATCCTATCAATCCGAGCTCACATGGCACCCTAAAGCCAGGAGAGCTGTCACCTCTACACGTTTCCAGGACGTTCCTCCTCAGGACGACCCCACCGATACTCATGGATCCAAAAATCCGGGGATCAGCCTCGGACACCAGTCGGGTGCCTCTCGTTCGGTCGTACCTGACCTGCGCGGGGTCATCCAGAATTGACAGGCAAGCCGGACTAGAGGAGGGGCCGCTTCCAACTTGGCCCCGAACCATCGCAGACCTCCGCCCTAAGGGCGGGAGCCGGCGCTCAACCGCATCTGCCGGAGACCGCCGCCCCAACGTAACCCGGCTGAACGAGCTCCGGTCACCGACCAGGAGTTCCAAGACTTCCGGAAAGAGATCATGGAGGCTATCTTGGGGACCCCCGTCAACGAGACGCTCCACCGCTCTCACTCGCTGATCGGATGTCGGGGCCAGCGCGTCTCACGACCAGACAGTTCTGCCAGAGTATGACGATGATGTCCTGAAACACCTCTAAGAAATGAAGGACCGCCTCGACCACTTCGGCGACGGCAGCCCGAGGCCGGCTCAGGACCAGAGGCCAACCCGACCTCCTTTCTCCACCGCAATCCTGCTGGCAGAAACACCCTAGAATTTCTGCCCACCACAATTCGAGACTTATGACGGCGAGGGTGATCCTGCTGATCACATGGAGGGCTTCAAGACCCTCATGATAATTCACAGCGCATCGGATCCCCTCCTGTGCTGCGCCTTCCCCGCCACCTTCCGGGAGCCCAGCTCGGGAATGATTTCCTAAGCTCCCCTCTGGCTCCATTTACTCCTTCGACCAACTGGAGGGCAACTTCCTCGCCCACTTCGTGACCAGCAGGAAAGCCAAGAAGACGAGCGCGTCGCTGCTGGGTCTCCGACAGAAGGAAGGAGAGTCGCTTCGACTGTTCGTTCGAAGGTTCACCACAGAGGCGAGGTCGATCTCCTCCCTCGACCCAGGGGTCGCCTCGGCAGCATTCCGGCACAACGTCCGGCATGGCCAGCTGAAGGCATCCTTGGCAAAGAAGCCTCCGATCGATTTCCCTGACCTCCTCAATCGGGTCGAAAAGTATATCCGGGCCGGGGAAGCCCTCAATCCGGAAGATGCCAAAGAAGTCCCCGGGAAGGGAAAACGCAAGGCCGACGAGGCAGAACCAGCAAAGAAGGTCCCAAAAGACGGGGGCATCTCAAAAAGGGTCCCTCCGGTCCCCCGCTTTGAGAGGTACACTCCGCTGACACAGAACGTATCAACTATCCTCTAAGCAATCGAAGACAGGGACCTTGTCCAATTCCCTCCTCGACCGACCAACAACAACAAAAAGTGGGATCAGCGGTTCTACAGCCGCTTTCACCTAGACAACGGGCACGACACCAACCATTGCCGTGCCCTGAAGGATGAGATCGAGGCCCTCATCCAATGAGGGTACCTCCGGGAGTTCAAACGGGAAGATGCCCGGGACCAAAGAGACACGAGGAATCAGAGGCCTTCTCCTCCTCCTCGAGCACCTAGACAGTATCCTGAGCGGAACCCCGAGCCTGAAGAACCCGAAGGTTAAGCCATCTTGCATTGTGTCCATGGAGGGACCATGGGAGAGGAGTCCAGCATTTCCCGCAAGGCATTCGTCCGAGAGGTCAACGCCGTCCAGGGTCTCCTCTCCCCCAGGTCCAGCAACTCCCTGTCTCCTTCTCTGAGGAAGACCTAGAGGGAGTTCGGCTCCCGCACTGCGATGCGCTTGTCGTCAGCCTTAGCATGGCGAACTTCGAGGCTCATCGGATCCTCGTGGACAACGGAAGCTCGGTAAACATTCTCTTCCTGGAGGCATTCGAGAACATAAAGCTTCTCCTGGGATAAGCTGAAGCCAGCCAGGTACACCCTGCACGGGTTCTCTGGCATCTCGGTGCCAATCGAGGGGATCGTGACCTTAGACGTCACTACCGGTACGACCCCTCACAGACAGACCCAGTCGATGGACTTCATGGTTGTAAACGTCAAGGCCTACAACGCCATCCTCGGCCGTCCCGGACTCTGCTCCCTCCAGGCAGTTCCCTCGACCTACCACGAAAAGCTGAAATTCCCTACCAAGTCAGGCATTGGAGTTGTCCGAGGAAACCAAGAAGCAGCACGATCTTGCTATATGATGGCAATCGGGGGTGGTGTGTTCCCCCTAGATGCCGTCGAGCTTCAGCCCGAAAAAAGCCAGCCAGAACCTGAGCCGGCAGACGAGTTAGAAGAAGTCTCGTTCGAGACAGGGGACGTGTCGAAGTGGTTCCGAGTGAGCTGCTCCCTCGCTCCCGACCTCTAATCTGACCTGATCGACTGTATTCACTGCAATGTCGACCTCTTCGCCTGGAAGCCCTCCAATATGCCTGGCATCTCTGAAGACCTGATCATGCACAAACTCAGCGTGATCCCCGGCTCGAAGCCGATCATCCAGAAGTGACGTAAGTTCGCCCCTGAAGCGATAGCAGGTGGTGAAAGCGGAGGTGGACAAACTCTTGTCCGCTCGTTTCATACAGGAGGTCAGCTACCCTAAGTGGCTGGCGAACTTCGTGATGGTCAGAAAGGCGAGCAGGAGCTGGAGGATCTGCATAGACTTTACCGACCTCAACAAGGCGTGCCCCAAAGATCCGTTCCCTCTCCCCAGCATCGAAGCTCTGATCGATGCTACATCGGGTCACGAGCTCCATTCTTTCATGGACGCATTCTCAGGCTACAACCAGATTCGAATGTTCTCTCCTGATATAGCCAAGATGTCCTTCGTCACGGACCAAGGTCTTTATTGCTACCGGGTTATGCCCTTCGGTCTGAAGAACGCCGGTGCTACTTATCAGAGGCTCATTAACTGAGTCTTCAAGGATCAAATTGGTCACAACATGGAGGTGTACGTCGATGACATGCTCATCAAAAGCCAGCAGGGACAGGATCACGTCGCTGACCTAGAAGAAGCCTTTGGGGTCCTTCAGACCCACAATATGAAACTCAATCCGGCGAAGTATGCGTTCGGCGTCTCCTCGGGGAAATTCCTTGGGTTCGTCGTTAGCCAACGCGGCATCGAGGCAAACCCCGAGAAAATACAGGCCATAATAGACATGGCCCCTCCCAGAAACATCAAAGAATTCCAGAGGCTCACGTGAAGACTGGCGGCCATTGGTCGTTTCCTCTCCATGTCCAGAGAGAAGTCCCTCCCATTCAAGGCTCTGCGCGGAACCGGGGGCTTTGAATGGGGCACTTAGCAGCAGGAGGCATTCGCTAATTGAAAGAGTACCTTGCTAACCCTCCTCTCCTCAGCAAGCCAGAACCTGGCGAGCCCTTCTGGCTTTACCATTCGGCTTTGGATAACGTGCTCAGTGCTGCCCTCGTTCGAGAAGAGGACGGAGTCCAAAAGCCGTTATACTTTGTGAGCAAGGTGCTGCTTGCCGCCGAGACCAAATACTCTAGAATGGAGAAGATAGCATACGCCTTGGTCGTGGCCGCGCGGAAGCTCCGTCCCTATTTTCAGGCACATTCGAATCAGGTGCTCACGGACCAGCCTCTGAAGGCCGTACTCTACAAGCCCGAGAGCTCTGGATGATTGGTCAAATGGTCGATCGAGCTCAGTCAATACGACATCGGCTATCAGCCAAGGACGGCCATCAAAGGGTAGGCCCTCGCCGAGTTCACTACGGAATGCACCATCTCCGAGCAACCTGAAACCAAGGAGGCCGACCAGATGCAGGGAGTTTACGTCGACAGCTCCTCCTGCGAGGCAGAGAGTGGTGCAGGTATCATTCTGCGAGGTTCCGGCCTCTAACAACGAGGCTGAGTATGAGGCCATGATTGCCGGAATCACCCTGGCACATCAGGCCGGTGCCAGACAGATCAGGGCCTTCAGCGACTCTCACCTCGTGGTCAACTAGATCACCGGAGAGCATGAGGCCCGTGACGATTGGATGATCAGGTACCTGGCCGTGGTCCAACGGCTATTGACGTCCTTCGACGAGTTGGCGGTCTTAAGGATCCCCAGGGAGCAGAACGCCCAGGCCGACGCTCTGTCGAAGTTAGCTTCCTCATCATTCGAGGGTCTCGATCGCACCGTCCTGATCGAAGTACTCCTGAAGCCAAGTACTGACCTCCCCGAGACTCTCTGCATCGAAGACGGAGCTGATTCTGACGATTGGACCACTCCTATCAAGAAGTTTCTAATCAAGGGAGAGCTCCTCGAAGACCGAGCTGAAGCAAGGCGGGTCAGGGTCCGTTCAGAAAGGTTTGCCATGATCATTGAGACCCTCTTCAAAAGGTCATACACAACGACGGACGGAAGACCCTACCTCCGCTGCCTAACCCCCGATGAAGCAAAGTACGCTATTAAGGAGCTGCATGAGGAAATTGGTGGGTGCCACTTGGGAAGCCGCTCGCTCGCACGAAAGGCTTTGAATCACAGGTACTACTGGCCCACAATGCTACAAGACGTCATCGCCCTGATCAAGAAGTGTGCCCCATGTGAACGGCTCTCCTCTCCGCAAGCGAACCTCTGCACCCTGACCAGTCCGACCCCCTTTGCTATGTGGGGGATGGATCTGGTGGGCACATTTCCGAAGGCAACGAGCCAACGAAAGTTTCTCATAGTGGCAATCGACTACTTCACAAAGTGGATCAAGGTCGAGCCACTAGCCACGATCACCAAGCAGCAGACCCAACAATTTTTCTGGAAACACATCGCTGCCGGTTCGGAATCCCACAGGTGCTCATTACAGACAATGTGACTCAATTCAAGGGTAAACATTTTCGAAAGTTCTGCGAAGATCTCGGGATCCAGCAGTATTTTTCTTCGGTGTGCCACCCGCAGTCAAATGGCCAGGCCGAGAATGCGAACTGCCAAATCCTTGAAGGTCTCAAGAAACGACTGGAGGGGTTATGGGTCGATGAGCTGCCGAGCAATCTCTTGGCCCACCGAACGACAAAGAGAATCCCCACGGGAGAGTCGCTATTCAATCTAACATACGGCACAGAGGCCGTCATCCCCCTGGAGATCTGGATCCCTTCACCCCAGATCATGGCCTTCGATGAAGCAAGCAACTCGGCACAGCTACGTGCCGACCTGGATCTCATAGACGAGGTCAGGGAGAAGTCTGCCATTTGAAGGAACACCTACCAGCAGAGGATCGAAAGGTTCCATAACAAAAAGGTGCGTCCCACCGACATCAAGCTTGGAGACCTCGTCCTCCGGAAGCTGGCGGTATCCAATCCCGGCCAAAAGAAGAAACTGGCCCCAAACTGGGAAGGCCCATACAAGGTATCTGAGGTCGTATGCCGGGCACGTACCGCCTAACTGACTCGGGAGGCAGGCTGTCAAGAGGCCCTGGAACGCAGAGCACCTCATAAAATTCCTAGAAGGGGAGGGTTAGCCTCTACGGCCCATGAAAATTATGAAAAGTTTAATCGACACATCGTGCCTTATTTTTGTAAGGTTCAAGTATGTTGTAAATATGCCAGCTTTCTTAAAACAAGCTTTGGCTTTGTATTAGCTCTCATTAAAAACATGTCTCGGACTCGGCACTCGGAAAAAACCGCGAGCCACAAAAAGCTTTCCTTACAAGCTTAGGGCTCGACACTCGGAAGAAACCACGAGCCACAAAAAGCTTCCCTTACGAGCTTAGAGCTCGGTACTCGGAAGAAACCGCGAGCCACAAAAAGCTTCACTTACAAGCTTAGGGCTCGGTACTCGGAAGAAACCACGAGCCACAAAAAGCTTTCCTTACAAGCTTAGGGCTCGGTACTCGGAAGAAACCGCGAGCCACAAAAAGCTTTCCTTACAAGCTTAGGGCTCGGCACTCGGAAGAAACCGCAAGCCACAAAAACCTCTCGTATAAACCTAGGGCTTTCTCCGTGGTATGGGGGCTCGGCATCTGCCCTGAGTATAGTTTGGGCTTTTTCAAACACATCAGCCTATGCGCTCAGCGGAAACCGCCAGCTACACCCATGCTATTTACCCGAGAACAAGTGTGGGGGCTCATCGTCGACCTCGAGCAAGGCCTTAGCTTTTTTCAAAGCCACGCGACCTTTACGCTCGGCCACGACCTTCAGCTACGCCCATTACTGGCTTTCTCCTTGGTATGGGGACTCGGCATCTGCCCCGAGCATGGTTTGGGCTTTTTCAAACCTATTAACCTATGCGTTCGGTGGCGACCGCCAGCTACACCCGTGCTATCTACCCGAGAACAAGTGTGGGGGCTCGTCGTCGACCTCGAGCAAGGCCTTGGCTTTCTTCAAAGCCACACGACCTTTATGCTCGGTCACGACCTTCAGCTACGCCCATTACTGGCTTTCTCCATGGTATGGGGGCTCGACATCTGCCCCGAGCATGGTATGGGCCTTTTCAAACCCATCAACCTATGCGCTCGGCGGCGACCGCCAGCTGCACCTATGCTATCTACCCGAGAATAAGTGTGGGGGCTCGTCGTCGACCTCGAGCAAGGTCTTTGCTTTCTTCAAAGCCACGCGACCTTTACACTCGGTCACGACCTTTAGCTACGCCTATTACTGACTTTCTTCATGGTATGGGGGCTCGACATCTACCCCGAGCATGGTTTGGGCTTTTTCAAACCTATCAAACTATACGCTCGGCTGCAACCGCCAGCTACACCCGTGCTATCTACCTGAGAACAAGTATGGGGGCTCGTCATCGACCTCAAGCAAAGTCTTGGCTTTCTTCAAAGCCATGCGACCTTTACGTTCGGCCACGGCCTTCAGCTATGCCCATTACTAGCTTTCTCCATGGTATGGGGGCTCGGCATCTGTCCCGAGCATGGTTTTGGCTTTTTCAAATCTATCAACCTATGCGCTCAGCGGCGATCGCCAGCTACACCCGTGTTATTTACTCGAGAACAAGTGTGGAGACTTGTCGTCGACCTCGAGTAAGGCCTTGGCTTTCTTCAAAGCCACGCGACCTTTACGCTCAGCCACGATCTTCAGCTATGCCCATTACTGGCTTTCTCCATGGTATGGGGGCTCGGCATGTGCCCCGAGCATGGTTTGAGCTTTTTCAAACGCATCAACCTATGCGCTCGGTGGCGATCGCCAACTACACCCGTGCTATCTAACCGAGAGTAAGTGTGGGGGCTCGTCGTCGACCTCGAGCAAGACCTTGGCTTTCTTCAAAGCCACACGACCTTTACGCTCGGTCACGACCTTCAGCTACGCCCATTACTGGCTTTCTCCATAGTATGGGGGCTCGGTATCTGCCCCGAGCATGGTTTGGGCTTTTTCAAACCCATCAACCACGTGCTCGGCGGTAACCGCCAGCTACACCCGTGCTATCTATCCGAGAACAAGTGTGGGGGCTCGTCGTCGACCTCGAGCAAGGAGCTGGCTTTCTTCAAATCCATGCAACCTTTACGCTCGGCCACAATCTTCAGTTACGCCCATCACTGGCTTCCCTAAGGTAGGGGGCTCGGCATCGGCCACGAGCATGGTTTGGGCTTGTTCAAGCCCATCAACCTAGGCGCTCGACGATGACCTCTGGCTACACCCATACTATCTGAGACATGTAAATAAGGGATCGGTGTCGCCCTCGCGCAAGACCTTGGCTCTTTCAAGCCATACCTTTTTACTCCTGGCGACGACCTTCAGCCACGACCGTTTCAAAAGTTTTCATTAAGGTTTAGGGTGGCAGCCTTCGGCAAACGCCCCGAGCTTCGGATCGATGGTTGACCATCCTTTCACCCGCGAGCAACTCGGGATTTGCGGCTTTTAAGAGCCAAAACTCCGAATAGTTCGAGGGCGGCAGGGGAGCCACCGACCCAGGACTCTCTCCGAGCTTCCGAATCAATTGATCGGCCCACCACTCACCAATGAACAACCCGGGGTTTACGACCCTCAAAGCCAAAACCCCAAATTGTTCGAGGGTGATTGGTGCGCCACCAATCCGGAACTCTCGGACCAAAGTTCTACTTCTAGGACACCCGCCTTCGGTAGGCATCCGAATCGTTTGGCAGATGAATCAATCCCAATTCCTGATAAAAAACAATGAGGGGATGGGGATTATATAACCCCCTGAGAAGCGCATTTATTGCATCGGGAAGTCCAAACGACGGAAGGCGAAACGTCGCCATTAATGCTTATCGGAAGGCGAAATTCCACTAATTATGCGTTGCCTGCAAGAAGCTACCATGCGGCCTTTGTGCCTCGGTGGCGACCCCTTACAAGGCCGAGCTCGGCAACAATCCTCACTCAATGAATCATCAAAGTTAAAAACGTCAGGAGTTTTTTTATTACTCATTGTGCGCCAGTACTGGCAGCACAAATACAATGAAAAGCTTACAAATCACTCATGCTCGGCTTAAAACTCAAATTCGGTGCTTGTCTCGAGTTCCTTCTCACGCTCGGCCGGCCCAACCGGGGAAGGCTTTCCAGTAACTGAGCTTTCCGCATCGTCAGGTTGGGCCCCTTCCAAGAAAAAGGTCAGAGAAGGTCCTAATACGGAATTGCTCGCCTCCTCGATTAAACCGGTGCCTAGCACCAATTTCAACCTGTAGATATCCAACTCTTTCTCAACAACAACCTCACGAAGAAAAGACTCCAAAGCCTACCGTCCACTCGAGGCATCCGAGATCGACCAGTTCGTCTCAATTACCCACCAGTCCCAGTTGGCTATGGCTTTCCTCAGACGAGCGACCTCCAAGCTGAGCTCCGTAGACTTATTCATGAAGTAATTCACTGTGGCCGCTCGGTCCCGAGCCTGCTTACATTGGCGAGCCAGAGCACTCTCCATGGCCTCCAGCCCAGCTCGGACCAAGGAGGCCTCGGCAGAAATGTGGTCGGCACCGAGGACCTCATGCATCTATCAAAAAGATGGAAAAAACAACAAGTCACAAAAGAAATTAAAAAAGCACAAGTCATGGAGCATCTGCCAAAAAATTATCTTGCATTAAGTTCAAAATTTTTGTACTACAAAATGCGGTTGCCAGTCCGTGCGAGGCATTTACAAAATCAAACGGGAGAACCTAAACTATGCTTAGGGGGGGGGGGGGAGTGGCACCTCTTCATCAGTAGGGTCGCCCCCGACCTCCACTTGGTGAGGGTCCCCCATCTCCTCGCCACCGGGTGTCGGTGGATGCTTGGGATGCCGGTTGTAGTGGAGGAGGTCGACCCTCTTGTCCGGATAGATCAACTGAAAATGCTCCTTAGCCTTATCATAGGCCTCGTCTTGTGCCAGGATCACGGTATCCGCCATGGTGATCTCCGCCTCCTCCATGACCTTCCGCACCTTCTCAGCTTCTGTCTGGACCTTCTCCTTGAGACGATCCACCTCTTTCTTGTGATAATCGACTATCGAGGCCATCTGGGCCTCGTGGACTGCCTCCATGCTTCAAGCCTCCTTCAGCTCGTCCGACAGCTTGGTCACCTCGTGGAAATACTTCTCCGCATTCCTCCTCTCAATGAGGACCTCCTTCTCCAAGCACTTCTGAAAGTGCTGCCCATGAAGCATCGCCTGTCTGAGGAAGAAAAAGTTTGAAAAAATTCTAGAGTCTAAACTCAAAGCAAAATTACGAGTACTCATTGAGAGCTGCACCTGAGACCACCTCATAAAGGCCATCTCAGACGTCTACATCGCTAGAGCCATACGATCTCGCTCTGTGTCAATGTTCCTGACCACCTCTATGGCCACTGGACCCTCAAGCAAGGAATCCCCTGCGAGAATCGACCAATCTGGGGCATGCAGCCTCAGTCCCTGTTGCCCGACCATCTGCTCGGCACTGGGCCAAGGAGGGGGAAGCCTCTGCTCCGGGACCTCAAAGGTCTTTCTGCTACCAGAGCTTCCCCATGCCTCCCTAGATGCCCTCGGCGTGTGCTGATGCTTCTTTGCCCTCTTCGAGAACTGCTCCATATCCTCCGAGGCCGGTCCCTTGCTGAACCCCACGCCTTGGGCAGCCGCCTCTTCCTGCTCCGCCTTCTTTTCCTTCTCCGCCCTCCTCTTGGCAGCAACGGGTAACAAGGCCTGCCTGTTGTCAAGCTATTTGGCCGTCATCTCTGCAAAATGGAAGACGAGAGGCAAATGTTAACACAAAGACAGAAAGATAGGAAGATTCAAAACAAAAATATACTAGGGTCGGCTGGGCTCAGTCCAGCTCGGGCCAGGTGTATTTCTGTCACTCGGGCCACCCTATGCTGTGCCCCCCAACGATCTTCTCCACCTTCACCCATTCTTTCTCCGTCAACTCGCTGCGCTTCGGAGGTTTATGGTTTGGCTTAAAAAAGTTCCAGGCGATCGAAATCCTCCATGGCTTCTCGCTTCGGACTATGAAGTACTTCTCCTTCGATCTTTTGATGGAGTCCGGATGGCCGTGCATCATCTTTTTGTAAGGTCGCGGTGAAAGAGAGAGGATTCCCTCTGCATCACCTAATGAGCTCATCTCCAAGATAGTGCGGAAGTATGTGAGCCTCGGCTTGATCCTTTTCTCCTGGCACTTCAAGATAAAGCAGACCAAATGTTTCTGCGAATTGGGGCTGTACTGCATCGGGCTCAACTTCACCCAATTCAAAACCCTCTTGATGAAGGGGTGCAACGGCAGACTAAGTCCCGAGATGAAGGCATCCTCGAGAAAAATGCAGTAGCCCGGCGCAAGAGTGGTGGTCGGACGAATACCGGGGCTTGGAATTAGGAGTTCGAACTCCTTAGGGATAAAGTATGCCGCCCTCAGGATGTGCAGGTAGTCCGCCCTCAGGACACACTGGATACCGTCCATCCTGATCTTCACCCGACTCTCGTCACCCGGCACGGAGGGGAGCGGAGCAAGATCCTTAACATCATCAGGATACATCCTAATCGACCTGGGATTTTTAAAGGTGACAGGGGCAAACTCAAACCCCGGTCCAGGGCCATATTTATCTGGCACGGTGGGGCTATCCGGACGGATCCACTTCCTCTTCCTCCTACGAGGACGAGATTTTCTCTTCGGAGACGGGGTCGACAATGGTGGCAGAGGAGGGAGATCACCCCTGCCCTCGGCTACCCCTTCTGCAGTACTTTCCCCCGCATCTCCTCGAACATCGTCTCCCCCGACACCCTGATCGGGCTCCCCCTAGTTCCCCTCGGAATCTTCCTCCTCATCCTCCTCGTTCTCAACGTCCCCCCTCTCCCTCGGGGTCCTGCTATTCTTCATCGCCCTCCTCTTCCTCCTCGTCCTCCTCGTCATCAACATCCCCCTGTCCCTCAGGGTCCTGCTTTTCTTCATTACCCTCCTCTTCCTCCTCGTCCTCGTCGTCATCAACATCCCCCTCTCCTTCGGGGTCCTCCTCTTCCTTCCCGCCCTCGCCCCCATCCACAGGCTCCTTCCCTGGCCTGTGAGATCTCAAAGGTTGCACGACAAAAACTACCTCATCCCTGTCATCCGACCCTGGATCTGTCAGAACCTCCTCTTTAATTCCATAATTGCCTAGGGACCAAGACGTCAAAGGTGACTCAGCTTCCTTCTCGGAACGGCCTGACGAGCTTGCCTCAGAGCTAGACTGAGAGCGTGACATTACGAATCAGAAATACTAACCTGAAAATACCGTGCAAATGGAAAGATCAACGAAAAAAGATCATCGACGACAAACGAGAAAAAACCCCTGTTCTTGAAAGTTGGAAAACACAAGTGAGCAAAAACAAAGGAAAAAAAGAGGGGGAGGGGGGATTTATAACAGAGAAAGAGACTCCTCAAGTTTCGCAAAAAGGTCTAACCGTTGGATCTTGATCATCAAGATCCAACGACCACTAAGACCTAAGTCGCTTCGATTCACGTGTCTGTGACAGCAGCATGGGGTGCAAAATTACCCCTTTACCCT
Source organism: Hemerocallis citrina (assembly GCA_017893485.1). NCBI lineage: Eukaryota > Viridiplantae > Streptophyta > Magnoliopsida > Asparagales > Asphodelaceae > Hemerocallis > Hemerocallis citrina. The sequence goes on from CM030363.1 coordinate 113,810,366, forward strand.
CGGCACTCTCAGCCGATACAAACGGCTTGGAACGCATGGCCAGCCACTTGTGAGGACCCCAGGCTTTTCCAACAAGTCAGGAGGCTCGACGCTCGGATGGTTCCGCGAGCCCCAAATTCCTCCTCTATTTGACAGGAGGCTCGACGCTCGGATGGTACCGCGAGCTCCAAAATCCTCCTTTATTCGACAGGAGGCTCGACTCTCGGATGGTTCCACGAGCCCCAAATTCCTCCTCTATTCGACAGGTGGTTCGGTGCTCGGATAGTGCCGTGAGCCCCAAAATCCTCCTCTATCTCGGCAGGAGGCTCGGCGCTCGGATGATACCTCGAGCCCCAAATTCCTCCTCTATTCGAAAGGAGGCTCGACGCTCGGATAGTGCTGCAAGCCCCAAAATCCTCCTCTATCTCGGCAGGAGGCTCGGCACTCAGATGGTACATCGAGCCCCAAATTCCTCCTCTATTCGACAGGAGGCTCGACACTCGGATGGTTCCGTGAGCCCCCAAATTCCTCCTCTATTTGACAGGTGGTTCGGCACTCGGATAGTGCCGCGAGCCCCAAAATCCTCCTCTATCTCGGCAAGAGGCTCGACGCTCGGATGGTACCATGAGCCCCAAAATCCTCCTCTATCTCGGCATGAGGCTCAGCACTCGGATGGTAGCTCGAGCCCCAAATTCTTCCTCAATTCGACAGGAGGCTCGACCCTCGGATGGTACCACGAGCCTCAAAATCCTCCTCTATTCGACAGGAGGCTCAGTGCTCAGATGGTACCGCGAAGCCCCAAATTTCTTCTCTATTCGACAGTAGGTTCCGCGCTCGAACGGTACCGTGAGCCCCAAAATCCTCCTCTATTCAACAGGAGATTCGGTGCTCGGATGGTACCGCAAGCCCAAAATCCTCCTCTATTCGACAGGAGGTTCAGTGCTCGGAGGGTGCCGCGAGCCCCAAAATCCTCCTCCATTCGATTGGAGGCTCGGCGCTCGGATGGTACCTTAAGCCCCAAATTCTTCCTCAATTCGACAGGAGGCTCGACCCTCGGATGGTACCACGAGCCTCAAAATCCTCCTCTATTCGACAGGAGGCTCGGCGCTCGGATGGTACCGCGAGCCCCAAATTCCTCTTCTATTCGACAGTAGGTTCAGCGCTCGGACGGTACCGCGAGCCCCAAAATCCTCCTCTATTCGACAGGAGGTTCGGCGCTCGAATGGTACCGCGAGCCCCAAAATCCTCCTCTATTCGACAGGAGGTTCGGCGCTCGGAGGGTGCCGCGAGCCCCAAAATCTTCCTCCATTCGACAGGAGGCTCGGTGCCCGGATGGTACCGCGAGCCCCAAATTCCTCCTCTATTCGTCAGGAGGATCGGTGCTCGGATGGTACCGCAAGCCCTAAAATTCTCCTCTGTTCAATTGGAGGCTCGACGCTCGGATGGTGCCACGAGCCGCTATGATCCCCTTGCTTTTCCAACAAGTGAAGGGCTCGTCCGCCGACCTAACGCTCGGCAAGAAGGTGCCTAGCTCCTGACTCCTGCATCTCTTTGCCTTTCCAACAAGTGAGGGCCTCGCATACCGACCCCCCTACTCTCTCGGTCAAACGGCATTAGGGTCGGTGCTCGGTTAGCACCGCGAGCCCCAAATCTATCCCCCTAAAATCGAGGGGCTCGGCTGACGACCCCATATGCTCGACAAGAAGAACTCTTGCTCCACAGGTCTCGTCGCCCCCTTGCTTTTCCAACTAGTAAAGGGGCTCGTCCGCCAACCCTCTATGCTCGGCCGGCCGAGCTCCGACGATCCGCATGACTCCAATAGGGGATCCCTTCACCCTACTCTACTGACATCTTCTGGAAGATACAGATCTTATTCCTCGCCGTACACACCACCCCGCTCTTTCTACAGAGGCAAAAAAATACTCCTACACGGCTGGGTCACCCAGCCCTCCAGGTGTGGGTGGCTCCTGATATGGGTCAGATGACGTGGCCCCTCCTAGGCCACAGGATCCCCTCAAAAGGCGCCACACCCCCGATCATCCAGATCAGCCACGTCAGCCCTAAAACCACTTGGGCTCCCGCCACGTCAACCCTAAACCGCTTGGGTTTTCACCACGTCAGGCCCACAGGCGACCGAGTCCAGATCTGGCTCCAAACGGGTCCAGACCCGGTTAGCATGGCCTATAAATACCAGGCCCTCTACCCCTTCAAAAGGTAATCAATCTTGGGTTTTTAACATGTATGTCCCTAACAAATATGTGAATATCACATATACCCCTCAGAAATGTGTATTTTCATATTTACCCCTAACAATGTGTGTCCAACCTCTTAGTTACCCCTTAAATGTAAACTACATTAAAAACATAAAATATATAAAATATGCAATTCTGTTTAATAGATTTTATGTAAAATGACTGAAATATCATTCCTCCACTAGTCAAGCTTCTTCTTCTTACTTTTTTACAAACTAAATCAACTATAAAACCAATTGAAATACATCAACAATTCTCAATTTTTATTCAGTTTTCTTAATAAATGGACAAATTTACAATATATCTTTGTAATTTCATATTCTTTATCATGTTTTCTAGCCAAATTTGCCACTAATCTTATAAATTCCATATACACGTAGTTTGAAGCAACTTTTAGGGATAAATATTAAATAAGATTATATTGTTAGGGGCACATATGAAAATACACATTTTTGAAGGATATATATGATATTAGCATATTTGTTAGGGATATACGTGTTAAAAACCCATCAATCTTTCCCCTCTCATACCCTAGTTACTGTTACTCTTCTTCAGTGACTGACTAGATCGTCGGAGGGCCTGCCACCGATACCAACCCCGGTGTTTCTAGGCCGAGTGCAGGTACACGAGACCTCTGGATCCGAGCCAAGCATTCGATCTCCACCTCGCTCCCGCCTCTACTCCCGAGCCGTCCCCCCTGGCTGAGGGTCGGCCATACCATCCGTACCGAAGCTTCCGCAAAAATACAAATCGAAAAGAACTCACATCTGGTGCAGCCACCCCCAAAAACAACCCGCATCAGATCCGATGCTTCTTGCTTCTTTGTTTGTGTAATGACGACTTGTTGTCAGAATCATTATCGGAGTCAAAGATTCAAGTCGTAATGCTGCTACTTATTCGATGTTCACTAGTAAAGAGATTCACTATGCCTAAATCTTCAATTGTTTGCTTCAATATGTCTCCTCGAATGTTATTTGTCTCTGGTGTTACCTATTTGCTTACACTGTGTTTTTTGTTGAATACAGATTTTATTAAAGTTTTGTTTAATAAAGATTTGTTTGCATGTAGACTAGCATTGACTATTACAGGAGTTCGTATTGCAACTTATCTGGATTATATAAGATGTGGAGTATATGCTTTTTCAGTATGAGGAAGTTAATTATTATGTATTGATAAAGAAATTGCTTTGAATCACTTGCTCTCACTCCATGATTCACGTCTTAATATATATATATTTTTAAAGTAAAAAATTTCAATATAGTCTAACCTCGAATCTGAAATCTCTTTTATATTAGTTATGTATGGACAATGCACGTAAGATGGTAGATTTACATGCGACAACTTTCCCATTATAATAGTTACTAATAATATACACGTACGATGCACTTCTTTATAAATATATATATTTTAAAAAAAAATCTGATGTTGTCTGGCATAGAACCTAAGACATTCTTTATATTAGTTATGCATGTGCATTGCACTTGTTTGTTGGGTTACAATGCACATGTTTGTTTGGTTACAAATTGAGTTTGTTTGGTGACAAACTCTCCCATTAAAATAGTAGAGATTACTAGTATTTAGTATGTGCGATGCACGTGTTAATAAATATATATTTTTAAGTAATATAAATAAAGACTGCAATGGGATAATTGGAGTTGCACGTGCGATACACAGATTTATTTTGTTACAATTTACAAGTGTGATGCACGTCTTAACATTTATATATATTAAAGCATATCTATCTCTATCTCTATATATAATGGGAGAGTTGGAGTTATATGTGCGATAGTCTGTGCGATGCATGTTTTAATAAATAGTTGAAGTTATACGTACGATACACGTAAGTTGGAGTTGTACGTACGATACACGTAAGTTAAAGTTATCTGTTCGATGTACGTTTTAATAAATACGGATTTTTTAAAGTAGAAAAATATAATGGGAGAGTTGGAGTTGCACGTGCGATACACAGATTTGTTTTGTTACAAAAGGAGAGAGTTGGAGTTGCACATTCAATGCACGGATTTATTCTAAAGTAATGAATATAATGGGAGAGTTGGGAGTTGTGCGTGTGTTGCACGTATTTGTTTTGTTACAAATGAGGTTTGTTTGGTGACAAACTCTTCCATCAAAATAGTAGAGATATATTAGGAGTTTTTAATACGTATAGACCTAACAAATATGTTAATATCATATATGTCCCTAAAAAATGTGCATGTTCATATTTGCCCTTAACAATATGAGCATAATTTTTTATTTATCCCTAAAAGTTTTCTCAAACTAGCTATATTTGCGGGAAGGGATATAACTCAGCGGTAGAGTGTCACTTTGACGTGGTGGAAGTCATCAATTCAAATTTGGGTAGGAAATGTGAGGAAGAAGATGACGTTACAAAGATGTACTATAAATTTGCTCATTTTAAAAAATAACTGAAGAAAATTTGTGAAGAGTTGATGTGTTTCAGTTGGGATTATAGATGATTGAGACTATTAGGAATAAGAAGATAACATTAGACTGGTAGGAAATAATATTTCAGTCATTTTTCATCAAGTCTATCAGAGAAATTTGAATATATTTTTCTCTTCTGATGATTGTAAAGTAGTTTTGAGTAGAGGGATAATTAGGAGATGAAACACACATTGTTAAGGGCAAATATGAAAATATATATTTGAGAGAGGTATATATGACATTCACGTATTTGTAATGAGGCTACGTGCTAAAAACCCTATATGTTACTCCCTCCGTTTCAAAATATAAGTCATTCTAGGTTTTTACACAACTATTAAAAAACAACTTAGGATTGAGTAAAAGTACTCAATATTCTTGATTTTTGAAGCTTACAAATAAGATATCAATTGTACAATATCCTATTTATCATCCTCTATAATTTTTTATTAATTCTCTTATTAAAATAAAAAAGGATAAAATTAAAAGTTTCATAAAAAATAAATTATGGATATTTAAAAGTAATATGATATTTGACTTATATTATGAAAAAGAAAATATAGAATGACTTATTAGAGCATCCACAGTCGTTGATGGTAAAAATATGCATAAATGGATAAATGGATATTGCAATCTCTCGTTTTGCTGCAGTCGTAGAACGTTATTTTTTTGCTTTTTAAATTAAAATAATAACAGACAGTGCTTCATGTTTCGCCAGAGAAGAAAAAAAAAAAAAAACATTTAAAACGGTGGGATGGCATATCATGTTCCGTCGAAGAAAAAAAAAAATTAAATGGTGGGATGGCTGCACTTCAAGTGCCGTCCGAGGGAAAAAATCGTAATCTAAGTGCAAAAAGAAATTATAAAAAAATTATAAAAAATTACAAAAATTACAAAAAATTACAAAAAATTACAAAAATATTACAAAAAAAATACATAGAGGGAGGGACGGTACTTCAAGTGCCGTCCGAGAAAAGTGGGGGTTTTTTTGGTTTTTTTATTACGAAATTAATTTTTTTTTTGGAGGGACGTGCCGTCCGACCATAAAAAATATAATTTTTTATGTGCGATAGCACTTCAAGTGCCGTCCGACCATTAATTTTTTTTTTTTTTGTGCGACGGCACTTCAAGCTCCGTCTAGGGCTGTAAATCGGATCGGACGGGATCAACAACCATATGTTCAAGCTCGGACCGAAGTTCTAATCGGACGGGCTTATGTCCGGTTCGGTCTAGGTCGGACAAAATTTTTATAGTCCGGACTCGGTTCGATAAAGCATCGGACCGCAATAATACTCGGACGGACTTATGCTCGGCTCGAACTCGGTAAAGAATCGGACCTAATAATTTGTTCGAGTTCGGTTCGTATAACAGTTCGGACGATCCACAGGTCGGACCATTTCTCGAGCCGGACTTGGACGGACGACGGATCGTCCTGTTCATTTTACACCCCTAGCTCCGTCTCTTATATATGCATATTTCTCATTTTCATTCTCATTTATAGCAATCTCCTGTAGTGATTTATGCATAATATGCATATTTCGCCAACGACTGTAGCGCTCTTTTTAACCAAATATATATATTATGCATATTTAACAGATGCTCTTACATTTTGAAACGAGAGGAAGTATTAGTCTGAGTTAAATGGGTGGATCCATAGAATTGTCCATAAGATTTCATTTAGACAGGCAAAAAATGTAATGTAAGCAAAAGATGCTCATCGTGTAACACGGCAGTATTAATTAACTTGTTAAATACTACCCTCTCTCTGTTTCCAATATTTAATCATCATGAGCATCAATGAACAAATAACGACACCATCCAAATTATGCTTTAGTGGGAATAAAATGCCGGCGTATTTTAGCTTGCAGTTGCAGTTGCAGCAGCTATCATCACCAACGGTCGGTGCTGTTTCTTCCTCATACTATTTCGTACCACCGAATCCAAATCCAAATCTTCAATCCCTCTCTATTTCTCAGATAAGTAATGCTATATCCACTACTAATTTCACTACATTTTTTTTCACTAGCTTAGGTGACACACTCCAATAGGTAGGGAAAGATAGAGTAGGTGGGAGAACTCTCCAATAGGAAAATGCTACCTAAGGTAGTGAAAAAAATGGTAGTGAAATTGGTAGTGGCTAAAGCATTACTCTTCTCAGATAATGACAACAAAAAATCATCCTAAAATCATACTAAAACAATCTTACCGATCTAGATCCCTTTCTTGTTCTTCATTCGTTGGTGCTTCTTCTGTTTCTGTTCCGAGGGGATCCAGATTCAGCTGCTGATTCCAACATGGATGAGGTTCAGAGACGGCTCGTGTTTGAAGACGAGTAAGATCTCTTTCCCCCTCTTTCTCTCTTTTTGTTGTTTTCTTTGCAGGAGATTTACTATTTTTGTTATTTGAGTGTGTTTAAAAAGTTTTAATGATTTGGTAGGGTAATGCTATATTCACTATCAATTTCACTACAATTTTTCTTTTCACTACAATTTTTTCTTCACTACCTTATGCGTACATTTCAATAGGTAGGGGAAGATAAAGTAGGTGGGAGAACTCTCTAGTAAGACTATGCCACCTAAGATAGTGAACAAAATGATAGTGAAATTGGTAGTGGATGAAGCATTACTTGATTTGGTTTGGCAGTTATGTTTTGGTTGATGAGCAGGATCGTGTTATTGGACACGAATCCAAATACAACTGTACCTACCGATTCTTCGATTCCCACGCACGCCTTCATTTCTTTGTTACACCCTCCGTTTTAAAATATATGACATTTAAGCTTTTTTTTCCCTCATAATATAAGTCAGTTTAGATCTTCGAGAAGATATCTTTGTGAAGCTTTATATAAATTTGTCAATTTTACTTTTTAAAAAAAAAATTAATAAAAAATTATTGAGGAGGGCAAATAGGACATTGTACAATTGATGACTCATTTATAAGTTTCAAAAATCAAGAATATATAATACTTTTACTCGATCCTAAATTGTTTCTTAAGAGTCGTGTAGAAACCTAGATGGAGTATTTTTTTGCTTTGATTTATACTCACTAGCATTTTGCGCGTGCGATGCACGCCTTAATAAACAAGTTGGAGTTGTCCCGTGTGATGCACGTTTTAAAGCATATATTATGTGCGATATATGTAAGTTGGAGTTGTCCGTGCAATGCATGTTTTAATAAATATATATATTTTTAAAGTAAATAAAGATACAATGGGAGAGTTGAGGTTGCACGTGTGATGCGCATGTTTGTTTTGTTACAAATGGAGTTTGTTTAGAGTTACATGTGCAATACACGTAAGTTAGAGTTATCTGTGCGATGCACGTTTTAATAAATATATATTAGTAATTTACACGTGCGATCCACGTCTTTATAAATATATATATATATTAAAAAATTCCGACATTGTTTGGCATCAAACCTAGGATCTCCTTTATATTAGTTATGCATGTGCATAACACGTGTTTGTTGGGTTACAATGCACATGTTTGTTTGGTTACAAATATAGTTTGTTTGGTGACAAACTCTCCCATTAAAATAGTAGAGATATATTTTTTTTAAATTTCATGCAATGAACGTCGTTATAAATATATATATTTTTAAAAAAATTCTTACGTTGTATGGCATCAAACCTAAGACCTCTTTTATATTAGTTGTGCATGTGCATTGCACGTGTTTCTTGGGTTACAATGCACGTGTTTGTTTGGTTACAAATTGAGACTCTCCCATTAAAATAGTAGAGATATATTTTTTTTTAAAAAAAATCGTGTGATGCACGTCTTTATAAATATATATATTTTTTAAAAATTCTGACGTTGTCTGGCATCGAACCTAAGACCTCCTTTATATTAGTTATGCATGTGCATTGCACGTGTTTGTTTTGTTACAAATGGAGTTTGTTGGTTACAAACTTCTCCATTAAAATAGTAGAGATATTTTAAAAGTAAATAGAGAATATAATGGGAGAGTTGGCGTTGCACGTGCAATGCACGAGTTTATTTTGTTACAGATGAGTTTTGTTTTGTGACAAACTCTTCCATTAAAATGGTAGAGATTACACCCTCATCTGTTTCTGTAGAACCCCGTATTTTCAAATGTTATTTTTATATTTGGGAATGAATTTAAATTTATTTTTGGAGAATTAATGAACATTTTCAGAAAAATTTATCTTTTGTACACGTGCAAAATACGTGCAAATGCTTTTATGAGAAGTGTGAAAATTTAGTTTTCTTTATGAAAAATCTTTACTTATTATTTGAGATTTATTTAGTATTTTTCCAGATTTTTCTGTAATTTATTGGAGCTATTTGCAGTTTTTGAGAAAAGAAGGACCTTTTTGCAAAATTGACATTTTTAGGGTTAAAGTGCAAAATGTATATTCTGGACGTTTTGAACAGTACTAATTGAGATTTAGAATGCATATTTTCTTATAAAACCTAATTTAAATGAGTTTTGAATGGATTTCCAAAGAATGATGTATATATGTAAATTATATTTTGAAAAGGGTTATTTTGCAAAGTGTGGGTAAAACCCTAATTACCCATCCGGCATATTTAAGAGAATTTCTTTTCCAGCCGTCATTTCTGATAAAATATTGTATTTTGGAAATTTATTTTGTGGAGCAAAGAGCTTTGGATCTAGCAAAAAGGAGGATTCATTTCGTGGACTTTTCTCTATTCTAAGGTGAGAGATATAGAAATTGTTTTGTGGTTTGATTCATGTGTGTGATTGTTTTGTTTGTTGATTTTGTGAGAATCATAATTCGTCTTGATTGATTGATCTATGTGTTCAAATATCACGATGTAATGATTGGATGTTGTGAACCATATAGATGTTGCAACGTGGTATGAACCATGTGGAAATGGTGGATGAAATAGTAGATTTTTTATCATTAAAATTGTTTGCCAAAAGCATGTTGAGATTTGTGTATGAATACCTGGACATTAGATTCATAATTCAGATTTGATTTAGATTTGTGAAAGAAACTTAGATCTTGTAAAACCCTAACAAAGGATTTGTGATTTAGAATATGAGAGTTTAGATCTTGACACATTAATGTTTTGAGTGAAATATACATATACCTGATGAGATTCGTTGAGAATCATTATTTTTCCCTGATTAAGAACTATTTACATGATCATTAGTTCATTAGAAGCTCCAGAATTCGATTTTGTAATCAGACCTAATTTTGAAATTCTGTAGGCCGACAGTCGACTGGTCTACTGTGCAGTCGACTGGTACGAGCCTAATATTTTATTTTAGATTTGTTGAAAAAGTTGCTCTGGACAGTCGACCTAGCCCTAGGCAGTCGACTGGTCCACTGAGAAAATTATTTTCGTAAGAATTATTAGTCCTTCTGGATAGTCGACCTATTAACCATTTAAGTCGACTTATACACTTAGAATATTTTTGAGAAGATTATTGGAAATTACCTCGGGTAAGTCGACTGACCCTCTTGTAAGTCGACTGTGACGAAACGTAGTTTATTTTTGTAAAATCTTGAATTTGGTCCTCTGGACAGTCGACTTATCACCAGTATGAGTCGACTGGTACTGAAGGACATTTGTAAACTTCGGTGTTAATTCGAATGATTAGTTTTTATATATTTGATATTTCAGTTCAGTTTAAGATTAAGCAATTGACCTTGAGATATTCAGTTGAGTATGTCATTGAGACATTTAGTTAAGCCACTTTGTTTAGTGGAATTTCAGTTTAGACATTTGAGTTTGAGTCTCTAGAGGCGTATGACCCTAGTATACCGGTGTTGAGTATTTGGTTGAGGCCCATTGAGGCATTTCAGTTATTTGAATTTAAATTTAGGCCGGTAGGGTGCATCACTCTAGGAGATTCGTTAAGTAATCAAATTAACCAAAATTTTAAGGACAGGTACTAGTGGTGATATGATGAATGGGAACATGAGTCACGAACCTCAGTATGGCTTTCGGTGTGGGATTTAATCTCCGGAATTATCACAGTAGATTATTAGTGGTGTGGGATATGTCTCCGAAATTATCACAGTCTTGTGGTGTGGGACAATCTCTGGAATTATCACGGTAACTATTGTGGTGTGGGATTGATCTCGGGAATTATTGGAGTCGAGGTGAAGCACATGTGGTATTCGTATGGGGATGTGTCAATGTTTCGGTATGGGATGATCTCCGGAATTATTCAAGTGAAATATCTTGGGTGTGGGATCCATCTCCGGAATTATCGGGCATGTGATACTATCCATGGTTTATCTTTATCTTGTAGTAGTCATCATGTTAGGATTAGTTCATAACGTAGGGATTGAACCCTATGAAGTGAAGACGTTAAGGGCTTGCACCGAACCTATGTAGAATGGGATGCATAGACTTCGACAAGTACGCATTAGAGAGTCTGCATTTAGAACTTGTGTTTTCTTGGCTTGATTTTATGCATGTGGTTTTCTTGTTTTCTACACATGACACTTAGCTTAGTATCACTTGATGTTTTATGTTACCTTTCATTTCGTACTTTCCATATTCCTTTAGTACTTGTTGTTTAAGAATTTATGAGGTATGAGCTTATGTTGTTTATTTGTTTATTTTTATATTTCTCACACCATTTATGGCTGACCCCTTTAGTTTGGGGGTTAGGGATCATCTCTAGCCTCACATGTTGCAGGTAGATGCTTAGAGTTGGAGATGGAATGCTTAAGTTGGTTTGAGAATTAATTGACCTATAAGAGATTGTGTAAAATTGTAATATTAGTTATTGAGTTAAATTAGTGTTGTAAATGAAGAGAATATTGAGTTGAGTTGTTTAGATTTCCGCTGTGCATTGTAAATGATTTGTTGTAATAAATGTTGAAAATTTTAGTGGTGCTGATTATGTTTAATATTGTATTGAAGTGGATCACTGGAAATGTGCCACGTATTTTCTATGTTATTAATCTAGAAATTCGGGGCGCTACAGTTTCAAAATATGAGTCATTATAGTTTTTTTTTTTCCTCCAAAATATATTAACTTTAGGTTTTCAATATGAGTAACGCTACATCTACTACCAAATCCACTATCTTTCTCTTCATTATCTTAGGTGGCACACGACGGTTGGCGGTTTCTACTATCTACTATACAACAACATTTACTAATAGTATGCCACTTAAGGTAGTGAAGAGAAATGTAGTGAATTTGGTAGCGGGTGTAATATCCCGGTTGGATATTATATTTGTATTATAATTATTTTTAAAAAATTAAAATATTTTTTATGGAAATTTCTTGGTTTTACTAATAAAAAGTCATCTGTGTATATATACTAGTAAGTATATATGTATTGTATCGGTTTTGTGCACTTGTACAAAATCCTAAAAAATGCATTTTTGAGAAAATATCTGAAATATCTGGGACTGATATTAAAAATTATTGTTTTATTTTTTATTTTCAGAATTAAAATATTTTTGATGGATATTACCCGGTTTTACTAATAAACATTATCTATATATATACCTGTCTGTATACATCTGTATTGTATCAAATTGATACTGGAATCTTCCGAACCGATAATAAAATTATTTTTATTATTATTTCTAAATTAAAATATTTTTGGTAGAGATTATTCGTTTTAACTAATAAAATTTATCTGTATAGACAAGTATATGTACGTATATGTACTGTATCAATTTCGTACGTTGTCCGAAATCATGTAGTATGTGATTTTGGAAAAATAAGTCTTATTATTGATCAATCATGATAAAATCGAAGGTTAGGAACGAATTAGGGTTTGGTTGCAATTTAAATTTGCAAATTGACAAATTAGGGTTTGATTGCAATTTAAATTTGCAAATTGAACTCCAATTGTTTTGAGCCACAAAGAGAGAAAGACAAGTGGCTCTCTTCTCACCCATAAGCTCTCTCTCTCTCCCTCTACTTAAGTGGCCGACCAAGCTATGGGGCAAAACCCCATTTTCATTTTCTCGTTTCCTTCACTCTCATCTCATTCTCATTCTTCTTGTTTTGTTTTAAAGTTTAGAAGAAAAAAAATTCGGAAGAAAAGAAAAGAAAGAGTGGGTTCATTAGGGATTGTTCTTGAGAGGAGGAGCAAGAACAAGGAAGGAGAAGGAAGAGCTAGCAAGTCCTTCCAACCATTTGGGTGGGGGTTTCTCACCTTTTATGTATTGTTATTATTATTGTTATTGATTAATAATCTCAAGATTTGGACTAATTCATGATGGATATAAGTAGTATGGATTGAAAGTGTTTAAATGCAAAGATTGAAGTAGTAGAACTAAAACAAAACCCTAAAGATTCAATATTGTAGTTTTGATAGTTAGAATTAATTACTTATGCTAAAGTTTAAATCTTGAGCCTAATTTAATTTGAGAGGTTCTTATATGTGTTATTACCATGCTCTAATTTTTTTAGATTTTTCTGGGTTAATTTGATGGGTGAAACAAATCGTTTCACAAAAATAGCGAGCATAAAAAAGGAACTGCTGTTTGGGTTGATTCGACTTTTATTCAAGGGACTGGATTTTGAATTCCTTACAGAATCTGAAAAAGTGGTCAACTAGAAAGTTGTATTAGATATTTTTCCCTTTTCAAAATGGCCAATTTTGCTATATTCTGATAAGTATAGCAAAAGTTATAAGTTTTACAAGTTTCAGCTTTTGCTGTGTTTTTTGTTGTTCTTGAGTATTGTTCAAAGAGCTGGATTATGTGCTCTATAAGGAATCTGTAAAAGTGTTCAACTAGAAAGTTGTAGTAGATGTTCTCCCCTTTCCGAAATGGCCTATTTTGTTAGATTTTGATAAGTATTGCAAAATTTATGAGCTTTACAAATCTCAGCAGCCATCTTTCTGGCTGAAGCTCGCTGTCTGGATGGTTCGAAGTTTTTGCACCTCTTATTGATTAAATCTGAAAAAGTCTTCAACTAGAAAGTTGTAGTAGATGTTCTTCCCTTTCCAAAATGGCCTATTTTGTTAGATTCTGATAAGTATTGCAAAATTTATGAGCTTTACAAATCTCAGCAGCCAGTTTTTTGGCTGAAGCTCGCTGACTGGATGGTTCAAAGTTTTTGCACCTCTTATTGATTGAATCTGAAAAAGTGTTCAACTAGAAAGTTGTAGTGTATGTTCCAACATTTCCAAAATATACAATTTTGTTAGATTCCGATAAGTATAGTAAAAGTTACGACCTTTACAAGTTTTAGCTTTTGCTGTAACTTTTGCTGTGCTTTTGTTATTTTGAATTGTGTTCAAAGGACTGAATTTTGAGTTCCATGCGGAATATGAGAAAGTGGTCAACTAGAAAGTTTTAGTTTATGTTCCCACCTTTTCAAAATTTCTTATTTGGTTAGATTCTGATAAGCGGAGTAGAGTTATGACTTTTACAAGATTGACAGCAGCTAGCCTTTTTGGCTGAAGTTGCGGTCAAGATTGTTCAAAATTTTTGTACCTCTTACTTACTGAATTTGAAAAAGTTTTCAACTAGAGAGTTGTAGTAGAGTTTCTCACCTTTCCGAAATGTCCTATTTGGTTAGATTCTGATAAGCGGAGTAGGAGTTATGACCTTTACAAGTCACAGCAGATAGCCTTTTGGTTGAAGCTTCGCTGTTTACGTTGTTCGAGGTTTTTCTAGCCCTTAATGATTGAATCTGAGAAGGTCATTAACTAGAGAGTTGTAGTAGATGTTCTCTCCTTTTCAAAAAGTTCTATTTGGTTAGATTCCGATAAGCAGAGTAGGAATTATGACCTTTACAAGTCACAACAGCTAGCCTTTTGGCTGAAGCTTCTCTGTGTAGGTTGTTCGAGGTATTTCTACCCCTTAATGACGGAATCTGAGAAGGTCATCAACTAGAGAGTTGTAGTAGATGTTTTTCCCTTTCTAAAATGTTCTATTTGGTTAGATTCTGATAAGCGGAGTAGAAGTTATGACCGTTACAAGTCACAACAGCTGGCCATTTTGGCTGAAGCTTCGCTATTTAGATTGTTCGAGATTTTTGTACATCTTATTGATTTAATCTGAGAAAGTTTTCAACTAGAGAGTTGTAGTAGATGTTCTCACCTTTCTAAAAAGTCTAATTTTGTTGAATTCCAATAAGAGTAGTATTAATTACTTCTAGGTTGTTAGAAGGCTTGTTATGTTGCTTTTGGGTATAGAAGATCAAGTTTTTGTTAGTAAGCTTATACACGAAATTCTAGTTTATGTTAATTAGAGTTTTCGTGAATTGTTAGTAGTTTGACTTTACACTTGATTGTGAGTAATAGGTAATCCTTGTGCTCATAAGTCATGTAATAGGTATTGGTCCGTCTCATACGTAGCTCACCTGGATTGTATGTAGATTTTCGTTCATGCATAGCTCATTGGGCTCGTATGTAGTAATTATCTTGAATAGATAGGCGATGAGTGGATCCAAGGAGATCTTGTAAAGTTTAGGTTGAGATTTGGTAGATTGTATCAACAATTGTTACACTCTCTTGAAGATGGACACGTGCGGTGCTTTTTCATGATAAGTTGGAAGCACAGCGGCATGTCTCACTTATCTGAATCTTTTGGTTGCGTCTCATGGCAAGTTGAGAGTATGACTCTAGGTTGAGATTACCTTGTAGCTCGTACGGCCCCATTTGATTTGTTAGGGTTAGTGATATCGTTAGGCTAGTAACTGTTACTTAACCATTTTTATCTATGAATTGCCAAAGGGTGAGAGTTTGTGTTAGGGGTGATACCTTATAATCTGACTTCTCTTATAGGCCGACACTAGGTGGTGTTATTGGGATGTATCCCCCTGTCAAAGGAATACGGGCGGTGCTTTTTCATGATTAGTTGGGAGCATGGGATCCGTATCTCGGCTGTTAATTCTTGAAATGCCATGATAAGAATGAGAGGTTTTCCTAGAAAAATAGACTCTACGATGCCGTCAGGTTCTATGCCTTCTCATAATGAATTGAGGGTACGGCTCAAGGTTGTCTAGTATCTTGGGGTTCGTGTTGGCTTTTGAGTGAGGTCCGGTTCGCTGGGTAGATAGTGGCAAACATAGACACCACTGCTGTACCGCAGTAATGAAACTATACCGTATTTGCAACCTCACCAGTCACGTTGTATCTGTCAAGAACAGGAACGGTATAAGAGTAGAATTCATGACGCGGGTTCAAATCCTTATATATGAAAAAACGGCTTGATATGAGGCATATGTAGTATGGGCTGCATACTGTTCCAGAATCTTGCTTGCATTATAATAAGTGCATCATTGCATTAGTTAATCCTACATTAGATTCTAAGTCATTGCATATACTAACACATCAATTATATATACATGTTTCTCTTTTCATCAATCTGTTTGTTTAAAGTTGAGAATCGCTGCTAGTCATCAGTCTTAAAGCGTCAGTATATGTACTGACGTCCCCACTTAAATAGGTACTGGATTGCAGAGCTACAGGTACAGGATTCAGGAGGACTCAAGGCAAGAGAAGAAAAGTGTTGATTTTGATTGTGATATATGTTGGTTACCATTGTAACATCTATTGTAAATTTATTTATGTTGAGAAGTATCCAAGTGAAAGTACCAAGTGTTATATTATTCATTGTACTCTGATGTAATTTTTATTGAAAGTTTGTAACACTTGGGCTTGTATGACATTATTGTAACACTGATGTAATATATTGCAGTTTTATAACATTCGGACTTGTTATACATTTGTGTTGAATAAAAAGTTTTAAGTTTTTCTGTTTTTTTGTGTATTGTGGCTAATTGAAGGAAAAGATTCTGGCTTATGTCACGGTTTTTCAGTGTATGGAAATCAGTGCGTTACAGAGTGGTATCAGAGCCGACTTCAACTTACAGTCCAACACAGTAGGAAAATTAAACTTGGATGCCCTATAGGAGTCGGGTTTTAGCTAGTTGTAGACAATTATAATTCATATTGTTTTTTTCTTTCAACTTATCTTTTATAATTTTTCTATATCTGGGTTAATACCCATGTTTATTGCTTTCTACCACATGTCTCGCAGAACCAGGAGGGGTAGGAACGACCCGAATGAGGGCGAGGGTAGTGGAGGTAATGGCCCAGGTCTGGATATAGGGGCAGAATTTGTCCGTATGTACCAGACATTCGGAGACCTGGCAGAGGAAAGCCAAAACAATGTGCAGCAACAAGGAGCACCCACAGGTAACCGAAGAGTAGCAGCTACCGACCCTGTCAAGATGGTCGAATCTTTCCAAAGGATGAGGCCGCCTGTTTTTGAGGGCCAGGCAGACCCGACAGCAGCTTACGACTGGATTCGTCAAGTCGAGACAATGTTTGAGGTGATGTTGACACCGGATGACAGTAAGGTCAGATTGGCAAGCATTCTACTAGAGAAAGACACCGGGGTCTGGTGACAGTCGGTGAAGAGGGGCATGTGCGAAGGACCCATTACCTGTGAAGACTTCTTAGGGGAGTTCTTGCAGCACTACTTTCCTTTGGATGTGCAAAAATACAAGGCCATGGAGTTCTTCAACCTGAAACAGGGAAGCCTAACGGTTTGTGAGTACGAGACCAAGTTCACGCAACTGTCCTGATATGCTCCAGAGATGGTAGAAGATGAGGTCAAGAAGGCCAAGAGATTCGAGCAAGGGCTCAGACCTGCACTTAGAACCAGGATGGTTCCTTTTTGCATTTGGAGGTTCGAGAAGTTGGTCCGCCGTGCGGCAACGACGGAGCTTGATATGAACTGAGGACCAGAACTGCAAGTGAATGCTGGAGGGTGGAGCAAGGGAAAGAGATCTGCACCAGCATCAGGATTCGAGAACCATGGTCAGAAGCAGAAGATTCAGAAACCAGACGACAAACTCGGAGGCACCAAGCCAGGGAGCTGTTTCCTGTGTGGAGAGCAAGGCCATTTCATGAGCCAGTGCCTAAGGAAGGAACCGCAAATGGATACCCGTGTTTGTTACAAATGTGGGAAGATTGGTCATATCCGACCAGATTGTCTCCAGTTTCAGAAGAATAGCAGCAGCTCAGCCCCAGAGATGAACCACAAAGGAAAGGAGCCGCTTTGCCAAGACGAGTGTTCGCACTTACAGAAGATGATGCCAATGAAGGCGAGAAAGTCATCACCGGTGTGCAAAGAAGGGGGTACAACTAGTTTGAAGTTGTATTTTGAATTTTATTTTGGACTTTAAGTAAGGTATGATGTAAAACTTTTTGTAACCGAATGGAGATATATATATATATATATATATATATATATATATATATATATATATATATATGCAACGGTTTGTTCAATAATAGTTCATCACATTCCCTATGTTTGTGTTATTTTGTATCTGCTGTTTTTCATTTCTCCTGACTAAATGTAGTTCTGAGGACAGAACTATTCTAAGGAGGGAGTATTGTAATATTCCGGTCGGATATTATATTTGTATTATAATTATTTTTAAAAATTAAAATATTTTTATGGAAATTTCTTTGTTTTACTAATAAAAAGTCATCTGTGTATATATATTAGTAAGTATATATATGCATTGTATCAATTTTGTGCACTTGTACAAAATCCTGTAAAATGCGTTTTTGAGAAAATATTTGAAATATCCGGGCATGATATTAAAAATTATTATTTTATTTTTTATTTTCAGAATTGAAATATTTTTCATGGATATTACCCGGTTTTACTAATAAACATTATATATATATATATATATATATATATATATATATATATATATATATATATATATATATATATATATATTTATTTATTTATTTATTTATTTATTTATATAATTTTTATTTTAGAAATAATAATAAAAATAATTTTATTACCGGCTCGGAAGATTCTAGTATTAATTTGATACAATACAGATGTATATATATATATATATATATACATCTGTATTGTATCAAATTAATACTAGAATCTTCCGAGCCGGTAATAAAATTATTTTTATTATTATTTCTAAATTAAATATTTTTGGTAGAGATTATTCGTTTTAACTAATAAAAAATATCTATATAGACAGATATATGTACATATATGTACTGTATCAATTTCGTACGTCGTTCGAAATTATGTAGTATGTGATTTTGGAAAAATACCTCTTATTATTGATCAATCATGATCAAATAGAAGGAACCGATTAGGGTTTGATTGCAATTTAAATTTGCAAATTGAACTCCAATTATTTTGAGCCACAAAGAGAGAAAGACAAGTAGCTATCTTCTCACCCACAAGCTCTCTCCCTCCCTCTACTTAAGTGGCCAGCCAAGGTATGGGGCAAAACCCCATTTTCATTTTCTTGTTTCCTTCACTCTCATCTCATTCTCCATCTTCTTGTTTTGTTTTAAAGTTTAGAGAAAAAAATTCAGAACAAAAGAAAAGAAAGAGTGGGTTCAATGGGATTGTTCTTGAGAGGAGGAGCAAGAACAAGGAAGGAGAAGGAAGAGCTAGCAAGTCCTTCCAACCGATTTGGGTGGGGTTTCTCACCTTTTATGTATTGTTATTATTATTGTTATTGATTAATAATCTCAAGATTTCGACTAATTCACGATGGATATGAGTAGTATGGATTGAAAGTGTTTAAATGTAAAGATTGAAGTAGTAGAACTAAAACAAAACCCAAAAGATTCAATCTTGTAGTTTTGATGGTTAGAATTAATTCCTTATGCTAAAGTTGATATCTTGAGCCCAATTTAATTTGAGAGGTTCTTATATGTGTTATTACCATGCTCTAATTTTTTTAGATTTTTCTGGGTTAATTTGATTGGTAAAACAAATTGTTTCCCCAATATAGCTGGCATAAAAAAGAAACTGGTGTTTTGGTTGATTCGACTTTTATTCAAGGGAATGGATTTTGAGTTCCTTACGGAATCTGAAAAAGTGGTCAACTAGAAAGTTGTAGTAGATATTTTCTCCTTTCCAAATGGCTAATTTTGCTAGATTCCGATAAGTTTAGAAGTTATAAACTTTACAAGTTTCAGTTTTTGCTGTGCTTTTTGTTGTTCCTGAGTTGTGTTCAAAGAGCTGGATTTTGAGTTCGATAAGGAATCTGTAAAAGTGTTCAACTAGAAAGTTATAGTAGATATTTTCCCCATTCCAAAATGGCATATTTTGTTAGATTTCGATAAGTATTGCAAAAGTTATAAGCTTTACAAATCTCAGCAGCCAGTTTTTCGGCTGAAGCTCGCTGTCTAGATGATTCGAAGTTTTTGCATCTCTTATTGATTGAATTTGAAAAAGTGTTCAACTAGAAAGTTGTAGTAGATGTTCTCCCCTTTCCAAAATGGCCTATTTTGTTAGATTCTGATAAGTATTGCAAAAGTTATGAGCTTTACAAATTTCAGTAGCCAGCTTTTTGGCTGAAGCTCGCTAACTGGATGGTTCAAAGTTTTTGCACCTCTTATTGATTGAATCTGAATAAGTGTTCAACTAGAAAGTTGTAGTGTAAGTTCCCACCTATCCAAAATGTCCAATTTTGTTAGATTCTGATAAATATAGCAAAAGTTACGATCTTTATAAGTTTCAGCTTTTGCTGTAACTTTTGCTGTGCTTTTGTTGTTTTGAATTGTGTTCAAAGGACTGGATTTTGAGTTCCATGCATAATCTGAGAAAGTGGTCCACTAGAAAGTTGTAGTACATGTTCCCATCTTTCCAAAATGTTCTATTTGGTTAGATTCCGATAAACGGAGCAGGAGTTATGACTTTTACAACATTAACAGCAGCTAGCCTTTTTGGCTGAAGTCGCTCTCTAGATTGTTCGAAGTTTTTATACCTCTTACTTACTGAATTTGGAAACGTTTTCAACTAGAGAGTTGTAGTAAAGTTTCTCACCTTTCCAAAATATCCTATTTTGTTGGATTCCGATAAGCGTAGTAGGAGTTATGACCTTTACAAGTCACAGCAGCTAGCCTTTTGGTTGAAGCTTCGCTGTTTAGCTTGTTTGAGGATTTTCTACCCCTTAATGACTGAATCTGACAAGATCATCAACTAGAGAGTTGTAGTAGATGTTCTCACTTTTCCAAAATGTCCTATTTGGTTAGATTCCGATAAGCGCAGTAGGAGTTATGACCTTTATAAGTCACAGCAGCTAGCCTTTTGGCTGAAGCTTCGTTGTTTAGGTTGTTCAAGGTTTTCTACCCCTTAATGACTGAATCTGAGAAAGTCATCAACTAGAGAGTTGTACTAGATGTTCTCCCCTTTCCAAAATTTCATATTTGGTTAGATTCCGATAAGCGGAGTAGGAGTTATGACCGTTACTGTAATACCCCGCAAAATAGCATATGACTATTTTGCATTGTAATCCGTGCACTGTTGAGAATTGCACGCAATTATATATTTTCTAATAACAACGGATTTTAATTGAGAAGTTTCAGATATATTACATATTCTGAACCCGATGAGATATATTCGGGATATCTTCTCAATTAAATTGTGTGTATTGTTCCGATTGTTCTAACGATACAATCTCTGGGAAAATAATATTTTTGTAACATATATTCATATATTTTATTTTACAAATAAATATTTTATTTATATATGAAGGTATATACATATATGAATATATGTATATCGTGATTGGATTGTATATGATATGATTACATGTATACTTGGTTGGATGTGTAAGAATCACACAACTAAGTGCTCTCATTTTTGATCTTGATGATCAAATAAAATCTAGGGTGGAGATTTATTCCTAGTACAAACAAATCCAAGCAATCTTTGAAACTTCTAGGGATTTAAGTGTCAAAATCCCTACTCCTTATCTGAGTTTTTCTCTCTCCCACTCATCCACCGACCTACCTTCTCTCTTTCCGTCCCATTTTCGGCAGCAAAGAAACCCAATCCCCCATGGCCGAAATCCAAAAATCTCCCATCTCCATTTTACTTCATCCAAAACCCAACCCTCTATCTTCTTCTACTTCTCCTACTTCTCCTATTATCAAGAAAGAGAGAAAGAGAGTTTGATTTTCTCCTATTATCAAGAAGAATTGCAAAGGAGGAGAAGCTAGAAGCAAGAGGTTCTTCATTTCTTCAATCAACTTGTGGGTAATTTCTCTTAACTCTACAAATTAGTTTTGATGTGTATGTGGATTTTAGCATGTGAAAATAGTTAGAGAAATTTTGATTATCATGTATAAAATAGTGGCATGCTAAGAAAAAGATGGTTGTATGGTAGGAACAATTTTTCTTGAGCTTTTGTTAAGAAGCATGTTTGTGGGGGAGAGTTTGGAAATTTCTTATTCTCAAACAGTTCGAAATTTAGGGCTCAAATTTAGGGGATTTGTTCTTATATGTATGTAGAGCATCCATGAATTTTTTCATAATATTTGGAAGCAATTTAGTAGCCCAAACACTGAGTCCAATTCAGGACAGTGAGCAGCTGAAAATGGTGTTGGTTATGAAAATTTACTGTGTCTTTCCGATTTTGTAACTCAGTGTTGACTGGGTCTTTTGAGCTGAAAATTTTTGTGAACACTCTTGTATGTTTCTACAAATATAGTCTTGACTTCATATTTTTCTGAGGTTGTTTGGTACCTCAAAGAAATTGTAGAATGCACTGGCCGGGAAGTTGCAGCTGAAAGCTGACTGTTTTTGGTCTGAAGTTCACATGGCCATAACTGCTTGTGTGTATAGGATATTACTATGAAATTTTTGGAGTAGCTTTTGATATGAGTCTATTTGATGATTCTCAAATTTTAGAATTTTTAGAGATCATTTTATGAGGTTTCAAAAATAAATAGTGAGGAGTCGTAAAGATCCTGTTGAAAGAGCAGCTGAAATTTTATGCTAGGTTTGAGGAGTTATACCTATTTGTGTAGGATGAATCTAAGTGCAATTTTTGGACACAATGAAATGGTATATGTCTGGGTTAAGAATCTCAAGTTTCATGAACTTTGGACTTAAGGTTGATTTGTTACTGAATTTCAACGAGATTTAGGTTCAGCCTAGTACATATCGACTAGTCCGTGAAGATGGAAAATTTTGGAATTATTTGTTAAGAATTTGGTAAATTGATCAACTAGAGATTTATAGCAGGGAGTCATAGCTTTCTAACCAATCTGGAATTTTTTAATTCTATCTTGTAGGTTGAGAGTTATGATTTTCCAAAGAGTATGGCGGATCCAGTCTAGTCGATGCCCTGTTTATTGAAAAAATCATTTTTCCCCTGTTTGTGCACCTGATGGAATTTTGGATTTTTGAGGACTTTAGTGATGGAATCTGGGGATGTATTCAACTAAGAAGTTGTAGTAGACACTCCCACCTTTCCATAGAACCCAGAATCGATTAATTCCGATTAGCGAGCAAATTTTTATGATGTTGAAAAGGTGCAGCAAACGCATGATGGAACGTACAAGCTGAGAGTATATGAGGTTTTTATGGTGTCAAGATAATCGAATTTGAGGGTTAACTGGAGAGTTGTAGACTAGTTGGAAATTGCTGTTTTCTCATCAGCATTGCGTCAGTAGAATTACTGACGTGCCCACTTAATTAGGTACTGGATACCGGCTCAAGAGGACAGGAGAGCCAAACCAGCAGGACATCCAAGTGGGACGGCAGTGTACATGCCTACCATTCGAGCGGGTGCAGAAATATTAGAGTCGTGCAGCAGAAGGCTCAAGCCAAGGGGCAAGTCTCAGGGAGGCAGATAGACCACTCAGCAAAATTTTTGGCAGTGACCTGCCGATCATCATTCTGGAAGACAGCCGATATCTTCACAAGAGGAGTTGAAATATTTTTATAATTAGTTGTAATAAGTTTATGTAAATATTATTTCTTGTTCAAGAACAAGATAAGGGTTGTAATTATTGATGTAATGATTCTATTTGGCATTAAAAGTTCTTAAATTTTCGTGTTATTTACTGTGTTGAGATGCGTTTGAAGGAAAAGATTTCGGTGATGTCACGGATGTCCTATAACGGGGATCCGGGGTGTTACAAAAGTGATATAACTTCAAATTGCAGTCTAACACAGTAGGAAATTAAAACTTAAAGCACCAGTTAGAGGCAGGATTGTGTTCAGATAGTTCGAGCAATCGATATATATCTGAGGTTCCTCTCTAACCCGGACTGAACTCATTGTATTTTACAGAATGATATTCGAAGATATCTTCATCAGTCATGTGTCCGTAACGGCAGATGAACCAATGCCCACAAATGGACTGATGTCAGTGGAAGAAGAAACAATGAAAGTTCCACAACAGGCCGAGAATGAAGATGACTCACCCCCACCATCAACGAGGCCAACCATGGAGTAAATGATAAAAGCTGACATATATCTGAGAATGGAAATACTGAAGGAGAGTAAGGACAAAGAGGTTCGTCTAGCCGAGCGACAGATGGCACACCTGAAGGAAGAGCAAGAGCAACTTCAATCCTCTATGACACGCTTACAAGACCATTAGAGGGAACTCCAGGAAGATCATCAAGCCAAGGACAGCTCGGAAAGAAACCAAATGTTCTAAAGGAAAACTTTTCATTATGCTACTCCCTGGATGAATGACTTTTTCTTCTAATTATGCTTAGTTAGCAGATAGGATGATTGTAAATCATATGGTAACGCTTTTCCAACTTATGATTGTGATCTTCCCTATATCTGAACCAGTCTCAATGTATTTCATTTTGCTATCAAGCTTAGTACAGTCGTGTTCAGCGGTGACTAGTGTGTAACCAGACATCAATGGAGGCAAACATGCAACTGGATACCAGAAGGAAAATATGCATCTGAAGTTCTAGAAGGCAAATCTGCAACCGGATACCGGAAGGCAAATCTGCAATCGAATGTCCAAGAGGCAAACCTGCAACTAGATATCGGGAGGCAAGTCTGCATCCGAATGTTCAGAAGGCAAAACTGCAACCGGATGTCGATTCATAACCCGATGTGTAGGTAACAAGAGCTGCTGGAAGATCAGAACAGAAATGTGCGACTTCGTTTTTTTTCTAAGGAGGGAGTGGCCATTGACCAGCAGAAGTCGTAATCAAAGAGTAAGTCAGCATCACTTGTGGACAAGGACGAGCAAGTAATGCAACTAAGGGTGGGCATCGGTCGGTATCCGACCTAATATGGATCATCCACCTGCCGATCCAAAGAAGATCGGTTTTTTAATTTTCTCATCTGCAACCAATTCGAACCTTAATTGGATCGGTTTCCATCCAAGCCGATTAAGCTCAGTTTGGATTGGATTGGATGGTCGGTTTGGTGTGCTACTTTTCACCTTCAACATCATTCATAATTTTGTTGAAATTTAAAAGATCAACTTCAATTAAACTTAAGATACAACCTGCTATTTGTTATTCAGAAATGAATTTAAAATGAAAATTCATAAAACCACAAGTTGTTAATGAATTTTGCAGTAATTGTTTGAGATGATGACATTTAAATGAGTGAGATAAACTGCTTTTTCACTTGCATACTTTTGTAATCATAGTTTATTATCATAAAAGAAACATCAATAACCATAGCTAATTGAATTTCACGTGCAATAAAAAAATATTTAGAAAATAATTTTCCGCTTGACTTGATTAAAGAAACTACTAAATGTTACATCAACTTTATGATTCTATTAAGTTGGGTCACACTGTAAATCAAGCATTTCTCAACAACATAACACATAGGATTATGGAGAACCAAAACATAGGTAGAACAACTGCTCTGTTTGTATTAAAGAAATTAAAAAAGACTGTTTGTATCTCAAGGAAAATGAGAAATGACTATTTGTATATTCAAGAAATTAAAGGAGAACTATATTTTTATGGACTTATGCATAGAGGTATGGTCGGTTCGGTTTCATCGGTTATTTGAAAACCTCATCCAACAACCGAACCGGTCCAATTGGTTGTTGAAGATCAAGAACCGATCCAATCCAAACCCCCAATTGGTTCGGTTAAAAACCGGTCGGTTCGGGTTGGATTGGTTCGGATTGGTCGGTTCGGATAATAGTTCTCCACCCCTAAATGCAGCTATCATCTACTCCAGTGCAGGAGCAGAAGAATGGCAGCATCAAATTCATGATAAATCTGTCAGGAAGGTCGAGGAGCAACAATTCAACTTGATAGAAAACCAGATTGTCGAGAGTATCACTGATGAACACAATATTATTCACATTTTAGAGCAATAACTTTAGTGCAATTAGACATTTAAATGCTCTATATATGGTATTTAACTCTTATTTTCTCTTTTCCATAGGAAACAACCTAAAACAGCAAAATGAAGCAGATTCTGGATTTTAAGGATGATACACAGGAAACTGAAGTGATCAGTCGACTGAGTATGCCAACAGGCGACTGAACAGAGAAGCTGAAGCTGCTCGGCACAGTCGACTCTTCCAACAACAGTTGACTGGGCTGATGAATCATGAACCCACTGAAGTCTCGACACAGTCGACTTATATCCAACACCAGTCGACTGATCGGCGGCAGAGTCAACAGATAAGATAATTAAAGATTCATCCAAATCCAAATACAAATCAAAGCATATACGGAAAGAAAGAAGAAAAGAGAAAGATATATATATCGCCAATCAGATAAGGAAAGAAATAAATAAAAGAAGAGGGCGTTTATGCAAAAGAGTAAAAACCCTAAATCTCTAGCCATGTTCTATAAATACCAACCAAGATACAGGGGATAGGGGGATGCTCGGAATATCTCAAGATGGCTGGACCGATCAAGAAAGGCCATCAACAGCTAGCATCAAAGAAGGAAGACGATTGCTGATTGGGCTCAAGATCAATATCATACAAATCAGTGTTCTTCTATTCTTCTCTTTATTTTTATTGTAGTCATGAACTCTATTATATTAATCAATAAAGGTTGTATCATGTGCAACTAATTTAATAGTTGGGTAGATTGAAACCGTAGTCATGTGATGCTTATATTTTTCTAAGTGCTACTTTATTGCTTATTGATTAAATCTGAGAGTATTGGAATAGATTTATAGTAAGCAAACTAGTTCAGAAACCTAGGGCAGTCGACTGAAGTGACAGCCAGTAGACTGCAGTCGACTGAAGTGACAGCCAGTCGACTGATCCGAACCTGGGATTATAAGTTTGTGTATTGTAGATCTGAATCTGTTATGTGAGCATATTGAGACAACCCGAATCTCGTGCTCATAACTTGTAACAAGGGAATCTCTAGGGGTTCTTGGTTTAATCAACTTAAGGGATCTAGATCTGATACCAATTTCTAGAACCTTGAGTGTTTGTTCGTTTCCACTGATCGTATGTTTTCTTTAAGTTCAACTTAGTAGATACCATGCTAAACACTTGATGAAAGAAACGAATTAGAGTAGATACCATGCCTAATTCTTGGCTTAGGGAAACAGTACTTTAAGGAGTAGATACCATGCCCTTGAAGGGAACGAACATGAGTAATAAGAGATTTGCACAACTTCGCATTACTGACTATAGGTGGAAATCAATGCCCAACTACTTAAATAGATATTCGTGACTCAAATCGTGACACTTCTTAATTTAGTTTTAATCTTTTCAATTCTTTTAGACTTTTAGAACAACTCTTTATGATTCTTATTCTTTTTATTGATTAGTAAGTTAAGTACTACAATCTCTGTGGGATCGACCCTTGCTTGTCACTACGCTTTTCCAAACGATTCGTGCACTTGCGAGGTTTTATAATTTGTGTCTAGTTTTGTCTATTTATTTAGGTAACTAGATTTGCACAACAAGTTTTTGGCGCCGCTGCCGGGGATTGTTTAGTATTTTAACTTACAAACCAGTAAAATCTTTTTCTTTTTATTTTATTTTATTTCTTCTTCTTCTTTTATAACATTTTCTTTCAGGTTACATTCTGCACAGGCAGACCAGTCGACTGTCCCAAGGATCAGTCGACTGTCCAGAGGATTTTTCCAAAAAGCAACAATGGGTGAAAATTTTTTAAACCGAGTACTAATGCAAGACAAATTCATTTCTAAGAATATTGAGAACCCTTCTTGCATAGCTTTTCAACCCAAAGTCACAGGGAATATGCATCTATCACCTCAATTACTCAGCATGGTGCCCCACTTCTTTGGTAGAACAGACGAAGATCCGCATCTACATTTACAAAACTTATTTGATCTTTGCAGGACACAAAGCGTCCAAGGGCTTACCTCTGAACAAATCAGGTTAATCTTGTTTCCTTTTTCTCTAAAACTTAATGCTAAGTTGTGGTATAATTCTTTGGAACCAGGATCAATTAATTCATGGGAACAATTGGCGACAAAATTCTTGAAAGAGTTCTTTCAGTCCAGAAAACCAGACAACTAAAAAGGGAGATTCTACTCTTCCAACAAAAGGATGATGACTTGTTTTTCGAGGCATGGAAGGACTTCAAAAACAGGCTTTTCAAGTGTCCTACGCATAACATACCTAAGGATGACCAGGTACAATCATTTTATGAGGGTTTAAATGACGCTAACAAAGCAATTGTAGATGCAGGTTGCAATGGAATATTGATGAGGAAGAGTGTTGAGGAGGCCATAGAGTTATTTGAAGAACTCAGCGAGAACTCACAACAATTCTCAACTAGGAGGGGTCTTTCGAAAAGACAGGGAGTATACGAAATTTCTCATAATAATAACATGCAATTAGAAATGGAAACCATGAACAAAAAGATTGATATGCTTGTAAATTCAACGTTGGGTGGCGTAAAAAACCAACCAAACGAAATTTGTGCAAATTGTTTTCAATCTAACCATACAACTAATTCATGTCCCATGTTTTCTTTCGCAGATCAGGAGCACACAAACTACGAAGAACAGGGAATGTACCCGCCCCAGAACAATTTTTTTTCAAACACGTATAACCCAGGGTGGTAAAACCATCAAGGCAATCAATTCGCACCAGGGCATACGCAGCAATTCCAGGATGGGAATGGGTATGATAGGCCAGAACAAGAAAAGAATAAGTTGGATTTCGAAACCACCATTCTTCAACTACTCCAACAGCAACAACAAACAAGCAATCAACAAGGACAGGCCATTCAAAAATTGGAAATGCAAATTGGTCAAATTGCTACGGAGTTAAGTGAAAGAAAGGCAGGAGAA
The DNA here is from genome assembly GCA_017893485.1 of Hemerocallis citrina. NCBI lineage: Eukaryota > Viridiplantae > Streptophyta > Magnoliopsida > Asparagales > Asphodelaceae > Hemerocallis > Hemerocallis citrina. Next base: position 113,839,008 of record CM030363.1, read on the forward strand.
TTCCCATCACAAACCATACCTAACCCTAGAGGACAAGAACAGCTCCAATCAAGGACAACACGAGAGGAAGAGATTGAGTTTACAATGTTTGATGCACCACAATTTCCACACGATGATCATGAATGTTATAATGTTGATGTGGTTCAGGAAATTTGTGACCAAACATTTCAGGAAAATAGTGTTGATCCAGTACAAGCAACAATTACACACCCTCCACTACTATCGCAAGTTAAAATGGAATACGATCCCTGGAGGATTGCAGAGACAGTACATCACAGTGAAACTCCAACGTCATATCCAGGTAAGCTTGCACCTGCATTTGAAAAATTAGTATCTGATAACACTTGTGTTTTCCAGGATAAGTCGACTGGTGATCATGACAAGTCGACTGATGAACACGACAAGGCGACTGATGAACAACACAAGTCGACTGTTACCAGGACACCAGCAGTGGAGCTGCGGTCACCACATGACCATTTGAAGCTAATACAGGAATATTTGGGGGACAATCAGACATTACCTGTGACGGTTGCTGCAAATTTCAGGATGAACGAAGAAGCAAGGCTGCAGGGAGTCTTGCAAAATCACAAAGGTGCACTAAGGTGGACCCTTGCAGACAAGCTTATGTCAAGATGGTACGGTCCAGACATTGTTGCAGAGGTTTCCCCACATAGAGCGTTGACGAAAAAATCAAACGTTCAAGGTGAATGGACAGAGGGGGAAACCTTATAATAAGATGAGTTGTGAGCCGCGAGTCATTCAATACATGACACAACTCATCAAGTCTAGCTGAAGACAAGAAACACAGCGCTTATTGGGAGGCAACCCAATTTTTCAGGGGAGTATTTACACTTTTCCTTTATTTTCTTTCAGTTAATCATTATTATTTTTCTTTAGTTATTTTTACTCTCCTTACTAGATGGTAACACATGCCTATTTATTTATTTTAAATTTTTGTGCGAACATTGAGGACAATGTTCCATCTAAGTTTGGGGGTATTAGGGGTATTTAGTTATATAGAGTCTTTTGAATTTTTTAGGATAAACAATTTCTTATAAAGTAAGAAGAAGGATACTTATTTACTTTAGGATTGTTGAGTTTCATAGTTCCTACAAAGTTATATGAGTCATGCAATTATACATAATAAACAAATGTGATGCCTTTTCTGTTGATTATTCCCGTTAGATCTAGTCCTAAATTGAGTTTAAGTAAATAGAGTAAAAAAAGAATATATCTAAATATATATATTCAAATAAAGTCAATCTACTCCAATGTTTTGAGTACTTAGTAACTAGGGGTATTCATCACCAATGTTTACCTTTACGTCAAACGGCAACTTGAAATATGAGTATGCAAAGCACTTTAGAGTTTGTGACTTGCCGAGTAATCGGGTGGATTCATCACAAATGTTTTGCATTCGCGTAAAAAGGCAAGTGACAACTTTAAAGAAGCGACTCTAAAAAAAAAAAAAAAAAGAAAAAAAAAAAAGAAAAAAACTCTAGTTTGCTACTCGGTTTGTAGTAGAGGAAAGGGATAATCACAGATTGAGTAATCGCATACTATACTTACATTAATTGCATGACAAATATGATTGGGTTTGGAGATTATGACTAAACAATTGCACTGGAGAAAGTGGGTATACTTAGTTTTACTTCATCTGAAATTGTTTATACTTTTTACTTTGATGCTCATGAGAATTCTTGGTCTGATAGTTGAGTCTATTATTACTATTCCCTTGTTCATAAATTCACTCTTTGCTTGAGGACAAGCAAAATCTAAGTTTGGGGGTATTTGATGAACACAATATTATTCACATTTTAGAGCAATAACTTTAGTGCAATTAGACATTTAAATGCTCTATATATGGTATTTAACTCTTATTTTCTCTTTTCCATAGGAAACAGCCTAAAACAGCAAAATGAAGCAGATTCTGGATTTTAAGGATGATACACAGGAAACTGAAGTGATCAGTCGACTGAGTATGCCAACAGGCGACTGAACAGAGAAGCTGAAGCTGCTCGCCACAGTCGACTCTTCCAACAACAGTCGACTGGGCTGATGAATCATGAACCCACTGAAGTCTCGACACAGTCGACTTATATCCAACACCAGTCGACTGATCGGCGGCAGAGTCAACAGATAAGATAATTAAAGATTCATCCAAATCCAAATACAAATCAAAGCAGATACGGAAAGAAAGAAGAAAAGAGAAAGATATATATATCGCCAATCAGATAAGGAAAGAAATAAATAAACGAAGAGGGCGTTTATGCAAAAGAGTAAAAACCCTAAATCTCTAGCCGTGTTCTATAAATACCAACCAAGATACAGGGGATAGGGGGATGCTCGGAATATCTCAAGACGGCTGGACCGATCAAGAAAGGCCATCAACAGCTAGCATCAAAGAAGGAAGACGATTGCTGATTGGGCTCAAGATCAATATCATACAAATCAGTGTTCTTCTATTCTTCTCTTTATTTTTATTGTAGTCATGAACTCTATTATATTAATCAATAAAGGTTGTATCATGTGCAACTAATTTAATAGTTGGGTAGATTGAAACCGTAGTCATGTGATGCTTATATTTTTCTAAGTGCTACTTTATTGCTTATTGATTAAATCTGAGAGTACTGGAATAGATTTATAGTAAGCAAACTAGTTCAGAAACCTAGGGCAGTTGACTGAAGTGACAGCCAGTAGACTGCAGTCGACTGAAGTGACAGCCAGTCGACTGATCCGAACCTGGGATTATAAGTTTGTGTATTGTAGATCTGAATCTGTTATGTGAGCATATTGAGACAACCCGAATCTCGTGCTCATAACTTGTAACAAGGGAATCTCTAGGGGTTCTTGGTTTAATCAACTTAAGGGATCTAGATCTGATACCAATTTCTAGAACCTTGAGTGTTTGTTCGTTTCCACTGATCGTATGTTTTCTTTAAGTTCAACTTAGTAGATACCATGCTAAACACTTGATGAAAGAAACGAATTAGAGTAGATACCATGCCTAATACTTGGCTTAGGGAAACAGTACTTTAAGGAGTAGATACCATGCCCTTGAAGGGAACGAACATGAGTAATAAGAGATTTGCACAACTTCGCATTACTGACTATAGGTGGAAATCAATGCCCAACTACTTAAATAGATATTCGTGACTCAAATCGTGACACTTCTTAATTTAGTTTTAATCTTTTCAATTCTTTTAGACTTTTAGAACAACTCTTTATGATTCTTATTCTTTTTATTGATTAGTAAGTTAAGTACTACAATCTCTGTGGGATCGACCCTTGCTTGTCACTACGCTTTTCCAAACGATTCGTGCACTTGCGAGGTTTTTATAATTTGTGTCTAGTTTTGTCTATTTATTTAGGTAACTAGATTGCACAACAATCACTCAGGGAATTGGAGATGGTTCAGGGAAATATCTCATGAACCATCGGTGATTGTGTTTTGTTTTCTTCTCCACTGGAGACGTTCTGTGGACAGAACGATTCTAAGGAGGGAGTTATGTAATACCCCGCAAAATAGCATATGGCTATTTTGCATTGTAATTCGTGCACTGTTGAGAATTGCACGCGATTATGTATTTTTCTAATAACAACTGATTTTAATTGAGAAGTTTCAGATATATTACATATTCTGAACCCGATGAGGTATGTTCGGGATATCTTCACAATTAAATTGTGTGTATTGTTTCGATTGTTCTAACGAGACAATCTCTGGAAAAATAATATTTTTATAACATATATTCTTATATTTTATTTTACAAATAAATATTTTATTTAAATATGAAGGTATATATATATATATATATATAATATATATATATATATATATATCGTGATTGGATTGTATCTTGTATGATTACATGTATACTTGGTAGGATGTGTAAGAATCACACAAAACCAAGAGCTCTCATTTTTTATCTTGATGATCAAATAAAACCTAGGGTGGATATTTATTCCTAGTACAAACAAATCCAAGCAATATTTGAAACTTCTATGGATTTAAGTGTCAAAATCCCTACTCCTTATCTCATTTTTCCTCTCTCCCACTCATCCATCGACCTACCATCTCTCTTTCCTTCCCATTTTCGGCAGCAAAGAAACCCAATCCCCCATGGCCGAAATCCAAAAATCTCCCATCTCCATTTTACTTCATCCAAAACCCAACCCTCTATCTTCTTCTACTTTTCCTACTTCTCCTATTATCAATAAAGAGAGAAAGAGAGTTTGATTTTCTATTGTAGGTTGAAGGGGAAAGCACTAGGAGGAGATGGAGAAGAAGAATTGCAAAGGAGAAGAAGCTAGAAGCAAGGGGTTCTTCATTTCTTCAATCAACTTGTTGGTGATTTCTCTTAACTCTACAAATTTAGTTTTGATGTGTATGTGGATTTTAGCATATGAAAATAGTTAGAAAATTGTTGATTATCATGTATAAAATAGTGGCATGCTAAGAAAAAGATGGTTGTATGGTAGGAACAATTTTTCTTGAGCTTTTGTTAAGAAGCATGTTTGTGATGGTGAGTTTGAAAATTTCTTACTCTCAAACAGTTCGGAATTTGAGACTCAAATTTGGAAGATTTGTTCTTCTATGTATGTAGAACATCCATGAATTTTTTCATAATATTTGGTAGTAATTTAGTAGCCCAAAAACCGAGTCCAATTCAGGACAGTGAGCAGCTGAAAATGGTGCTGGCTATGAAAATAATCTGTGTTTTTCCGATTTTGTAACTCAGTGTGGATTGGATATTTTGAGCTGAAAATTTTTGTGAACACTCTTGTATGTGTCTACAACTATAGCCTTAAATTTCATATTTTTCTGAGGTCATTTGATACCTCAAAGAAATTGTAGAATGCACTGGCCTGGAAGTTGCAGCTGAAAGCTGACTATTTTTGGTCTGAAGTTCACTTGGCCATAACTCCTTGTGTGTTTATTACTATGAAATTTTTGGAGTAGCTTTTGTTATGAGTCTATTTGATGATTCTCAAATTTTAGAATTTTTAGAGATTATTTTATGAGGTTTCAAAAATAAATAGTGAGGAGTCGTAAAGATCCTATTGAAAGAGCAGCTGAAATTTTATGCTAGGTTTGAGGAGTCATAACTATTTGTGTAGGATGAATCTAAGTGCAATTTTTGGACACAATGAAATAATATATGTGTGGGTTAAGAATCTCAAGTTTCATAAACTTTGGAATTAAGATTGATTTGTTATTGAATTTCAAAGAGGACTAGGTTCAGCCTAGTGCAAATCGACTAGTCTGTGAAAATAGAAAATTATGGAATTATTTGTTAAGAATTTGGGAAATTTACCAACTAGAGATTTGTAGTAGGGAGGCAGCTTTCTAACCCATTTGGAATTTTGTAATTTCAGCTTGTAAGTTGAGAGTTATGATTTTTCAAAGACTATGGCTGATCCAGTCTAGTCGATGCCCTATTTATTGAAAAAATCATTTTTTCCCCTGTTTGTGCACTTGATGCAATTTTAGGTTTTTGACGACTTTAGTGATGGAATCTGCGGATGTATTCAACTAATAAGTTGTAGTAGACCCTCCCACCTTTCTATAGAATCCGGAATCGAGCAATTCCAATGAGCGAACAAATTTTTATGATGTTGGAAAGGTGCAGCGAGTGCATGAAGGAACGTACAAGCTAAGAGTGTATGAGGTTTTTATGGTATCAAGATTATCAAATTTGAGGAAATGGTTAACTGGAGAGTTGTAGAATAGGATCTTATCTTTCCAGAATAGGGGATATCAAGCAATTTCGATTTGTGTGCTAGAAGTTATGGTCGTTGCAAGTTAGCAACCTGTTGTTTAGTTTGACTTCGAGCTTAAGTTAGCTCAGGGACTTAAGTTCTTTAAAGAATTGAGAGAGTCGTCTACTAGGGGATTGCAGTAGATCTCCCTACCCTTCTAGAAAGTCTGACTGTGTTGGATTCCGATGAACGTAGCTTGAGTTATAGCTACTGCTATTTCTTGAACTATTCTATCAGACAATTGATGATGAACCCTCTGCATATCGCAGTGTGATGATCATGAGCTATTGAGTTTCAAAAGATGTTTTTAGCATTTCATCTGGAACTTAGACAAGTTCCTGTGCTTAGTACTCATGGTGGACATGAGTAAATTGGGTTATAGCTCTGGTCGGGTTGTGATTGGTGTCTCGATGCTTGTGTCTGTCAATAGTCAGGAATCTGTAATTATGTGTGTGCTTACCTTCATTTGAATTATATTGCATCCTTGGGGCTCCGTTGGACTACTCGCTGAGGGTCACGGGCCGAAATTATTTGGTTGCTAACCTGTGAAGGTATTGGGAATCAGTGGATGTGATTCTCGTGATGATTGTTATTCTGACAGACCAGTCAGGCTCGGCATTGATTGTTCGATACCGTGTATGATTTGACTGACAACATGTTTTCAGTAAATTGCATTGATTAAGTTTTCTTATTTTTGTTTCGCTTGAAGGCCGAATCAGTGTTAGGGGTGATTCCCTATACACCGATTCGTTCTGAGAGTTGGCACTAGGTAGTGATGACAATGGAATTGTCTCTTCCTGTCATTAGGGATACGTGTTGCGGTGCGTATCTTGCACTGTTGATTCCTGAAGTACCGTGGTAAGAACGGGATGTCAATTTCCTGGAGGATAAAGGGTTTTAGACCTTCGAGGCCTTCATGTTCTATGTGGTGGAAACGAACGGATCATATTAGATCTTCTGCATAATGGATATGCTGCAGTATATTTGTAGGTTCGTCACGACTTTTGAGTGGGGTCCGAACGTCGGGCACTAGTGGCAAATCGAGACACCACTAAGTGACTGCAGAATGGATGAAACCGATTAATCTGCAACCTCCTCAGCCATACTTTACTATCTGGAACAGGAAGTGTACAATAATAGAATGCATTGCATGGCGAGAGTTCGAATTCCTGAAACTGGAGAAACTCTTGATCTGAGGCATATGTAGTATGGGATGCATGTGTGTCCAGAGTCTTGCTGACATTAGATTAAGTGTATCTGTTCTGTACTTTGTATTTTTGCATTAGACTTTAGGTCATGGCATACACGAACACTAGGAAATCAGGATACACATTCCTTTTCCATTAAAGATGAATTGTGGGTGTGATAGTTGGAGTTGTTGTTTTCTTATCAGCATTGCCTCAGTAGAATTACTGACGTGCTAGGTACTAGATACCGGGTCAAGAGGGCAGGAGAGCCAAACCAGCAGGACATCCAAGTGGGGCGACAGTGTACATGCCTACCATTCGAGCGCGTGCAGAAATACTAGAGTCGCGCAGTAGAAGGCTCAAGCCGAGGGGACAAGTCCCAGGGAGGCAGCTAGACCACTCAGCGGAATTTTTGGCAGTGACCAGCCGATCATCATTCTGGAAGATAGCCGATAGCTTCGCAAGAGGAGTTGAAATATTTTTATAATCAGTTGTGATAAGTTTATGTAATTTGTATTCCTTGTTCAAGAACAAGATAAGGGTTGTAATTATTGATGTAATGATTCTATTTGGCAATAAAAGTTTTTAAATTTCTGTGTTATTTACTATGTTGAGATGCGTTTGAAGGAAAAGATTCTGGTGATGTCACGGATGTCCTGTAACAGAGATTTGGGGCGTTACAGTTACAAGTCACAACAGCTGGCCATTTCGGTTGAAACTTTGTTGTTTAGATTGTTCGAGGTTTTTGTACCCCTTATTGATTTAATCTGAGAAAGTTTTCAACTAGAGAGTTGTAGTAGATATTCTCACCTTTCTAAAAAGTCTAATTTTATTGAATTCCGATAAGAGTAGAATGTTTAATTGCTTCTAGGCTGTTATAAGGCTTTTTATGTTGCTTTTGGGTATAAAAGATCATGTTTTTGTTGGTAAGCTTATACACGAAATTCTAGTTTATGTGAACTAGAGTTGTCGTCAATTGTGAGAAGTTTGAATTATGCACTTGATTATGAGTAATAGGTATTCCTTGTGCTCATAAGTCATGTAATAGGTATTGGTCAGTCTCATACGTAGCTCACCTAGCTCGTATATAGATTTTTGCTCATGCATAGCTCATTGGGCTCGTATGTAGTAATTATCTTGAATAGATAGGCGATGAGTGGATCCGAGGAGATCTTGTGAACTCTAGGTTGAGACTTGGTAGATTGTGTCAACAATTGTTACTCTCTTGAAGAGGGACACGTGCGGTGCTTTTTCATGATAAGTTGGAAGCACAGTGATATGTCTCGCTTATTTGAATCTTTTGGTGCTGTCTCAGGCAAGTTGAGAGTACCATGTAGCTCGTATGTTCCCATTTGATTGGTTAGGATTGGTGACATCGTTAGGGTAGTAACTGTTACTTAACCATTTTTATCTATGAATTGCCGAAGGGTAAGAGTTGGTGTTAGGGTGATACCTTATAATTCGAATTGTCCTATAGGCCGATACTAGGTGCTGTTATTGGGATGTATCCCCCTGTCAAAGTGATATGAGCGGTGCTTTTTCATGATTAGTTGGGAGCACGGAATCTGTATCTCGGCTGTTAATTCCTGAAGTGCCATGATAAGAACAGGAGATTTTTCTAGGGAAATAGACCTACGATTCCGTCAGGTTCTATGCCTTCTCATAATGAGTTGAGGGCACGGCTCAAGGTTGTCTAGTATCTTGGTGTTTGTGTTGGCTTTTGAGTAAGGTCCGGTTCGCCGGGTAGATAGTGGCAAACATAGACACTACTATTGTACTGCAGTAGTGGAACTAGACCGTATCTGTAACCTCACCAGTCACATTGTATCTGTCAGGAACAGGAAGGGTACAAGAGTATAAATTATGATGCTAGTTCAAATCCCTATATATGAAGAAACGACTTGATATAGGACGTATGTAGTATGAGCTGCATACTGTTCTAGAGTCTTGCTTGCATTATAATAAGTGCATCATTGCATTAGTTAATCCTGCATTAGATTCTTAGTCATAGCATACACTAACACATCAATTTTATATACACGTTTCTATTTTCATCAATCCGTTTGTTTAAAGTTGAGAATTTTTGCTAGTCATCAGACTTAAAGCGTCAGTATATGTACTGACGTCCCCACTTCAATAGGTACTAGATTGCAGAGACAGGTACAGGATTCAGGACTCAAGGCAAGAGAAGCAAAGGGTTGATTTCAATTGTAATATACGTTGGTTACCATTGTAACATCTATGGTAAATTTATTTCTGTGGAGAAGCATCCAAGTGAAAGTACCAAGTGTTGTATTATTCATTGTACTCTAATTTTTATTGAAAGTTTGTAACACTTGGGCTTGTATGGCATTATTGTAACACTGTTGTAATGTATTGCAGTTTTATAATATTCGGACTTGTAATACATTTGTGTTGAATAAATTTTTTTAAATTTTCCTATTTTTCTGTGTATTTTTCCTAATTAAAGGAAAAGATTCGGGCTTATGTCACGGTTTTCCAGTGTATGGAAATCGGGGCATTACAGTGGGTGTAGTATTACTCTTTCAATATAGATGTCTTGACATTCTTAAATGTCCAATTAATTTTTTATGAGATTTTCAATTTTACCCTTGTCTTTTCATTTACTCCTACTCCCTATTTTTTATAGAGGAGAGAAAATAGGACATTTTACAGTTGATAGTTCATTTATGAGCTTCAAAAATCAAGAATGTCTGATACTTTTTTTTTCAATCCTAGATTTTATCCTTAATAATCGTATGGAAACCTATAATGACTTATATTTTGAAACGAGGAGAGTAGTGGAGTAGCTCATGGAGTACGTTTGAGTTTTTTTTCAGTCTGCATGCATACATAGTATACTGATTGATTTGATTTGATTTGATTTGATTTGATTGCAGTGCTTTAATGATATATAATTTTTTAAACCCATGTCATGCAAAAAAATGAATCAGAGAATCTTCTGCATAGGGCTTTTAGTGTCTTTCTGTTCAACTCCAAATACCAGTAGTTGCTTCAGGTATATATGCATGGCATCATTTTGTATCATTCTACAAAGAGTGTTTCAAAGACAACTATAAATTTGGATGTTAGGTGTTGGTAGCAGCTAGAACTAAAATGCAAGCATAAACTTGAATGATAGAAAAGAACACAAAGTTTGGGGCCACTTTTTCTTGTTATCTCATCAACTGAAAAACACAACTTTAAATACATGAAAATAAGCTATCTACACGTTTACTACTATGCAAATTTTCTGGAACTAAACATACTACAAATCAGCAACTAAAGTCCTACATAATAGGACATGACTCAACAGACTTTGACCAAGTCTGTTTTAACTTATTTCTTGGACTTAAAGCAATTAAACACTTCAACACCCTCCCATAAACTGAATTATTCAGAAAACACTTTAAAGCTTCTGCACAATCACAGTCTTCTTCATCATTCTTCTCTTGATCAATTTCTTGGATTGTATGCATCCCCATTATACTTCTGAGCTTTTCAAATAGTGGCTGTTTCAGAGGCTTGGTGAGCAAATCTGCAACTTGCACTTCCCTTCTGCAAAATTCCAGCTCAACTTTTTCTTCTTTGCACAGATCACTCAAAAAATGGAACTTGACATCAATGTGCTTACACCTTCCATGCAACACAAGATTTTTAGACAACTAAATAGTATAAATATTATCACAATAAATAATAGTTGAACCTGCTTGCTTCTGGTTAAGAATTTCCAACATTTTCCTTAACCAAATTGCTTGACATGAACATGTTGCTGCTGCCACGAACTCAGCTTCTGTGGTTGAGAGTGTCACGATTGGCTGCTTGTTTGAAGACTAGCAAATAGCACCAGAACTCATCATGAAAATACTTCCGTAAGTGCTTTTGCGATCATCTGTATCACCTGCATAATCACTATTTGTATAGCCAACCATCTTCGAATTATCTCCTTCTCTGAAAAACACCCCAAAATCCAAAGTACCCTTCACATATCTGAGTATTCTTCTAGCTGAGTTGAGATGTTTCTCTGTTGGATGCTCCATGTAACGACTTATGATGCTTACAACATACATAATGTCTGGTCTTGTTGAGGTTAAGTATATCAGGCTTCCCACAATTTGCTTGTAGTAAGTACTGCCAACCTCATGCCCTTCTGCATCCTTGTTCAGCTTCAATCCCAGTTCTGATGGAGTTCCAATTGGCTTGCTGTTGTTCATCCCGAACCTCTCAAGCACCACCTGAGCATACTTTTTCTGGCAAATGAAATTGCTAGAAGCTGGTTGAGCAACTTCCACTCCAAGAAAGTATCGCATTAGACCAAGATCAGTCATTTCAAATTTCTTCATCATACTCTTCTTGAAGCTATCAAACATTACCTCATTGCTACCAATAAATATTAAATCATCAACATACATGCAAACAATAAGAATGTTACCTCCCTTTTCAGCTTTCACATAAAGTGTATGCTCATATGGACACTTTATGAACCCCATCCTCTCAAAGTGAGCATCAATGCGACTGTATCACGCCCTTGGAGCCTGCTTTAAGCCGTATAGCTCCTTTTTCAGCCTATACACCTTTTCTTCTTCACCCTTCTGCACATAGTCTAGTGGCTGCTCCACATACACTTCCTCTTGAAGCTCTCCATGCAAAAAGGCTGAGTTTACATCAAGTTGATAAATAGGCCATGAATTCTGTACTGCAAGTGAAATCACAAGCCTTATGATGTCTTGACGTGCTACTGGTGTAAACATCTCCTTGTAGTCCACTCCATATTGCTGCTTGTACCCCTCTGCAACTAGGCGTGCTTTGTACTTGTCTACCTCACCATTTTCGTTCAACTTGGTTATGAAAACCCACTTTACTCCAATTTTCTATTGCCCTCCAGGAAGATCAGTGAGCTCCCAGGTTTGATTTTTCTCTATGGATCTGATTTCACAGTCCATAGCTTCTCTCCACTTCTTCTTCTTTGCTGCTTCCTCATAGAAAATTGGATCACTGTCCAAAACAGTGCAAAGTGAATACTATCAGAGCTTGAATCATAGTCCATCTCATAATCCATCATCCAGGCTGGTCTTTTTCTTGATCTTGGATTTCTCATATAGTACTCATGCTCCTCTGATGCTTCTGGTGATGCCTCTCGTTGAACTTGTGATGAGCTAGCTCCTTGATCATCATGAAGATGAATTGAAGTTTCAGTTTCACCTTGTTCTTCTTCAAGATCAACATGAATCTGCTGATTCACATTGACCTTTTCTTCCAATTTCCATATGTTATTTTCATCAAAGATCACATCACTACTCAATATGTAAACGCCCCGCCCCAATACTCAGACGATTTTTATATTTTTAGAAGACAAATTAGATACTATATAGTACAATTGCCCACCACAGGCTGCCTCTCAAAAGGTGGTTAAGCAATTAGGTGACTCTTGATCATAGGCAATTATATTTATACTCAAATTATTTTTTGTATATCTCCAATATGGGACTATTATTTCTAATCCTCCTTACAATTTTCGTGTACTCTTGTACACTTCTTATACAAGTCAGTATGCTACTGACTTATCTCAACCAAACCGGACCCCCACCACAACCATGGTGGCGTCATCAATCCATCTCATTATCTCAAACCAACAGCATTCTCAACTGAATGCTACCATACTGCGGGGCCCCATTCTTAACAACCAGATTTCAACAATCCTTCCCATAGAATATTCTATAGGACAAATCTCAAATTCAATATACTTTCAAATCAAATATATATATATTTATTTATTATACTATTCACAAATTACGAGGTATTACATACACCCCACCATAGAAATCAGCGTCCTCGCTGAGTACGGGGCACACATCTAGTGTAGGATCCACCCTTCTAGCCGATGTGGCGTCCTCCTCGATCCCGGAGATCAATCACTCTCAACACTGCAAATCGGATACCCGGCTATCAATCACTCTCAACACCGCAGATCGGATATCCGACTATCAATCACTCTCAACACCACAGATCATACCCGATCCCGGAGATCAGTGACTCTCAATACCGCAGAATATACCTGACCCCGGAGATCAATGACTCTCAATACCGCAAAATATACCCGATCCCGAAGATCAATGACTCTCAACACCACAGATCATACTGAGGCCCTCTTCCACACCCGGTGTCGAAAGTCGGCTCTGATACCATTTGTAACGCCCCGCCCCAATACTCAGACGATTTTTATATTTTTAGAAGACAAATTAGATACTATGTAGTACAACTTCCCACCACAGGCTGCCTCTCAAAAGGTGGTTAACCAATTAGGTGACTCTTGATCACAGGCAATTATATTTATACTCAAATTATTTTTTATATATCTCCAATATAGGATTATTATTTCTAATCCTCCTTACAATTCACATGTACTCTTGTACATCGCTTATACAAGTCAATATGCTACTGACTTATCTCAACCAAACCGGGCCCCCACCACAACCATGGATGACGTCATCAATCCATCTCATTATCTCAAACCTATAGCATTCTCAACTGAATGCTACCATACCATGGGGCCCCATTCTTAACAACCGAATTTCAACAATCCTTCCCATAGAATATTCTATAGGACAAATCTCAAATTCAATATACTTTCAAATCAAATATATATATTTATTTATTATTGTAGAACCCCGTATTTTCAAATATTATTTTAATTATTTGAAAATGAATTCAAATAATTTTTGAGGATTTAAATAAATATTTTCTAAGAAATTTATCTTTTGTACACGTGCAAAACACGTGCAAATGACTTTTCAGAAGTTTGAAAAATTAAGTTTTCTTTATGAAAAATCATTATTTATTATTTGAAGATTATTTCGTATTTTTCCAGATTTTTCTGAAATTAATTAGTACTATTTGCAATTTTTGAGAAAAGAAGGACTTATTTGCAAAAGTGACATTTTGAGGGTTAGAGTGCAAAATGTATTTGCTGGACATTCCGATCAGCACTTGTTGAGGTTTAAAAATATATTTTTCTATTAGATCCTAATTTAAATGATATTTGGTTTAATTTTCAAGAAAATGATTATATATGTGAGATGTACTTTTGGAAAGGATTATTTTGTAAAGAGGGAATATAACCCTAATATTCTATCCGGCATATATAAGGGAAATCCTTTTTCCCCCAGCCGTCATTGAGAACTCACAGAATTTTGGATTTTGAAGAACAAAGGAGGATTCTTGGATCTAGCAAGGAGAAAGCTTTTGGCGGATTTTCATCAAATCAAAGGTGAGTGGTTTGTTTTGTTGTTTTGTTTTGCTTTGCTTGTTTTGTTTGTCTTGATTGATGAATGACGTAAGATCTTGTTATGCTTGTTTGTGATCATTATGCCATTATTTTGTTAGTCCCATTGAATGTATGGTATGGATCTTTTATTTGTTATGGAGGATGAGAACTCTTGTTGATATTTGAACCATGTAGGAGAAAATATTAAGATTTGTTGAGGAAATGTTGTTCTATGAGATCGTATTGTTGGGAGACATATTAAGAATTGATTTTGTTGTGATTAGATGGTAAACACCTGGACCTTATGGTTGTAAATCAGATTTGGATTAAGTTATGGAAGACATTTTGTTGAGAAAAAACCCTAATGGGAGAATTTAAGAATTGAGATCATGAGAATATGAGATTGGAGAAATTGATTGATTGAGTAATGTAACCATGATGGAGATTATTGAGAATTGTTTATTTGCCTGGATATAAATTAAATTTATGATCGATGAATCTTTAGAATACTCCCGTTTGATTTGTGTTCAGACCTATACTTTTTGTAAGTCTGTAGCCGACAGTCGACTGGACTGCGAAGCAGTCGACTGGTACGAGCCTACTGTGTATTTTTAGTCTGTGAGTTTTGTTCGGGACAGTCGACCTAGACTGAGGTCAGTCGACTGGTCTTCTGTTTGTAATTTGTTCAGTCCTGTCGAGACAGTCGACTGATCTTTCCTTAGTTTATTTTTGAGAAATGTTGGATTATGTCCTCTGGACAGTCGACTGATCTGATGTGCAGTTGACTGGTCCTGAAGGATCTTTGTATTTGATTGTGAGATATTTTGTTTAGTGTTTGATTTTAAGATGTTCAGTTAAGTATTTGTTTTTGAGATGTTCAGTTAAGAACATGATTTTGAGATATTTTGTTGAGCCACTTGTTAAGTGGAATTTGTTCAGATATTTGTTTTTGAGTCTCTAGAGGTAGGTGACCCTAGCATACCGGTGTTGAGATATTTGTTCAGTTATTTGTTGAGGCCCATCGAGGCAAATTTTCAGTTATTCAGATTTTTAGTCCGGTAGGGTACACTACTCTAGGAGATTTGTTCAGTAACCCAAACTAATAAGGACAGGCATTAGTAGTGTCATGACGAATGGGAACTTGAGTTATGCACCTCAGTATGGCTTTTGATGTAGGATTTAATCTCCTGAATTATCCAAGTAGTTAACTTGTGATGTGTGATTTATCTCCGGAATTATCCAGGTAGTTAACCTGTGATGCGAGGTATTTCTCCTGAATTATCCAAGTAATTATCTTGTGATGTGGGATTGAACTACGGAATGATCGGAGTCGAGGCGACGCTTTTGGGATATTATTGTGATAAGGAATCTATGTTTAGATGTGGGATGATCTTCTGAATTATCCAGGGAAAATACCTGTGATGTGGGATCAATCTCCGGAATGATCAAGCATGGGTAAATTATCATAGTTTATCTTCATCTCTTAGTAGTCATCGTTGTCAGCATGTAGTCATGATGTTTTCTTGAATCACTTTTATGCATTCGGATTTCCTGTTTTTACACACTTGGCTTTTGGTTTTGGTATCACCCATTATTCTTTTGTCGTACTTCATACTTCAGTGTTTGATTATTATTTGTTGGTTATTATGTTTTAAGTTCATTTATGCTATTTGTTGATTTGTCACCACTCACACCATTTATGGCTGACCCCGTAGTTTTGGGGTTAGGGTTCAACTCTAGCCTCACATGTTGCAGGTTATTGCTTAGATTGGAGGTTGGATGCTTGAGTGGGCAGTTTGAGATAATTGGATTATTTAGTGATTGGTGTAAAACTGTAAAGGATATTTGAGACCATTATTGAGTTGTAAATAAAATATTAATTTGTGTTGAGTTGATTAGACTTCCGCTGTAATTGAAAAATTTGTTGTAATAAGAGAAAGAAAAATTTTAGTGGTGTTGTTGGTGTTTATTGTTGTATTGAAGTGGATTGCTGGGATTTCGCCACTTATTTTCTAAGCTCTCATATTAGAAATTTGGGGCGCTACAATTATTCTATTCACAAATTATGGGGTATTACACACTATCACCTTCTTTGTCAACGGATCATAGAGTTTGTAGGCTTTGGAAGTCTTACTAACCCCAAGAAACACGCACTTCAAACTCTTGTCCTCAAGCTTCTTCCTTCTTTCATCAGGAACATGTGCATATGCAATGCACCCAAAAACCCTGAAGTGATCCACAACAGGCTTCCTTCCACTCCGTGCTTCCTGTGAAGTCATGTTCTTAACAGAAAAAGTAAGGCTTCTGTTAAGTACATGAACTGAACACATTGCAGCTTCAGGCCAGAACCTCTTTGGAACATCTCCCTTGACCAGCAAGCTTTGCACCATGTTGAGAATGGTTATGTTCTTCCTTTCTGCCATACCGTTTTGCTGAGGTGTGTATGCTGCTGTCAACTGCCTCCTTATACCTTTTTCTTCACAAAACTCAACAAATTTGTTAGAGCAAAACTCTCCACCCCTATCAGTTCTTAAAGCCTTAACTTTTCTATCAGTTTCAGTTTCAACCATTGCAATAAAGTTCTTAAAACTTTGAAAGGCTTCTGACTTGCTATGCAAGAAATAAATCCATGTTTTTCTACTAAAATCATCAATAAGAGTCATTAGATATTTCTTGTTACCATTTGATGCTGGAGAGATAGGACCACACAAATCCGAACGAACTAACTCCAGAATTTCTTGAGCTCTTGCTAATTTTCCAGAGGGAAATAAGTCTCTTTCATGCTTTGCTACTACACAGCTCTCACTGATATCTGAGGGAGGAGTGATTTCAGGTAAACCAGTCACCATGTTCTTCTTTGACAACGTCTTGAGTCCATTAAATGCAGATGTCCATATCTGAAATGCCACAGCCAAGTCGGATCTTCTTCCCTCACCATTTGACTCCTTGCTACTATATCCAATTTAAGTGGATACAACCTGTTTGCAGTCATTTTCATTACAGCAATGGACCCTTTTCTTGAGTCATATATTTCACATTCATTATTTTGAAATTTGATTACATAACCCTTCTCTTGCAGCTGACCAATACTGAGCAAATTGGCCTTCAACTCAAGAATATAGAACACATTAGAAATGGTCTCTACAAAGTCATTTCTAGTTCTGATATCAACAGTTCCTTTTCCCATCACTTGAACCACTGATTCATTGCCTAGACTGACAGAGGTGCGGAAGCCTTCATCAAGAGTTGAGAAGAAGTTCTTGCAACCTGTCATATGGTTGCTGCAACCAGAATCCACAACCCACACACCTTGATTTGCAACCTCCATTGCATGAAACGCCATCAGGAGAGTTTCTTCTTCTCTTTTCTCTGCAAAAATTGACTTTTCTCCTTTCTCCTTGCTTAGTTTGGTATATAGCATTCACTCTTGTAATGTCCAAGATTACCACATCTGTAGCACTCCACCTTGGACTCATCAATATATCCCTTGCCTTTGCCTTTGTGTCATCATCCTTCTTTGATTGTTCTGATGATCTGCGAGCATCTCTGCTTCCATCTTGATAGCCTCCTCAACCGCCTCTTCCACGACCTCTACCTCTTCCACGCCCTCTACCTCTAGATCTTGAAGATTCACCAGGTGTGGACACCTTCAAGGCTGTCAGCTCCTCTATTGCACTCGTGCGATTGAGCTTCTGCTCATGCACCACCAGGGAACTTTGGAACTCATCAATCTGCATATCCTCCACATTGTTCGACTCCTCTATCGATTACACAATGTAGTCAAACTTTGGTGTTAGAGACCTCAACACCTTCTCTACCACAACAACATCATTAATTTGATCACCATGCATTCTCATCCTGTTTACAAGCCCCATAACCTTGCCATTGTAGTCATTAACGGTCTCTCCTTTCTGCATTTGAAGAACTTCAAAGTCTTCTCTGATTGCTTGAAGTTGTGCACGCTTCACTCTCGTTGATCTTTGATACTTCCTCTTCATTGAATCCCAGATATCCTTGGAAGCCTTCTTCTGAAGCATTGTTTCCAGGATAGTCCGATCAATGGATTGGAACAAGTAATTCTTAACCTTCAAGTCCTTCAGCTTCATTGCATCCAACCTTTGCTGCTGAGCGGGTGTGAGAATCTCTCCTTTTGGCTCCTCATAACCAGTCTCCACCATATCAAAGTACTCCTTTGATCTTAGAAAGTTTTCCATCAACATAGCCCAATGATCGCAGTGACCATTGAACTTTGGGATAGCAGGTTGGATGAAGTTTTCAACAGATTTTTCAGCTACCATTCTTGCTTCTGCAAGGCTCTGATACCAGTTGTTGGTAGCAGCTAGAACTAAAGTGCAAGCTTAAACTTGAATGACAGAAAAGAACACAAAGTTTGGGGCTAATTTTTCTTGTTATCTCATCAACTGAACAACACAACTTTAAAAACATGAAAAGAAGTTGTCTGCACGTTTACTACTATGCAAATTTTGTGGAACTAAACATACTACACATCAGCAACTAAAGTCCTACATAATAGGACATGACTCAACAAACTTTGACCAAGTCTGTTTTAACTTATTTCTTGGACTTAAAGCAATTAAACACTTCAACATTAGGTTCATACCCCTTTGTTTACACAACATACCCGATGTGTCAAGGTTCATACTCCGCTACTTTGAGTGACCATTTGTTATTGCTTTAAATATTGTGTGAACTTAATGTTGGATATATAGGTATATTCTCACTATATGAATAATATTATGTGTAATATTATTCTATAGGTAACACATGTGTTACACGTACTAATTATATGGATATCGGAACGCGGGTTGAGTGGGTTGAGAACCCAGTACCCAAACAAATATTTATTCTATAAATACTAGCTTGTGTCAGTAGTCTAGGTATTCCAATCTTGATACCTAGGGTAAATATCTCAAGCACCTTAGTCTAGGATATTAACCCTAATTTCCGTTAATATAATCTGTCATAATCTCTAACAATCTTGAGATATTTAGAATTAATTTTGAGATTCATAAGGAGAGAGAAAAAGTAAGCAGAGCTTTCAGAGAGAGTGTGTGGTCGAGATTGCGAATTCGATGAACGGCGATGACGAATCCCAAACGTCACCATCACCGATCTCGACCGCCGCCGGTGCCTTTATCAGTTGCTAGGGTTCCGGAGCCGCTCGCGTCGGTGGCATGTGGGGTCCAGTTCGGGTGGGCTCTGCAGCTATCCTTCCTCACCCCCTACGTTTAGGAGCTCGGAATTCTGCATGCGTGGTCGAGCCTTGTGTGGCTCTGTGGGCCCCTCTCTGGTATGATCGTCCAGCCTTTACTCGGCCTTGTCAGCGACCGCTGCGAGTCGAGGTTTGGTCGGCGGTGACCGTTTATCGCCGGTGGAGTGGCGATGATTGTTCTGGTGGTGGTTCTGAGTGGGTTTTCGGCGGATTTTGGGTGGTTGCTGGGGGATAGCTGGGGTAGGGCTCGTGTGAGAGCAAATGGGGTTTTCGTGGTAGGCTTTTGGTTGCTGGATGTCGGGAATAACGCCATGCAGTCGCCCTATAGAGCTCTACTCGCAGATTTAACCGTTGGAGAGTGAAAGGCACAATAAAAAGTGTTGATTTAATTGTTGGAGATAGTGCAGGCAGTGAGAATATTGTATGGACTAGATCCAAATATGATTGAACTGGATCAGATCTGAAATTAAATATAAGTTCTTTACCTGCATATATCTTTTAATTATTTGTTTGAATTTTTGTTGCTAAGTGCTAAAGTTCAAAACCATATTAAGCATTGTTTAATTAAATACAAATTTGAATAATTGCTTTGGCTACGTGCTAATGATCAAATATTTATTTTGATAAATTATAAGCTTTCACTATAAAATTGAATCTCCAATTAAATTGTTGTGAATTAGAAAGTGCTAATAATTTGTTTAATTGACTAATCCTTAACAATTTGATGAATGTAGGAACTTCAAACTTACTTACAAATTGTGTGTATTGGAGATGATGGATTTGCATCACGGTATGATAAGTTTGCACTATGCAGGCTTCTCCATCGAATTTGGAAAACATTTCTAACTTGAAGTGTCGGTATGATCTACTCTAAGCTCTTAGTATTTTTATGTGATGAATATGTTAACGTTTGTGCGTTTGATCACATGATTAAGAGTTTTTAGATCATAATTATTCTCACTTTGAAACTAGCATGTTTCCAATTGCTTAGTGTGCCTCATCATACTGTGTATAGATATATTGGGTGGCACATCGTTTGCAGTTCGTGTGAGATTGTATGTTTGCTTCTCTAATAAAAGTTAATATATAAAGTGTATGACAAATGTCTGTAACTTAGGAGAGGGCATCTTTAGTGCATGATATGACTCCATTAGTTACGCTTTGTTCTTTCTCGTTCATTGTACTGTGTGTGCAAAATTGAATTATAAAATATTGGTCATCATCTCGTTTAGCATCTCGAACATGATGAAGAACGAATAAAGAAAATATAGCTCAGTGTGTTTGAACAAATGGACATTGTTAGAATCACTAGAGAAAACAAACAATTTTGTAAAATGTGGGAGTAATTTTGTATTAACTCTTATAATGTGCATATGTTGTCAATCGCATGTATAAGTTGAGTTTAAAAAATGAGACAATTAATAATAATAGTCCTGATTGTGTATAGTTCCTGAACAAAGCATAATTGGCTAGGATTTGAGAACTATATATTAAATTGTTTGTTCGTGTTAAAACTCATAACTCTGATAAATGACACTCCATTAAATATGACAAATATGAAAGTTGTGCTTAGATTATGATCACTAGAAAATCATTCAGTATGGTCTCTAGGAGCACAAAACTTCTTGAGTGAATACATTCTGATATTTGTGATCTCAGTAGCTTTGTAACTAGATGAGACGATTGTTTGAGGATGTGTTCATCAAAGATAAATGTATGAAATGATCTAGTCCTACAGACACGATCAATAATTCACAGTTGGAATCAAGAACCAGTTTTACTGATACTTAAAACTTCAATGGCAAAGGAGCCAAGAAGAGTCTTTAGTAGACAATGAGATTAATTTGTGTCATACAATAATACCTTAAATTAGTTGATCTGCCGAAATGGGCTAAAATTATAGTAAGTAAGTGGGGTTTGGTAGAAGAAACTTAATTTTGGATGGTTCAGTAGCAATTTTAATGCACTTTAGTAGCTAACGATTGAATGAGAAAAATGAGGTAGATTTATTCGATGTCTACTCACATGTTTGTCATATTGCTACAAAAGGTATTCTTCTTACCTTTACATCTATTGAAAATTTTAATATTCATAAAGGATATTTAAAAAGTTTTTACTAAAAATTTTGTACTTGATGTTTTGTACTGAACAATTTTGTACTGGAATGTTTTGAACAAATATGTTTAGTGAACAAGATTTACAATTTAGTAAAATTATTGTATGTTCTTAAAACATGTATAACCGACGAATAAATAATTTGAAAAATTTCTTAAAAGGGCCTAGTATATGAATCAAGTAATTCAGATCAGTGTCTTTAACTTTGTGGTGTGTCAAATATAATGGCTATTATTTACTTATGTTGTTGACAAGCTTGTTCTTGGAAGTGACCTCTCTATTACAAATGAAGTTAAAATTGTGTTATCCAAAGAATTCAGCATAAAACACCTAGGTATTGTGGACACTATGGGAATAAGAGTGAGTTTCGGTTGGCAAGGAATAACCCTTAGTCAAACTCATCAAATCAATAATGTGTTTCAAAAATGGGGGGATATAGTGATTGAAAATGCGTTTTGAAACACCTTATGATTATGAAAAAAGGTTGACACCTAATGATGGTGCAACTATGAGACAAGTGGATCACTCTAAAGGAATTGAAAGTCTCGTTATACAAAGATCTGCACTAGAATAGACATAGCCTTTGAGGTAGGTATGATCTGCAGATTCACTAATAATTCCATACACATTTGAGTGCCCTTAAGAGGCTAATGAGATACCTGGGTGGTACTCAAGAGTTTGCTTTGTGCTACTCTAGTCATTCTTCGAATGAATGGCTGATCTGATGCATTATGATGCTCAGAATTTAGTGAAAATCGATAACTAGTGGATATGTGTTTACACTAGGAGGAACAGAAATGTTATGAAAATTAAAAGGTAAACAAGCACTGTACTATCATCCATAAAATCAGACCTCTATGTGTTACCCTCTGCAGGGGAAAAGGCTAAGTGGAATGAAGAATTTGTTGCTAGTCATCCATTAAGAAGTTTAAGTAACTCTAATTTTGTTATGCGACTATCAAGCTATAATGCACTATAGCTCATAACTCACTTTATAATAGTAAGAGGATATATTAAGGCTGAAAGAAGCCTAGTTGAACTTTCTCATAAATAAAGTGCAATTGAAATAAAATATGGCTAATGCTCTTGCTAAGAGACTTGAAAGTGATCTAATTATCAAAACTGTAGGGAACATGAAGTTAAAAGCTATTGAGTCAAAGCTTTAACATCCTAATTGTTTTGAAATTGAGAATCCAATTGGAGCCATAGAGAAGTTTAAACTTAAGCATCAATTTTAGGCAGATGATATGTTTTAGATAATTTTGATGATTCCATATAAATTCCACAAATATATAATGTCATTCCAATTTTGATGGTATTATATATCTAGATAATTTACTTAGAATAATTATATTATTCCAATACGAAACATGAAAACTTGTCGATGTGTTTCTGATGTTTAGAATGTCGTTATATCTTTCCAATTTTGATGATATATCTCCTTTATGGATTCTCGTTTCATTCCAATTTTGATGATTCAGAATTAACCATAATTGATTTGACTGTTTTATAATTCTAATATGAAACATAGTATAGTTCTTGTGTAGTACTATAATAGTTCTTGTTCTTTATTTAGTTAAAGAAACTTGATTGTGATGCTTGCGCTACATTTTTGCGAAGCTAATTATGAATTGTACTAAGTTCTTTTGTGGAACTAGATAGTTTGTGAAATTCATTGGAATTCTTAGAGATGTGTTTCTTGATATTCTTATTTTCAATAAGCTAGCAAAGATGGAGGAGTTGATTCTGTCAACATAGATTTCAAAATAATGATTTGCTCAAAATGGATGAGTAAATATAAAGCAGTGTGCAAGGATAGAGTTTCAGTTTATTTCTTTCGAGAATAAATTAGTCACTTGCTTGGTAAAACTTCTGTTGAGTTTAAGACTCTTGTGTTCATTGAGCTTAAAACTCTTATTTTGTTCTAGAAGTTTATTTGCATTGTTTGATTTTGAAACTATGACAGATTACTCCAGTTGGTTTAGTCATTGTGCTATTCTGTTGTGATATGATTAGGAACTATTTAATTATTTTGGTTTAGTCTTTTTGAACTATTCGGATTTATAATTGATGTAGTCCTTGTGAACTTTACATTGAGTGATGCATTTCTTCTATTTAAAGACTGCTATCAAACAGTCAGTTTCATGTTGAACTGATGAGATAATCAAGTACGTTTATATATTGAGAATATAGGAGGAGATTGTTGGATATATAGGTATATTCTCACTATATGATTAATATTATGTGTAATATTATTCTTTGGGTACCACGTGTGTTACACGTACTAATTGTATGGATATCGGAACGCGGGTTGAGTGGGTTGAGAACCCAATACCCAAACCAGTATTTATTCTATAAATACTGGCTTGTGATAGTAGTCTAGGGATTCCAATCCTTATACAGTTATACCTAGGGTAAATATCTCAAGCACCTTAGTCTATGATATTAACCCTAATTTCCATTGTTATAATCTCTCATAATCTCTAACACTTAATTAGTGCTAAGCTAGAATCCTCTTTCAGATTCAGATGGCACGCTAGTGCTTTCTTACTTAGGTTGCTAATGGGAATCCATTGACCATCGTGGCCTTGCCTTCTCATTCTCTCTCGATTATATCCTGAAGCTGAATTATCTTGCACCTAAACTCTGTCCATTGCTTGAATTTAGGCAGAAACATGGACTGGCTCATGGCTAGGTTCAACTCTTTCACAAATTGTATGTATGTGCCTTCTCGTGTCAATGTGAATACATGATAGTCTATGCAAATGATCTGTTTAGGGGTATATGATATGCATTCCTATTTGGCTATCTGACTCATGTTCACCATGCTAAACTTGTTTCCCTGAAAATATTGTTTATGAGTCTTTCAACAGATTTTATCCCTTTCTGGATATGTTGGGGACATGCACTGGAAACTTAGGAATCCGTGGATTTGTAGAGTGATTTGTAACTAATATTATTCATTCAGTTCTGTATAGGAACTGAAATATTTCCGATTACAACTTTTTCTACAAGTCTACGAGTTCTATTAGGAAATCAGATTGGACTGAAGAGATTTGATTTGTGTGTCGGTGGTGGCCAGTGATTATGTTCAAGTTTTTTATATGCATTAGCAGCATTACACTGAGATTTTGCTTTTGTATTATTGATGGGTAACTAAAGAGAACTCTCTCATACGCCTGCACTCGCAATCACACACTGATCACACAAATTGTACTAATTTTGCTTTATGGAATTCCTCATGGGTTGCCAAAACACATTGCAAATTAGAATCTTACTTACTGTGTTTCCGTATTGTTTGCAGCAAAGATCTGCAACCAAGGTTACCTTTCCTCTGGTATGGACCAATACCTGCTGTAGCCATCCTCTTTACCATGAATCTGAGCTTATAGAAGAGAACTGTCTTGGTAGTCTTGTCCACAGTAGGTAACATATAGAATATTTTTTCCTGGTTATTTTTTCATGTACAAAGAATTGGTAACCAACTCGACATTCTTAACCAGGAGTTCGCATTGCTGCACAAAGGAAGCTATTAGATGGACTCGGTATACCTGCATCTGATGTGCCTGTCGATCAGTTTACTCCTCTTGGTCTCATGCTGTATAAAGCCCCATCTGACGGGAAATGGGGGGAGCATGACCGTAAGCCCCTTGACTGTAGCTTTCTACTTCTATGTCTCTCTGTAACTGTTTGATCTAATCCACCGTCTTTCGTTCTTTCTTTGTTACTTTCATTGTAGTCGATTACTTGCTGTTCATCGTGCGAGATGTGAATGTGAATCCAAACCCCGATGAGGTTGCTGACATTAAGTACGTGGATAGAGAACAACTGAAGGAGCTATTGAGGAAAACAGATGCTGGGGAGGGTGGCACAACGTTGTCGCCTTGGTTCAGGCTGGTTGTCGATAACTTCTTGCTCAAATGGTGGGACCATGTTGAAAAGAGCACGCTTCAAGAGGCAGCTGATATGAAAACCATTCATAAGCTTACATAATGTTAATGTTTGCAACTGAGTTGATGCAATAGTAAATCAACACCAGTTTGTGTTGGAATAAACCAGTCTGTACTTGAAAGATGAGAATTTGGTCTATAGTGCTGTCTTAATCTTCATAGCAGAATGAACACTTAGTTGGTGAAGGTAGAGCTTGTACATGATGTTTTCTTTTCTTATGATGGATGCGCTTTGTATGGTTGGTACCAGACTTGTAGAGTTGAAATGGAAGGCATTTGGATACCATTAAGAAAGTCTTATCTGTTGTTTTTAGATTATTTCTTATCGCATTCATGTCATTTTTCTGAATGGATATCAGTGTTATGGGTTGTTTTTACTGTCTGCTCTCTATGCTAGCTGAGGTTTCAAGCTGTCTTGAATCATTCTTTGTGAACTTTCGATTCCTTAGCAGACTATGTTTAGGCCCTGTTTGGATCCGAAGTTGACTTTGGAGGTAATCAACCTAAAATCAACTTTAGTTACTATACATTTACCCCCAACCTAAAATCAACTTTAACTCCAACATAAACTTGGTGTTTGGAAAGCCAAAGTTATCTTAATTACATTGTTTACATTTAGAGTGGAATTTAGATAACTCTCAGTAACTGCATTTATCTAACTGCACTTATCTTAACTCCAAAATGGGCACCAAACAGGGTCAAAGTTAGGATAAATGTGGTTTTTTAAAGTAAAAGAGAGATTACTCTAGTTATAGGGCTGAGGTAGGATAAAAATGGCCTGGGGCCCAGGATGGCTCTCGCTCCAAGTCAAGCCGGCTCGGCCCCGGACCACCACATGCTCGGTGCCGAGCCGTAAGTTCACCACAAAACCGGCCCCTCCCGTTCCGACGGCCCGTCACGACCCTCGGTCTCCGACCCTCGGCGGTCTCACGGGACCTTCCACTCAGCCGGGTAAGGGAGGGGGATGACCTGACGCAACCTAGGCCCTCTAATCCTCCCAGAGACACAGGGCCCCTACGATCTGCCATGTCAGCTCCAAAGCTACTTGGGGCTCTTACCATGTCAGCCCTAAACCGCTCTGGGCGCTGCCACGTGTGCCCTAAACCGCTGGGCCTCTTGCCACGTCAGGCCCATGGGCTTTCGGGTCCAGACCCGGCGCCCAAGGCGGATCCAAACCCGGTTGGGTTATCTATAAATACCAGACCCCCACCCACCTTCAAAGGTAATCAATCTTTCTTCCACAAAATCCTAGTTACTGCTACTCTCTCACAGAGACTAACTAGATCGTCGGAGAGTCTGCCACCAGGATAAACCCCGGTGTTTCTAGACCGTCTGCAGGTACACGAGGTGAGGCAACCCGAGCCGCTCCTCCAGTGCCGAGGTGAGCCTACAGCTCACCGTCCGCTACCGAATCCTTCTCCTCTTACAAATTGAGTCCGAACTCACACCCGGTGCATCCACACTCTATCCAAAAACAAACAGCATCAGGTTGGCGCCGTCTGTGGGAAGCTTTATTTATCCGGTAAGGACGACAGTCCGAGCCTCGCCACCGACACTCTCCCTCCGGTCCACTCTTCCATGCCTCCCAGGGCCCGGAGGTCGGCTTCTTCCGCCCGCCGTAACGGGCCTCCTAACCAGGATGCCCTCGCGGGAGCGCAAGGGTCAAATAATCCGGGGGCGAACCCCAGACCCCAGCAAGGCGAACCTCACGTCGAGCAACCCGACCTTCGTCGGGTCATTATGAACCGAAGGGCTAGTCAGGCCAGGGGAGGGACCGCTTCCAACTCGGCCCCGAACCATTCCAGGCCGTTGGTACTCAGCCGCATCGGCCGAATTCCTACGCCCCGACCCGACCCTTCCGACCACGGCGCGGTCACAAGGGCCGAGTTCCGAAGCTTTCGGGAGGAAATCATGGAGGCGCTTCACGGAGCGCCATGGTCCGCAACGCTCGACCGACCCCGTCAAATGAGCGAAGGAAGGAGCTACACTCACGCGCCGCCTCCTCCACCGGAGCGCGCAGACCAGGTACTCTGTCGCCTCACTGAGATGGAGAATCGCCTCGAGCGCATCGGCGATGGGAATCCAAACCCCGTCCTAGGCTGAGCGCCTTCCCGGCCGCCATTCTCCGTCAACATTTTAGAAGCGGAGATCCCCCAGAACTTCCGGCCTCCGCAATTCGAGACTTACAACGGCGAGGGTGATCCAGCTGATCACATGGAGGGCTTCAAGACCCTCATGATGATTTACAGCGCTTCGGATCCCCTGCTGTGCCGAGCCTTCCCGGCTACCCTCCGGGGCCCAGCCAGGGAATGGTTCTCCAAACTCTCCCCAGGCTCAATCTTTTCGTTCGATCAGCTGGAAGCCAACTTCTTGGGCCACTTCGTCACTAGCCGGAAAGCCGAGAAGACGAGCGCCTCCCTGCTCGACCTCCGCTAGAGGGAGGGGGAGTCACTCCGTGACTTCGTCAAAAGATTCACGACCGAGGCAAGATCCGTCTCTGCCCTCGACGTCGGGGTCGCCTCGGCCGCCTTCCAACACAATGTCCGCCACAACCAGCTAAAGGTATCCCTGGCGAAGAAACTACCTCTGGACTTTCCCGACCTTCTCAATCGAGTCGAGAAATACATTCGAGCTGAAGAAGCTCAAAACCCAGAGGGCAGCAAAGAAGTCGTAGGAAAAGACAAGCGCAGGGTCGATGAGATCGAACCCGCTAGGAAGGCAGCAAAGGAAGGGGTCGGCGCGAAGAGGGTACCTCCAGTCCCTCGCTTCGAAAGGTACACCCCGCTGACATAGAACGTGTCTGCCATCCTCTTGGAGATCGAGGACAAAGGCCTTGTCCGACTCCCTCCCCGACCAAGCATCAACAAGAAGCGAGGCCAACGCTTCTACTGCCGTTTCCACAGGGACCATGGGCACGAAACCGACCAGCGTCGGGCCCTGAAAGACGAAATCGAGGCCCTCATTTCACGGGAGTACCTCCGAGAGTTCACGAGAGAGAATCAACGGTATTGGCGAGATACCAGGAACCGGAGGCCTTCGCCTCCGAACCCTACTCCGAACTTCATTCAGGGTTGGGATCCCGACCCCAAGGGAACCGGAACCCCGGCAATTCTGCATTGTGTCCACGGGGGACCGATGGGGGGAGAGTCGAATACCTCTCGGAAAGCCTTCGTCCACGAGGTGAACGCTGTCCAAGATCTTCCCTCACCTCGATTGCAAATGGTACCCGTCTCCTTCTCCGGAGAGGACCTCGAGGGCGTCCACCTCCCCCATTGCGACGCCCTCGTCATTAGCCTCCACATGGCTAATTGTGAAGTGCGCCGGATCCTCGTCGACAACGGCAGCTCAGTAAACATCCTCTTTCTCGAAGCCTTCGAGAATCTCAAACTGCCCAGAGGCAAGCTTAAACCGGCCGGATACACCTTGCACGGGTTCTCTGGCGTCCCTGTAGTCATAGAAGGGATCGTGACCCTCGACGTCACCGCAGGCTCGGTTCCTATTCAGCGGACCGAGTCTATGGACTTCATGGTGGTGAACGTCAAGGCCGCGTACAATGCCATACTTGGCCGACCGGGGCTGTGCTCCCTTCAGGCGGTACCGTCGGCCTATCACTTGAAACTAAAATTCCCCACCCAACAAGGGGTTGGTGTCGTCCGAGGTAACCAAGAGGCGGTGCGGTCCTGCTACATGACCGTCGTCGGAGGTGGTGTCTTCCCCCTCGACGCCGTCGAGCTCGGGTCCGAGGGCAACGGTTCCACTCCAGAGCCAGCCGACGAGCTAGAAGAAGTCCCATTCGGGGCCGCAGACGAATCGAAGTGGTTCCCAGTGAGCCGCTCGCTCTCCGAAGGTCTGAGGGCGGGCATAGTTGACTGCATCCGCCGCAACGTCGATCTCCTCGCCTGGAAGCCCTCCGACATGCCCGGGATTTTCGAAGACCTGATCATGCACAGGCTGAGCGTCACCCTGGGATCCAAGCCGGTCGCTTAGAAGAGGCGCAAGTTTGCCCCGAAGAGGCAGCAAGCTGTGAAAGCAGAGGTGGACAAACTCTTGTCCGCTCGGTTCATTCAGGAAGTCAGCTACCCTGAGTGGATGGCCAACGTCGTCATGGTTAAAAAGGCGATCGGGGGATGGTGGATCTGTATAGATTTCACGGATCTAAACAAAGCATTCCCTAAAGATCCTTTCCCCCTCCCCAGCATCGACGCCCTGATCGACGCGACCTCGAGACACGAGCTGCTGTCCTTCATGGACGCATTCGCAGGGTATAATCAAATCCGGATGTTCCCGCCCGACATTGCGAAGACCTCGTTCGTCACCGACCAGGGTCTTTTTTGCTATCGCGTTATGCCCTTCGGGCTGAAAAACGCCGGAGCCACCTATCAACGGCTCGTGAACCGAATCTTCAAAGACCTAATCGGCCGCAATATGGAGGTCTATGTCGACGACATGCTCGTCAAAAGCCGGGCCGGGCCGGACCACGTCGCTAACCTCGAAGAAGCCTTCGGAATCCTCCGACGCCATAACATAAGGCTCAACCCGGCCAAGTGCGCATTCGGGGTCTCCTCCAGAAAGTTTCTGGGGTTCGTCGTCAGCCAGCGCGGCATCGAGGCGAACCCAGAGAAGATTCAGTCCATAATAGACATGGCCCCACCCCGGAACGTCAAGGAGGTGCAGAGACTCACGGGCCGGTTGGCTGCCATCGGTCGCTTCCTATCCAAATTAGGGGAGAAATCTCTCCCCTTCTTCAAGGCTCTGCGCGGCAAAGGGGGCTTCGAGTGGGGTGCCCCTCAACAAGAAGCCTTCGAGCAGCTAAAGCAGTACCTCGCCAACCCTCCTCTCCTCAGCAAATCCGAGCTGGGGGAACCCCTGTGGCTCTACCTCTCCGCCTCGGATAGCGCCCTCGGCGCCGTCCTCATCCGAGAAGAGGACGGGGTTCAGAAGCCGCTCTATTATGTGAGTAAGGTCCTACTTCCCACCGAGACGAGGTACGCAAAGATCGAAAAGATGGCCTATGCTCTGGTCATGGCGGCCCGGAAGCTCCGTCCTTACTTCCAAGCTCACTCCATCCAAGTTCTAACTGACCAGCCCTTGAAAACCGTCCTCCACAAGCCGGAGAACTCTGGCCGCTTGGTCAAGTGGTCAATAGAGCTCAGCCAATACGACATCGGCTATCAGCCGAGGACGGCAATCAACGGTCAGGCCCTCGCCGTGTTCATCACCGAGTGCACTGCTTTTGAGCAGCCGAGCATCAAAGAGTTGGACCCGATCTGGGAAGTCTATGTCGACGGATCCTCCTGCGAAATCGGGAGTGGTGCCGGAATCATCCTCCGAGGTCCCGACCAATTCCTCCTTCAATACTCCCTCCACCTTAACTTCCCGACCTCTAACAACGAGGCGGAATACGGGGCCATGATTACCGGACTGACCCTAGCATACCGAGCCGGAGCCAAGCAGATTCGAGCCTTCAGCGATTCTCAGCTCGTGGTCAACCAGATCACCGGAGAATACGAAGCTCGCGACGATCGGATGGTACAATACTTGGTCGTGGTCCGATGGCTCCTAGCATCCTTCTGCTGCTCCAAGTTGTTAGGGTCCCCAGAGAGCAGAACGCCCAAGCAGACGCCTTGTCGAAACTTGCCTCCTCCTCCTTCGAGGGCCTCGACCAAACGGTACTCATCGAAATCCTCTTAAAGCCAAGTATCAATGACCAAGACCAGGAGACAATGTGCGTACAAGGCGGTATCAATCCGGACGACTGGACCACCCCCATTCGAAGATTCCTAGTTCGAGGTAAGCTCCCCGAAGACCGGGCCGAGGCAAGATGAGTCAGGATCCGAGCTGAAAGGTGCGTCATGATAGACGACATCCTCTTCAAATGCTCATACACACTGACCGATGGTAAGCCATACCTCCGCTGTCTCACCAATGACGAAGCCAACTACGTGCTGAAGGAACTTCATGAAGGGATCGACGGATGCCATATGGGAAGCAGGTCCCTCGCTCGAAAAGCCCTGAGTCAGGGCTACTACTGGCCCACCATGCTCTAAGACTCACAAGACCTGGTCAAGAGGTAAGGCCCCTGCCAGAGGTTCTCCCCTATCAAGAGGCTTCCTCAAGCCAATCTCCGATCCCTGGCTAGTCCTACGCCATTTGCCATGTGGGGCATGGACCTTGTGGGCCCCTTCCCCGTAGCAACATGGCAAAGGAAATTCTTGATAGTCGCCATCGACTACTTCACGAAGTGGCTCGAGGCCGAGCCACTGTCCAGCATCACCGAGCGCCAAACACAGCAGTTCTTCTGGAAGAATATCGTTTGTTGGTTCGGAATCCCTTAGGTCCTCGTTACAGACAACGGGACCCAGTTCGCTGGCCAAAACTTCCGAAAGTTCTGCGAAGACATCGGCACCCAGCAACGCTTCTCCGCCATATGCCACCCTCAGTCCAACGGCCAAGCGGAAAATGCGAACAGGCAAATCCTCGACGGCCTCAAGAAGCGCTTCGACAATTCCCCCAAGGGGCTGTGGGTAGAAGAGCTGCCCAGCGTGCTGTGGGCGTACCGAACCACCAAGAGGATCCCCACGGGAGAGACACCATTTAGTTTAACCTACGGGACCGAGGCAGTGATCCCCGTAGAAATCGGTTTGCCCTCCACCCGGATCATGGCCTTCGACGAAGCCGACAACTCATCCAGCCTAAGTGCCAATCTAGACCTCGCCGCCGAGGTCAGGGAAAAGTCATCCGTCCGAAGAAACATCTATCAACAGCGGATCGAGAGGTTTTACAACAAGAAGGTTCGCCCAACAAACATCAAGGTCGGGGACCTCGTGTTACGCAAATTGTCCGTCTCCGATCCCACCAAAAAGAGGAAGCTAGTCCCCAACTGGGAGGGCCCATACAGGGTAGCCGAGGCCATACGACCCGGCACTTATCGACTGGTGGACATGGAGGGTCGAGCGATCAAGCGACCCTGGAACGCAGAGCACCTAATGAAGGTCCTAGAAGAATGGTCATAGGTCCCTGCTTGGCTAATGTAAATAATGTTTTTGTAAGCTTTCATGTGTAAAGGGCCGTTGTAGCGCCCCTCTCTGTCATATATGAAAAGATCCCTTTTTGTCAACTCCAAACGCCTCGGCAGGTCCGACCTAACACCGGACAATGGGATCGGCACCCGAGTCCCCACTCCGGTATCGTCCCCAACGTCTCGGTAGGTCCGAATCGGCTTCAGGTCAGGGAGTCGCCATAACGCCTCCCGCTGCCCATGATACCCCCACGGATCAGCAGGGCCGAACCTCACCCCCACCAATCAATAGGCTATTGGCCGGGGCAACAAATGAAAAGAAAACCCTTATTCATACTCCCTTATTAAGTTCTGGAAAACAAATAGAGACCGTTACAGGACCAGTCCACTCATCTCACAAAGAAGGAATTCTCTCTTAGGGCCCCTCGGGTCCGAGGAATGGCAATCCTACTCCAATCGAACGACTTGGATCTCTCTCCTCGTTACGATGGTCCTTAGAGTTAGCCACGGTCGACACACCGGCAACGGAGCTCTGGGCATCAACCGGTCGGACGCGCTCCAGCTGCAGCAGCGCCGAAGGAACCCCTTCCGCTCGCCGGTCTCCTGAGGAGGATGCCATCCTCGTTCCGGACACACCTAGCATCGTCTTATAGCGGTGTATCTCCATTTCCTTCTCCATTATGACGTCGCAAAGAAGCCTCTCGAACGAGGGTCTCTGCACCGACGCACTTGACATGGTGAACCCGAGACCGGCACTTCCGAGGTCCCGATCTACCATTGCCCTCTTCAGCCGGTTCGCCTTGGCACTCAGAGCCTCGGACTTCTCTCGATAATAGTTGAAGGCAGCATCCTGGTCGCGAGCCCCCTTGCGATAACGGACCAACGTGGCCTCCAGAACCTTGATTTTAATCTGGAGCCACGCCACATCGGAGCGACGAGGGTCCGCCTCGGAAAGGAGGGCCGTTACCTAAAAGAGAACCAACCACGGCTCAAAACGCATCGGCAAAAGGGGTCCGAAAAAATCCGAGTACAAAAGACTTGGCCAATAAAAAAATCGTTTTTTATAAATCAAATCCTTCATACAAAAATGCGGTGGCCAGTCCGCGGTCGGCAAATACAATTGAAAGAAAGAAAAAGACAAACAAGAGACAAACAGCCTATGTTATCACCTCAGCATCGGCCGGGTTCACGGGTGGATCGACAGCCGAACCCACGACGGGAGGGTCAACATCAGGGGTCTTCGGTTGCCCCTCGATCTCCATATCATAGTCGAGGCCGGTCAGGTCGATGTTCGGGTAGAAGTGCCTCACATGGCTGAGGGCCTTCGCGTAGACCGCATCCTGGGCCGCGATCACCAGGTCCTGCCCCGTCGTCGTCAGTTCCTCCTTCTCTTGCGCGAACTTCTTCTTTAAGGCGGAGACCCTCTTAGCCCACTCGGCATCCCTGGCATCGAGCTCGACCTTCAGCTGCTGCTCCCTCTTGTGCAAGCTGTCGAGCTCGATCTTCATCTCCTTCATTTCTTGCAAGCTCTTGTCTGCCCGAGCTCGCTCCCGTTCCAAGGCCGCCTCATACAGACCTTTCACGTGGGCCCTCTGCACACAGACCTGCAGTAACCAAGCACTACTAAGGAAACCTCCCTCACAATATATTCACAAGGCAAGTGGGGTCGGCGGACTTACCAGCACATTGGCCTGCGCAAGGCACGTGTACGCCTGCTCCAATGACTCGGCGTTCATCTCCTCGCGGTCCCGGGGAGTCGCCAGCTTCTCCGCCACCTCGACGGCCTGGGGCCCACGGGTCAGACAGTCCCCCACCCGTATCGACCAGGCCGGCACCCATGGCCGCCGCAGCTCCTCCATTACGGTGTCCTCTCCCCCGGCTCCGACCAGGGGACCCTTCCCCTTGCTACGTTCGGACGCCTGAGCCTGAGCCGAGCTCCCCTGAGCGGCCAAATCCTTACTCGTCTCCGAGCGAGTTCTCTTGCCCCTCGGCTCAAGCGTTGCCTCGGACGCAACCTGGCTCGGCCCCCTCACCCTCTTCACTTCTTCCCCCTCCTCAGCCTTCTTCTGCTTCAAAGCGAGCCTCCGAGCCTTGATTGAGTCCGGATCCATACCTGCAAAAAGATCCATTAAGGACAATGAGCTCAAAAGAACAGTAAAACTAAGAGAAAGAAACAACTACATACAAGGCACGGCCGGGCTCAGTCCAACGCTCGCCAGGTGACCCTCCGTCACCTTCGGCCAGCTGATGCTGTGCGACAGACGGAGGCGCTCGACAAACTTCCACTCCTCGGCCGTTAGGTCCTTCGGCCTCGGCGCTTTGAAGCACGGTTTATAATGGTTCCAACGAGTAGGAATATCCCAAGGCTCCTCGTTCCGAATCACGAAATATTTTCGTTTCCACTCCTTGATGGAGTCCAGATGGCCATGAACCACCTTCCCCTTACTCCGAGGCGAAACATAGTATATCCCCTCCGACTCCCCCGACGAGCTGATCCCCAACATCGCCCGGAACACGCCCAACCTAAGAGGCACCTTCTGCTCCTCACACAGCAACACGAAACAGATGATCTGCTTCCACGAATTTGGCCCATACTGCATCGGAGCCAGGGACGCCTAGTTTAGCACATCCCGAATGAACGGATAGACCGGCAGCCTCAGTCTAGAGCCGAAGGCGTCTAAAGGGAAGACGCAGTACCAAGCAGACAGGGGGTCGGTAGGGCAAAGGCTAGGGCTCGGCAACATGAGTTCGTAACCGGACCCGATGTGGTACGCCGACTGTGCAACCTCCAAGTCACCAGCTTCCAAGATAGTCTGTAGCGTGTCCATCTTCACCATCTTCCGACTCGGCAAAGACGGCTGAACCCCTATACAGCGCCTTATCGGAGAGGTCGTCGAGGTACCGTCGGAACGGGTTCGGCTGTACAGGCGACCCTGACACCACATTCCGGAGGATGGGCGCCTGGCTCGGCCCACCGGCCTTCCCCCCCTTCTTCCTTGGCACCCTCTTCTTCTTGGCCCTCTCCGGCGAGGGAGTGGATAAGTGCCCAAGACCAGCCGGCGTGGAGGACGAACCCACTCCCCGGACCGGGGATCTCCTCCCCGTACCTCCTGTCCGAGCCTCGTCGGCTTCACCCTCGCCATGACCGCCCCCCTCTTCAGAAACCGATTCCAGAATCTGGACCTCGTCCGAACTGTCACTCCCCTCCTCAGAGTCACTACTCTCCACCACGCACGGCTTCCGAGAGCGCAGGGGCTTCACGTCATCCACCGTCTCCTCCTCCCACGTTGTCGAGTCTGAGAGCCCGGTGGCAGGCGCCCCTTCCCCTCTAGACGTCGATGCCGAAGAGCCAGACT
This sequence comes from Hemerocallis citrina, assembly GCA_017893485.1. Taxonomy (NCBI): domain Eukaryota; kingdom Viridiplantae; phylum Streptophyta; class Magnoliopsida; order Asparagales; family Asphodelaceae; genus Hemerocallis; species Hemerocallis citrina. The sequence goes on from CM030363.1 coordinate 113,874,891, forward strand.
GAGCCCTAGACATGCCTAACTAAATAAACTTACCGACTAACCTTTGGTCGCTTCGGATGGACGAGCCTGGTGCCTGCAGACAGTAGTGACGAGCGCCGAAGTGTTTGGAAATTTCTTAGAGAAAGAAGCAAGAGAGAAGTGAGCAGTATGGGGGAAATGTGGGGGAATTTAAAGAGGAAGAAGTGACTCCTCGTTTTTTGCGTAACTGCTCCTCGATTGGCGTGAAACTGCCACCTATAAAATCGCGCCACGTCACCTTGGTACGTGCGCCGCTGACGTCACCCACGTCACCTTGGAACCAGACGCAAGGGTCGGTCCGGATGAAGTGCGTCGGACCCAGACACCCCAGCATCTGTCCCCGGAAGCAAGGAAAAATTTAGATTAAAAGTGTAAAGGCACCAGCCCTCGGCGAGTGCCCCGGACCCCAGGACTCGGTCGGTTCCCCTCTCACCCGCGAGCAACTCGGGGCTTACGACCTCGGAAGCCGAAACCCCGAACTGTTCAAGGGTGGTAGAAAAGCCACCATCGCCTGGGACCCTGTCAGAGAGCAGATCGGCCCACCTCCCATCTCTGACTCCTTCGGGCTGACTGCCATCAGAAGCCGTCAGCCCGGAAGGAAGACAGAGACCGGAGAAGACCCATCCGACCGAGGCCACCTACCCCTCGGGTCTGAACTTCATTGGTCATCCCTCCCGCCGTGATCTCCCCTGGCTCTGACAACCGCATCAGGGCTGTCAGAATCAGGAGAAGATCATGGCGTGAGAATAACCACCCGTCCGACCCTCTCAGGGTTAGAATTTTTCAAAGAAACAGGCATCCGCCCAAGGCAGACACCTCTGGTGGTCGATCAACCACCATTGCTGTGATCAAAGCTACAGGGGGGAGCGCGGTATTTATAGCCTCCCCCCAAGGACCAGCCACTACGCCTGGGGAACTGAAGCGCCGCGCATTTATTAGGGGAGCCATTTAATGACCCCGGGAAGTTGGAACGCCGGACGAATCCCGGAGCGCCATTAATGCGCCACGAAGTCAGCCAGCATCAGCTCAGCCTTCTCACAAAGACCCAACGGTTCGCCATCGCCCTTGCCGACCAGTAAAACCCTTGCTAGCTCAGGGTACGGTCTCGCACTAGGGTAGCCTTCTCACGAAGGCCCAACTGTTTGCCATCGCCCTTGCCGACCCGTAAAACCCTCGCCAGCTCGAGGTAAAGTCTCGCACCAGGGTAGCCTTCTCACGAAGGCCCAACGGTTTGCCATCGCCCTTGTCGACCCTTAAAACCCTCGCCAGCTCGAGGTAGAGTCCCGCACCAGGGTAGCCTTCTCACTATGGCCCAACGATTCGCCATCTCCCTTGCCGACCCTTAAAACCCTCGCCAGCTCGAGGTAGGGTCTCGCACCAGGGTAGCCTTCTCACGAAGGCCCAACGGTTCGCCATCGCCCTTGCTGACCCGTAAAACCCTCGCCAGCTCGAGGTAGAGTCGCGCACCAGGGTAGCCTTCTCATGAAGGCCCAACGGTTCGCCATCGCCCTTGCCGACCCTTAAAACCCTCGCCAGCTCGAGGTAGAGTCCCGCACCAGGGTAGCCTTCTCACGAAGGCCCAACGGTTCGCCATCGCCCTTGCCGACCCGTAAAACCCTCGCCAGCTCAGGGTACAGTCTCGCACCAGGGTAGCCTTCTCACGAAGGCCCAACGGTTCGCCATCCCCCTTGCCGACCCGTAAAACCCTCGCCAGCTCGAGGTAGAGTCTCGCACCAGGGTAGCCTTCTCACAAAGGCCCAACGGTTTGCCATCGCCCTTGCCGACCCTTAAAACCCTCGCCAACTTGAGGTAGAGTCCCGCACCAGGGTAGCCTTCTCACGATGGCCCAACGATTCGCCATCTCCCTTGCCGACCCTTAAAACCCTCGCCAGCTCGAGGTAGGGTCTCGCACCAGGGTAGCCTTCTCACGAAGGCCCAACGGTTTGCCATCGCCCTTGCTGACCCGTAAAACCCTCGCCAGCTCGAGGTAGAGTCTCGCACCAGGGTAGCCTTCTCACGAAGGCCCAACGGTTCGCCATCGCCCTTGCCGACCCTTAAAACCCTCGCCAGCTCGAGGTAGAGTCCCGCACCAGGGTAGCCTTCTCACGAAGGCCCAACGGTTCGCCATCGCCCTTGCCGATCCGTGAAACCCTCGCCAGCTCGGGGTAGGATCTCGCATCAAGGTAGCCTTCTCGAAGGCCCAACACGACTCGAAACTACTCCTCCATAGCCAACTCTCGCATCCCCGCAGGAGTGGGGGGCTTATGAGGTAGGATAAAAATGACCTGGGGCCCAGGATGGCTCTCGCTCCAAGTCAAGCCGGCTCGGCCCCGGACCACCACATGCTCGGTGCCGAGCCGTAAGTTCACCACCACAAAATCGGCCCCTCCCGTTCCGACGGCCCGTCACGACCCTCGGTCTCCGACCCTCGGCGGTCTCACGGGCCTTCCACTCAGCCGGGTAAGGGAGGGGAATGACCTGGCGCAACCTAGGCCCTCTAATCCTCCCAGAGACACAGGGTCCCTACGATCTGCCATGTCAGCTCCAAAGCCACTTGGGGCTCTTGCCATGTCAGTCCTAAACCGCTCTGGGCGCTGCCACGTGTGCCCTAAACCACCTGGGCCTCTTGCCACGTCAGGCCCATGGCCTTTCGGGTCCAGGCCTGGCCCCCAGGCGGATCCAAACCCGGTTGGGTTATCTATAAATACCAGACCCTCACCCACCTTCAAAGGTAATCAATCTTTCTTCCACAAAATCCTAGTTACTGCTACTCTCTCACAGAGACTAACTAGATCGTCGGAGGATCTGCCACCGGGATAAACCTCGGTGTTTCTAGACCGTCTGCAGGTACACGAGCCGCTCCTCCAGTGCCGAGGCGAGCCTACAGCTCACCGTCCGCTACCGAATCCTTCCCCTCTTACAAATTGAGTCCGAACTTACAACCCGGTGCATCCACACTCTATCCAAAAACAAACAGCATCAAGGGCCTTACTCTTTTCGAATTCTGTGCAATCATAAAAATTCAAATATCTAACAATACAAAAATGTTTAACATTTGGAAACAGAATATAGCATGCCCCTGGCTTACCTAATACAAAGACACAGAGTTGTAGCATTATTGGTTCACCTTTATCATTAGCTGCTTCTATTTAGTGTGTTACCAACCCCAGTCCAGATTCGGGTATTGGGTTCTTGAATTTGGCAAAGCTCATCGACCGCAGCTGCTATTTCGAGAATGCACTTAACGAATTAGGTGAGCAGTTCACCTGCACTGCCCAACATCTTGACGTTACTGATGTCAGATCCTGTAAATGCCCAACAGCTTTGACGGAAGAAGCACATTCACCGATTAGAGATGCAACCTTCAATTACTCCATCCATGGGTGGCGAAGCGAGTAAATTGTCCATGTCGCAGCAGCAATCCCCATCTCGCAAGCTTACCTACAAAATGAAAATGTTAACATAAATTGTCTGTCTCATCAAAAATAGGTTATGCTTTGTGCATTATGTATGGAAATTTGCTGATTGTGGTTTTAAAAGGCAGGATAGTCGTCAAAATAAGAGGGTAAAGAAGAATTGTTTCTTTCAAAATCGTCAAAAATTGGTGGACTATATAACCCATGAAATCAGGCGAAAATACGGAAATTTCAAAATATCTGTACATCATCATCCAAAATCGGGCAAAAAATGGAAATCTCATAATCTTTGAAATCGTTCAAAGTCGATGGACTATAATACACGAAATTGGACAAAAATACTGAAAATATCAGAATTTATCGTAAGAGTTCGAAACAGTTGAACTATAACCCACAAAATCAGGCCAAAACGTAGAATTCTCAAAATCATCCATAATCGATGGACTATAACTCACGCAATCGGGAAAAAATATGAAAATTTCAGAATCTCTGAAAATTGTTTAAAGTCATTGGACTATATAACAAAAAATATGAGGAAAATGCAGAAACTTCATAATGTATGATAATTTTCCAAAATTGATGAGGTGTAACCAATTAAATCAGATGAAAATGCTAAAATTTTAAAATCTCTCGAAATCATCCACGAAATCGGATGGAAATAAGAATAAAAAATAAATGACTGCAAAGTAGCCTAATCTCGAACCTGAGCTACCTATCTCTATCCATTTACCATGTGAGCTACAACTCAGTGTTACACACCAATTTTTCTGGTAATATAACTATCCACTAATATAATCACAGAGTCGGAATTATCTGTTTTATGAACAAAATAAATTAGTAAGTCTTAACTTCACATATTACATATTTAAGTAAGCATTCACTTAAATATGTGCAGATAAAAAAAACAGTAGTAATTTGTGAAGAGTTTGAGCAAGATGTATATTGGGACACCAATGAAGATGCTTTAGCATAAAAGATGTTGAGAAATATAGAATCTAAGAAGACCCCTTCTGGTTTTATTGCTAAGTTGATGGGGTTTGATCGTTTGCAAGATGGTAACACAATCTGAAACAGAGGTTTGTTCTCATGAAGATGAGTTTAGAGATGTATATGAAGTAGGGCATGACAAAAATACTAGAAAGGAGAGAAAGGAACTTGATATGAGTAAAAAACTCAGAACCGCACGATCCTTGCACGAATCTCGAGGCTCTTAAGGTCAAGGCAGTAATCTCACAACAGCTACATTCCCAAGACGAGCTCACCGGCCTCCCACAGGCCCACTACCATGAATCAGCCCACCAAGGAAAAGTTAACCAGCCTTTTATGGCCGATGATTAAATTCCCTGAAATCAGAGGGATAATTATCTGATCACATCCTTGATCCAAGAGATTTGATTAGGCAGTTGGGAAATCATTCCCTAACTAATTCTCCACAGGTCGATAAATACAAGCCCCCCCTCCTTAGTTACCAGGTAATCAAAATTTTGCCACTAAACCATACCTCTCATTTTCTAGTTACTGACTTGATTATCGGAAGGCTTGTCGCCGGGAAAACTCCCGGTGTTTCAGGCTTTTCACAGGTTTCTAGTGGCCAGCGACTAGCGTAACATCCATCGGATTCATAAAATCCACCTAAATACTGGTCTCTCATCTATACCAGCTCGACGACTGTGATTTCTGCTTTCCACATAATTATAAGACTCATCATTTGTTGCTCCCACACAAAAAATAAGTAGCGTCACATTGGCACTGTTTGTGGGAAAGACACAGATCCAGCCACCTACCTGGAACCCAAAGCTAGAAAGGCTACTACCGTGGGGCGTCGGCAGATCCCCCTCTGCCTCCTCCTTCGGTTAATCCATCATGCACCCGCGCAACCACTCAGGGGTCACGACCGTCGTTCATCGAACATCGAAAGGGTCCAGCCCCCAGTGCTTCTCTCTTGGTCGCATGAAAAGTCAAGTGCCCCGTAGGGCAGGACCTCTGAAACACAATTAATAACCGGCAGGATAGTGAGGATCTCTGCCACCACATCGAATTCAACCGCTCCAGGAGCGGAGAAAATCGGTCGGGTCGGTATCCAAGCCGCATAAACACCTCCCAAAACGAGAAGGAGAAGGAGCGAAGCCGCTCCCCCAAGGACCGACGAGCCTCCCAAGGCCACCGGGAGGAATGGGGCCACATAAATAAAGCTGAATTTCAAGAATTCAGGAACGAGGTCCTCCAAGACCTTCGAGGGGAGGCCAGGAATAGCCAGCACTTGGATAAACATTGCCTTAGCCTGTCTATCAACGAAGAGTCCTATGGGTCCACCCGATCCAAGGGACACGAAAATTGGTGATGAAGTGGCTCCGGCAAATGGAGAATCGGCACGCTCAGATAGGGGAAGACGGGCGACAATCTAATAGAGGCTATCGATACATCCGACCACCCTTATCCTCTTTCATCCTTGAGGTCCTTGTCCCGAGAAGCTTCAAACCCCCAACTTTCGAAACATACAACAGTGAGTCAGACCCGGCTGATCATATTGAGAGTTTTAAAACTCTCATGATGATTCACAACACATCCGATGCCCTCCTCTGCCGAACTTTTCCGACCAAACTGCGAGGTTAAGTAAGGGAGTGGTACTCCCAACTCGCTTTCGGCTCCATCTACTTCTTTGAATAGCTCGAGGAGAGCTTTCTCAGTTATTTCGTGACTAGTCATAAGGTTGAGAAGATGAGCACTTCACTACTAGATTTGAAGCAGAAGGACGGAGAATCGCTCTGGGACTTTGTCCAAAGGTTAATGACCAAATCAAGGTACATACTATTTCTTGACTCTAGAGTCGCGGCAACTGCTTTTAGACACAACGTCCAACATAACCTCCTTAAGACCTCACGTGCTAAGAAACCTCATTCAGACTTCCTTAATATCCTCCTCCGAAGTGAGAAAACATTCAGGCCGAGGAAGCCTTACATCCCGGGAGTCGTAAAGAATCTCCTCCCGAAGGGAAGAGGAAGATGGATTGCACCAAAGCCCCCAAGAAATCTCAAAAGGATGCCTCTAGGTAGAGGCGTCCTCCCCCAACACCTCGGTTCGAAAAGTTTACTCCCCTCAATGCGAGTGTCTTTGCTATCTGCATGGAGGTTGAAGAGGAAGGATTGATTCGAACCTTTCATGGACAAATACTGACAACAAGAAGAGAGCCAGAAGGTTCTAGTACTAATTTCACCAGGACCACAGTCATGAGACCAACAACTGCTAGGAGTTAAAGGACGAGATAGAAAATCTTATCTGTAGGGGCTACTTGTTGAAATATACTCAGAAGGACCAGAGGACTTCCCCTCCTCCTTGAGAGCCCAATAAATGTCCATAAAAGGACCCAAGCCTTAGGAGTCCGAAAGGATGGCTATCATATACTCCATACATGGAGGGCTCATGGGGGTGATTCCAACTCCTCCGGCAAGGCATTCGTCCGAGAGGTTAACTCAGCCCATAACTACCCCGCTCCTCGAAGCCGGGGAATCCATGTCTCCTTCTCCTATGAGGATCTTGAGGGTGTTTACACTCCACGATGTGGCGCGTTGGTAATCGGCCTCAGCTTTGCTAACCACGAGGCTCGATGCATCCTCGTGGAAAACAATAGCTTAGTTAACATTTTATTCCTTGTGGCCTTCGATGAATTGAGACTTTCATGGGAAAGGCTAAGGCCTGTAGGATATACTCTTCATGGTTTCTCTGGAGCTCGCGTTCATATTGAATGAATAGTCACACTAGATGTGACTGTAGGCAAACTTCCTGCCACCTGCACTGAGCCTGTAACACCTGTGACCCAATTTTCTATTTTATTTGTATTTAATTAAATTCTTGGTTATTTTATTTTATTTCTGATTGTATCTCTTTTCGTTCCTTTCTGAATTTTATGTTGTTGTTCTCCCTATGATTCATTTTTGTTTGATTCAGCCTTTATATTCTAATTTGATTGATCTAAAAATTTGTTCTTGACCTTGTTTATTGTCTAAACCTAATTCATGGCCTATTTGTCTCATATTGGACTCTTTTCTTCCAATTGGATACTACCCAGTTCACCCAAACCAGTTTTACTGTATATAACCCTCCTAATTGCACCATAACCCTAATTACCAAACCCTAATACATCTCTATCTCTCTCTCCTAGCCGTCACCTACTCCCTACCCCGATCTCCATCTCTCTCCCGATCCCCTCTTGCACCGCGATACCGCCTCGATGCTGTGCTAGCACGTTGCCCTAGCACCGCGATCCCCTGTCCCTGCTGTTGTCACTGCCATCATCTTGTCCTTCTTGCTATGGTCGAGCCATCCCCTGTTGCTACCTTGCTCCACTATCATCGTCGTCATCCCCTAGCGTCGAGCTACCCTCGATGTTGTTGCCGCCCTTGCTGTGTCGTCACTTGTTGCCGCTGCTCCTACTGTTGCTGCTGCCGTGTGCGTGTGAGAACATGTGCACCGCCTGTGTTTTGTTGGTGTTGATCTTGCTCTTGTTCGTGCTGTTCGGTGTTGTGTTCGTTGTTCGGGATCTATTCCCGTTATTCTGTTCTTCATCATCGTCGTCGTTTTCAGGCAAGTAGCTTGTATGTAATTTTTGTCATGCAAGTTAAATACCGTAAGTAATCTTGCATGCGTTGTTGTCACTCTCATGATGATCATATAGTTTGTTAGTTGATCCGTTCCTTCATCTCTTGATCATGAGTATTTCACAGTAATTTGTCACCCGTTGCATGAAACAATTTAGATTAGATGGACATCTTGATGTATATGCTTGTTGTGACATATCATATGTTGTAGAAAATTGCTTCATGGATGTTTATATGATGTACTATCTTATTATAGATTGTTTATTCACATGCCATGCTGATTTGAGTTGCTTATATACCATGCTTTGTATGCCATCTAAGATTGGATCGTTTGTAATTAAACTATTTGATAAAATGCATAAAAGAACTTTTGTTTCACTGCTCCTCTATTTTTGTACAGTAATTTTGACCTTGTTAACATCAGTAAAATAAATAAATTTGTGAACATGATTGGTAGGCTTTGTTTTCTAGTTTTCAGAACTTTCTACGGATCTGAATTCTGATTTTGAATGCATGAGTTATTGCTGTTTTACTGCAGCCATATCATATATTCCAGATTCTGAACTATGTGATTTCTGTATGAAATATTATTTTAAAGCTAATATTAAAAGTAGAAGTTGAAATTTATATTTTTCTGGGTATGTTTAGACATGACTGGGATCAATCCCAAATTTTTGTGGAATTAATTAATGACTTTTGTATCTTATTTCATGCTTATGAAACTAATCGATATAATCGATATATTTCCAAACTGTATTGTGTTCAGTAAAGAATTGTGTTATCAACCTGATTCTATTCATTTTTAAAGAAAACCTTGTGAATATAAACTGTAGTCTGCTTTATCAATTTTATAACCATTTTGATGAATCTGGATTTCGAATTGTATTTTGTGAATTATCTCTATTTTGGTACTGCTGTGTCTGAACTTTCAGAATTGAAATTTTGTTGTATTACTCTGTTTTCCCAATTATATTGGCTTTACTATCTATAGTATAATTTCATGATATTTTATATGTTAAGACTAGATATGCTAAGGAATCTCCCAGATTTTTCTGAGATTTAATTATGATGTTTTAAAACCTTTTCCAAGCTTATAAGAAAGATTTTGCATTTTCTGGCTGAACATAAATTCTGTATTAAACGTTGTTTTCAACCATGTTTTTGTGGCTGATGTATGACTTGTATATATGCGCTGGGTTCGACAGAGAGTCTAGTTTCTGGATTTTCTGACGGATCTAGATTTTCAGTTCTGTAGCAACGGAAATCTCAGAATTGGTACCATAGTGTCTTACTGTCCAGAACTGAAAGTTTCGTTGTTTTGACTTTTATAGGTTGTTTTGGTCACCCGTTTGTGTTTCCTATTCATATTAGACTTATCCATTATTCTTGCCGTGTTTTTAATCCTGTTTGTATTCGTTCACACCTGTTTAATAATAATAAAAACTAATCACACCGGAGATTTTAAGGGAAAAGATCTAGTAGTGGACAATATAGAAATGTGTATTTAGAAGGAAACTCGTTTTCTCCACTGTTACTATGGTATCCACTGTTTATCTCTGGATGCATGAGGGCATGATCCATAACACCGTTAATATTTGTTATTACTGTTGCTATTATTGTTTGTCTGAATGTACGACCCTATAGGTTCCACTACGAAATCTTAAAACGAAACCATTTGATGTAACAACCATGTTGTTTAATTTGGGATGCATGAAGTGCTACCTAGATAGTAGTGAACATTAGACATAACAATAACTATTTCACTGTCATTGCGTTACTGTTACTGTCACACCCTGTTACTGTTACTATTGACTACACTGTTACTGTTACAGTTATGCTCTTTTCTGTTTACCTTCTGTTTACTGTTATCTATAAACTGTCATCCTTTGTTGCTTTTCTCCATGTCAGTATTTCCTGTCTTTGTTTCATATTTTTCCCTTTCCATTTTACTGCTTGTACTGCCTGTGGCCCGAAACTTGCATCTAACGGGCATTATGTTTTTCTGTCTTCCTATTTTCCCTGTAATTGCTATATGAGCAGGTTTTGGTGATCGCTTGCCTACTGGAGTTGGTGAGCAAAAGTTTTGAGCTGCGCATTGGAAAATTTGCTTAATGTTTTGTTTTGAACTATTTCATTCATGTTACTGTATTGAGACTTGTATTTGGGCTTGTAGTCTCAGGATATTGTTTTGTTTCAGATCTCGTATTTGTTTGGGATATTTATCATTGTTGTAAATAAATACTATTGATTTATAATTATTAATGCATGCTTGGTTGAGTATATTGTTATATTTTCTGTAGTGCTGAGTCAAGTAGATCCGTACAGCTTATGGATGGTGAAAACAATCCGCTGGGCTTAGTCACGTATCGTATTTCGTATTCCTTTTAGGAAGCGGGACGTGACAGAGCTGGTGGACTTTATGGTGGCAGATGTCAAAGCCGCCTATAACGCCATTTTCGGGATACCCGACCTCGCGTCTCTTCAAGTGGTAGCCCTAGCATGCCACATGTGAATAAAATTCCCCATGAGTGCCCGAGTTGTAATTGTAAAGAGAAATCAAGAGGCAGCTCGAGCTTGCTACACTGTCACATTGGGAGGATCTATTCTCCCCCTCGATGCGATCGAGCTCCCCAGCGACAGAAGCTCGACTGGTTCCGAACTAGTCAATAAGCTGGAGGAAGTCCCTTTCTCGGAGGAATATGACACTAGACGGTTCCAATTAAGCAAGATTCTTCATCCAAACCTCAATGAGGATATCATCAGCTGCATCCAGCAAAATCAGGATCTGTTTGCTTGGACTCCCTCGGACATTCTAGACATCTCAGAAGAACTAATCAAGCACAAGTTGAGTGTCAAATTGACTCAAAACCAGTGCAGCAGAAGCACAGAAAGTTTACCCCGAAATGGCAATAGGCAGTGAAGAAGGAAGTCGAGAAACTTCTTGCCGCTCATTTCATCCAGATTATGTGTTCCGGAGGGTGAGGTTCATCAGAAGTTGCTTGAGGAAGCCCACCAATCTTCGTATTCTATTCATCCCGGTGGTACAAAGATGTACCTGGGCTTGAAGCTTCATTTTTTGTGGCATGGTATGAAGAGGAACGTGGTGAGATTTGTGTCGCAGTGCTTGATCTGCCAGTAGGTGAAGGCAGAGCATCAGAGGACCGCCGGACTTCTTCAGCCTTTTCCTATTCCGAAGTGGAAGTGGGAGCACAACACCATGGATTTTGTGATCGCTTTGCCGAGGAGTCCTAAGGGTTACAATGCCATTTGGGTAATTGTGGACAGGTTGACCAAGTGCGCTCACTTCGTTACCTTCAAAGTTGGACAGTCTATTGAGAGCCTAGCTGAGAAGTACATTCAAGAGATTGTCAGACTTCATGAGGTTCTAGTCAGTATTATATCTGACAGGGATACGAGGTTCAGATCGTAGTTTTGGGAGAGTCTTCAGAGTAGTCTGGAGAGTAAGTTGAAGTACAGCACAACTTTTTACCCTCAGATAGATGGACAGTCAGAGAGGACCATCCAGACTCTAGAGGACATGTTGAGGTCCTATATGCTGCATTTTGGAGGTTCTTCGGAAAACCACTTGCATCTTGTAGAGTTCTCGTACAATAACAGCTTTCAGGCAAGTCTTAAAGCTGCTCCGTACGAGGCACTATATGGTCAGAAGTGCAGGTTGCCAGTGTGCTGGGATGACATTGGCGAGAGTAAGTTGTTGGGCCTGGAGTTGATCACCAGGATGGTGGATGCTGTGACTCAGATCAGGAAGTATCTTCAAGCCGCGCAAGAAAGGCAGAAGAGATGGGCTGATGTCCATAGGAGAGCCTTAGAGTTTGATGTGGGAGACCATGTTTTCCTTAAGGTATCGCTGTGGCGAGGTGTCATTCGTTTTGGTGGTGGAGGCTAGTTGAGTCCTAGGTTCATCAAACCGTTTGACATCCTGGAACGAGTTGATAAGGTGGCCTATCGTCTTGCATTACCACCGACTTTATCTGGAGTGTACGACGTCTTCTATGTCTCACAACCGAGGAAGTATATCTGTGATGAGAGCCACATGATTGACTACTCGGAGTTATCCGTGAGGCCGGATCTGTCTTGTGAAATTTTGCCAGTTGCTACTTTGGACTGGCAGGAGAAGGTTTTGAAGAACAAGGTGATAAAGCTTGTTTGTGTTTCTTGGAATCCTCACTCGCAGGGTGAAATGACTTAGGAGCTGGAGGAGGATTTCCAGCGGAGGTTTTCTCATTTGTTTGTGTAGCTTTTGTTTTGTTATTTTTGCTTTTGTTGTTATTTTCTTTTCTTTTTTGGGGTTACCCTATGTACTTCTGGATGAATATCAAGGACAAAATTTTTCTTGTTAGGTGGGTAGAATTTGTAACTCTTGACTCATTTTTGTATTTTATTTGTATTTAATTAAATTCCTGGTTATTTTATTTTATTTTATTTCTGATTGTTTCTCTTTTCGTCCCTTGCTGAATTGTATATTGTTGTTCTCATTATGGTTCATTTCTGTTTGATTCAGCCTTTATATTCTCATTTGACTGATCTAAAAATTTGTTCTTGATATTGTTTATTGTCTAAACCTACTCTTTTCTTCCTATTGGATACTACCCAGTTCACCCAAACCCGTTTTGACTCTATATAACCCTCCTAATTGCACCCTAACCCTAATTACCAAACCATAATACATCTCTATCTCTCTCTCCTAGCCGTCACCTACTCCCTACCCCGATCTCCATCTCTCTCCTGATCCCCCCTTGCACCGCGACACCCCCTCGACGCTGTGCTAGCACGTTGCCTTAGTGCCGTAATCCCCTGTCCCTGCTGTCGTCACTGCCATCATCTTCTCCTTCTTGCAATGGTCGATCCATCCCCCGTCGCTGCCTTGCTCCACTATCGCCGTCGTCCTCCCCTAGCGTCGAGCTACCCTCGATGTTGTTGCCGCCCTTACTGTGTCGTCACTTGTTGCCGCTGCTCCTACTATTGCTGCTGTCGTGTGAGTGTGAGAAAATGTGCACCGCTTATGTTTTGTTGGTGCTGATCTTGCTCTTGTTCGTGCTGTTCGGTGTTGTGTTCGTTGTTCGGGATCCATTCCCATTATTCTGTTCTTCATCTTCGTCGTCGTTTTCAGGCAAGTAGCTTGTATGTAATTTTTGTCATACAAGTTAAATACCGTAAGTAGTCTTGCAAGCATTGTTGTCACTCTCATGATGATCATATGTTTTGTTAGTTGATCCGTTCCTTCATATCTTGATCATGAGTATTTCACAGTAATTTGTCACCCGTGCATGAAACAATTTAGATTAGATGGACATCTTGATGTATATGCTTGTTATGACATATCATATGTTGTAGAAGATTGCTTCATGGATGTTTGTATGATGTACTATCTTATTATAGAGTGTTTATTCACATGCCATGCTGATTTGAGTTGCCTATATACCATGCTTTGTATGCCATCTTAGATTGGATCATTTGTAATTAAACTATTTGATAAAATGCATAAAAGAACTTTTGTTTCACTGCTCCCCTATTTTTGTACAGTAATTTCGACCTTGTTAACATCAGTAAAATAAATAAATTTGTGAACATGATTGGTAGGCTTTGTTTTCTAGTTTTCAGAACTTTCGACGGATCTGAATTCCGATTTTGAATGCATAAGATATTGCTGTTTTACTGCAGTCATATCGTATATTCCAGATTCTGAACTATGTGATTTCTGTATGAAATATTATTTTAAAACTTATATTAAAAGTAGTGTTTGAATTTTATGTTTTGCTGGGTATTTTTAGACATGACTGGGATCAATCCCAAATTTTTGTGGAATTAATTAATGACTTTTGTATCTGATTTCATGCTTATGGAAACCAATCGATATATTTTTAAACTGCATGTTGTTCAGTAAAGAATTGTGTTATCAACCTGATTCTATTCATTTTTGAAGAAAACCTTGTGAATATAAACTTTAGCCTGATTTATCTATTTTATCACCATTTTGACGGATATGGATTTGGAATTGCGTTTTGTGAATTATCTCTGTTTTGGTACTGCTGTGTCTGAACTTTCAGAACTGAAATTTTGTTGCATTACTCTGTTTTCCCAATTATATTGGCTATACTATCTATAGTATAATTTCATGATATTTTATATGTTGAGACTAGATATGCTAGGAAATCTCCTAAATTTTTCTCAGATTTAATTATGATGTTTTAAAACCTTTTCCATGCTTATAAGCAAGAGTTTGCATTTTCTGGATGAACATAAGTTCTATATTAAATGCTGTTTTCAACCCTGTTTCTGTGGCTGATGTATGACTTGTATATATACGCTGGATTCAGCAGAGAGTTTATTTTCTGGATTTTCTGACGGATCGAGATTTTTAGTTATGTAGCAGTGGGAATCTCAGATTTGGTATAGTAGTGTCTTGCTGTCCAGAACTGAAAGTTTCGTTGTTTTGTCTGTTATAGGTAGTTTTGGTCACCCGTTTGTGTTTCCTATTCATCTTAGACTTATCCTTTGTTCTTGCCGTACCTTTAGCCCTGGTTGTACTCGTTCACACCTATTTAATAATAATGAAAATTAATCAAGTCGGGGTTTTTAAGGAAAAAAATCTAGTAGTGACAATATAGAAATGTGTATTCAGATGAGAACTCATTTTCCCCACTGTTACTGTGGTACCCACTATTTATCTCTGGATACATGAGGGCATGATCCATGACACTGTTACTATTTGTTATTACTGTTTATCTAAATGTACGGCCCTATAGGTTCCACTACGAAATCTTCAAACGAAACTGTTTGAAGTAACAAACATGTTGTATAATTTGGGACGCATGGAGTGCTACCTAGATAGTAATGAACATTAGACATAAGAATAACTGTTTCACTGTCATTGCGTTACTGTTATTGTCACACCCTGTTACTGTTACTGTTGACTTCACTGTTACTGTTACTGTTATACTCTTTACTATTTAACTTCTATTTACTGTTATCTGCAAATTGTCATCCTTTGCTGCTTTTCTCCATGTCAGTATTTCCTGTCTTTGTTTCATATTTTCCCTTTCCATTTTCCTGCTTGTACTGCTTCCGGCCCGGAACTTGCATCTAACGGGCATTATGTTTTCCTATCTTCCTATTTTCCCTGTAATTGTTATATGAGCAGGTTTTGGTGATCGCTTGCCTACTGGAGTTGGTGAGCAAAAGTTGTGAGCTGCACATTGGAAAATTTGCTTAATGTTTTGTTTTGAACTATTTCATTCAAGTTATTGTATTAAGACTTGTATTTAGGCTTGTAGTCCCAGGATATTGTTTTGTTTCAGATCTCGTATTTGTTTGGGATATTTATCATTGTTGCAAATAAATACTGTTGATTTATAATTGTTTATGCATGCTTGGTTGAGTATATTGTTATATTTACTATTGTGCTGAGTCAAGTAGTTCTGTACAGCTTATGGATGGTGAAAACTATCCGCTGGGCTTAGTTACGTATTGTATTCCGTATTCCTTTTGGGAAGCGAGGTGTGATAGAGCCGGTGCACTTTATGGTGGCAAATGTCAAAGCAGCCCATAACGCCATTTTCGGGATACCCGACCTCGCGTCTCTTCAAGTGGTAGCCTTGGCATGCCACATGCGAATAAAATTCCCCATGAGTGCCCGGGTTGGAATTTTAAAGAGAAATCAAGAGGCAGTCCGAGCTTGCTACACTATCACATTAAGGGGATCTATTATCCCCCTTGATGCGATCGAGCTCCCCAGCAACAGAAGCTTGATTGGTTCTGAACCAGTCATTGAGCTAGAGGAAGTCCCTTTCTCCGAGGAAGATGACACCAGACGGTTCCAATTAAGCAAGATTCTTTATCCAAACCTCAAAGAGGATATCATCAGCTGCATCCAGCAGATTCAGGATCTGTTTGCTTGGACTCCCTCGGACATGCCAGACATCTCGGAAGAACTGATCATGCACAAGTTGAGTGTCAAATTGACTCAAAACTAGTGCAGCAGAAGCACAGAAAGTTTACCCCAGAAAGGAAATAGGCAGTGAAGATGGAAGTTGAGAAACTCCTTGCCACTCGCTTCATCCAGGAAGTCAACTATCCTGAGTGGTTGGCTAATGTCGTGATGGTGAAGAAGACAATCGATAAGTGGATGATCTGTATTGACTTTACATATCTCAATAAGGCATGCCCAAAGGACCCCTTTCCTCTTCCGAGTATCGACCCCTAATTGATACAACATCTGTGCATGAATTCCTGAGCTTCAAGGATACCTTCTCTAGGTACAACTAAATCTTGATGTTCCCTCCAGATGTCTGAAGACATTTTTCTTCACCGATCAAGGGCAATTTTGCTACCGGGTAATTCCCTTCGGCCTAAAGAATGTAGGAGTCACCTATCAAAAGCTAGTGAATAAAGTAATCAAGGAACAGATCAGGCAAAATATGGAGGTGTATATGGACGATAGGATCGTCAAAAGTCTCAGAGGTGGCTATCATGTAACAGACTTTGAAGAGGCCTTTAGTGTCTTAAGGAAGAACAATATAAGGCTTAATATTTCTAAGTGCGCATTTGGCGTGACCTCGGGAAAATTCCTCGGCTTCATGGTCAACCAACGGGGGATAGAGACGAACAAAGAGAAGATTCAAGTTATCCTCGACATGGCTTCCTCTACCAATGTCAAAGAGGTTCAGAGGCTCACGGGTCTGCTTTCAGCAATTGACACTTCCTCTCGAAGTCCCTTTCCTTCTTCAAAGCCCTACGGGGGGCCAAGAACTTAGAGTAGGGAGAGCCTCAGCAACAGCCCTTCATCTTATTGAAAGAATATATCACCAATCCTCCTCTACTAAGCAAACCAGAACCAGGTGAAGTCCTGTATATCTACCTGTCGACATCTAAGCATGCCCTCAGCGTCGTCTTAGTCGGAGAGGAGGATGGAGCCCAGAAGCCCATTTACTATGTAAGCAAGGTGTTCCACGATCGAGCTTTGGTACTCCAAGATGGAGATGTTACTTTACGCCCTGGTTATGACTAGAGCTGGTATTAGGTCTATCGGGTCGGGTCCTAAACTACCCGGACTCGGTACCTCAGGGGTAAAAAAATTGGATCCGGACCCGGACTTGCGAGAACCGGGTCTGGGTCAGAGTTAAAAAATTCTACCCATCGGGTCTGGTAGCGTGAAATAAATATTTACAGTATTTTGTACCCGATATCCTACGGTTCCAACAATTTTTGCACTTAAGTACATGAATAAGTATTATATTTACACATATATCTTCAACAATTATTATTTACATGTATATCTCCATAACCCCATTATTCAAATTCCATATTTTGGGGGTATTTTTTAATGGGTCCAGGTCCGAGTCAGTTCTATTTTTGAGCGGTCCCAGACCCAGAAGTGCATCGAGTATTATTTTAGGACCCGAACTAGGACCCGTATAGATCAGGTCGGTTCTGGTCCAATGCCGGGTCCGGGTAACGGGTAAATGTGATAGTGCTAGTTATGACAGCACGAAAACTTCGCCCTTATTTCCAAGCCCACTCAGTCCACCTCATGGACCAGCCTCTGAAACAAATCCTCAACAAACCCGAGAACTTCGGACATCTAATCAAATAGTCCATCGAGCTGAGTCAACACGACATCAATTATAAGCCAAGGAATACCATCAAGGGTCAAGTGTTAGCTAAATTCATTACTGAGTGCACTATCTCGAAGGCAATCGAGGCTCAGCAGGAGCCGTCAGTATGGAAGCTATATGTTGACGAGTCATCTTGCGAAGAAGGGAGTGGATCAGGGGTGATACTACAGAGCCCAGATAGTTTTTCCCTGTAATACTCCTTACACCTAAACTTCTGGGCCTCTAATAACGAGGTTAGGTACGAGGCATTATTCGCCGAACTGCTCCTGGCTCACAAGGTCAGGGCGAAACAGATCAGGGCCTTTAGTGACTCCAAACTGGTGGTCAACCAGGTTTTGTGGGAGTACGAAACACGAGACTCCTGCACGATTCAGTACCTGGCACATGTCAATGAATTCCTGGGAAACTTTGAAGAAGCTTCAGTCGTTTGTATCCTTCGAGAATTGAACAACCAGGCCGACGCTGTCATGCCCTGCTTTCCAAAAATACGGAATACGAGCACGTAACATTGGCCCAACGAATGATTTTCATCATCCATAAGCTGTTCAGGAATCTTTACAACATCTCACAATATAATCAGTGTCAGAAGCCAGAAAAGTCAACCACACATGCATAATTGAATCAATATACCAACAGAATTTACTTGAAACAAAATGTATTAATCTGAAATAAATCAGATCTAAACAAGTCAACAATCCTGGGTCATACTGCCCAAACACAAAGAATCCAAGTAACGGATACATTGTTCAAAATGAGCAACAGGAAATAAATGAAGATAGCAAAAGCTCCAGCCAACTAGAACTTTAGATCACCTACTCCATCGGGCAGCTGAACACGTAACAGATAGGGAACATGGGCCCTCTTCTCAGTACACATTTCTATATTTTCCACTACTAGATCTTTCCCTTAATTCCGGCTTGGTCATTTTGTTATTATTAGCAGACTGACGTGTATGTGCAGAAAACAGAGTGATAATAGCATGGTATAAACATGTAACAGGTTCAGGGTGACAGATAAACAGGTACAGATGATACACAGTTCATAAAGGAATAGAATGCAAATGTTAATTTAGGACAGCAAGACATTACTGTACTAAAACAGGGAAACCCTTCGCTATAGAAATGCAAATCTGGATCCGTCAAAGAATCTAGAAAATAGACTCCCAAAAGAATCCAGCGAATATAAATAAGTTATATAGTATTTCACAAAATCATAACTCAAAACTGATTTGAATTCAGAAAACACGTTCAGTCAGAAATCAGTAAAATGAATTCTCAGTCAGAAAAACAGCATCAGAACACCTCAAATAAATCCAGGAAAAATCTGGGATATTCTCCTATATGTCTAGTATCATAATATAAAGTTTCATAATTTTTTAGTATGATTAGTTCAGTAAAAAAAAATCAGAAAACATCAAGAAATGACAGTTTGGCAAATCTGGAGTTCCCAACACTGCTATACGAAAATAGTAATATCTTGCAAACCGTGAAACGAAATCCAAATCTGCCAAAGGGAAATGAAAATAGACAAAATATATTAACTTTCATATTTCACAAATATTTTTCATACAGTAGAAGGAAATAGGGTGAAAATACGATTTTTTATAGAACAACGAGCAAAATACAGCAAGTATAGTTTTTATAAACAAGTATGAAACGACATATAAAACTCATCAATAAAATTCACCAAAATTCTGGGTAATCCCTAAATAGATATAGAAAAACTAACCAAAACTTCATATCAAAATAATGTGTCTAACACTAGAATCAAATTAATTTAGTCATCAAAATCATCAAGAAATGAAATTTGGTAACAAATTACACCTCTATAGTAAAACAGTCATATCTCACACATACGAAAATGAAATCAGCAAGATCATAAGGGTTAGAACGAAAACGAATTCCTCTAAAACTCATGTTTTATACTGAAATTAAGTTACTGACCTTAATATGGTCTAAATTACTGATCAACACAGATTATCAGCAAAATACAGAATTTCCTTTAGGAACAAAACCAACATGAATCACATGAAACTTGGTCGAAACATAACTAAATATGAATTAGAGTCTACTAAGTATCCAAATAACATGAAATAGGGTATACAATATGTCCACAATAAGTATATCACATGGATCTCACAAGCACATAAGTTCTCATAATTATTTCACATATACATCACATCAAGAAACAGTCACTCCTAGGTTAATTCATGTCATATGTGTCATGAGGCAACTATGGTCAAAACACTATAAAGACAATACTCATTAAGATAACACACACACGAGTTGTCTCTAGAACCCAACTACACTACAAGCAGTATTTATGACCTGTATCATACAAAGAAATTTGAGTACAAGTTACTTGCCTGAGATACGATGATGGAAACGACACAAAGCAAGAATAACAGGAACAGATTCCTGGGGCATGAACACCACGAACGAACGATCCCACGAACGGATCGAACATGAACCAATCACGAACACACGATCACAATCGCAACCACGAACACCAAGCATAGATCTTGATGATCAAGGGGATGATCAAGATGATGAAGATAAAGAGATCCAACGACTAGATCAAGATCATATCAGATCGGACGGCTCTGATCGAAGATCAAGATCAAGATGTGATCTGTATCTTGATGATGATGATGATGATCGAATCAGATTGACGAACGGACGGTCCACAATCAAAGCAATCAAGAGCTCCAAGATGATCATGATGATCGATGGCCAGGATCACATGATGATCAATCAAGGGAATCAACGGCCCATAATCAAAGATGATCACAACACATGCACAACAGCAAGGTTGGCTCTGGGTTGGTGGCAGATGACGACGGGATGGGGTAGCGACGGAGGCGGCGCTCTCAGGGTGGTGCGGTGGTGGCCGCAGGTGGCTACAGCAGTGGAGGACAGGCCGGGGCTGTGGCAAGGTGGAGGAACACAGTGCGGGGAGGGCTGCACTGGGCTGTTGCGGTGGTGTAGGGCGACAAGGTGGCGGCCAGAGGGCCACCGCAGGTGGCTGCGATGCAGGGGAGACGACGCACAGGGGACTAGGCCGCACAGGGGCCAGGAGGGAGTAGCTGGTGGTCGGGGGGGTGCAAGGGGACAGCGATATGAAGAGGAGAGGAGGCGGATGGGGTATAGGGAGAGGTGAACGGCGCCTAGGAGTATATATATATGGGTTGAGCTCGAGTTTAGGGTTAACAGGGTAGGGGCACATGAAGACGGCAGAACAGGAGGGGAATACAAAGATATAGGGTATCGGGTGGATACTAACGGGTCAGGTCTGCATGGGCCAAAAGAAATGGGTTTTGATTTGGTTTCGGGTGAGGGGAACAGTGGGTTTTGGGTATGATTAATGAAATGGGTAATTTAATAGGCTTTTGGTGGTATGCATATATGCAGATAATGGGTATTGGGTTGGGGTTATAGGGTTTTAAAAGAAATCCAATAAGAAAATCAAATAACCAATAAAACATAATTTATAAAATAATGAAATTTACATTACAATAGACTTTATTTAAAATAACTACAAATATAATTTATAAATAAAACTAGATTTTTAATAACCAATCAAAGTAATATAATAATAATAAGAGTATTAATAACAAAAAAAATAAGAATTGTATTACAATATAATAATCACAGAAAATATTTTAAAATAAGGTTGTTGATGGAAAACAGATTTTAATTGGAGATCCAATAATACAATTTGATAAAAAAAATTGAAAATTGAAAATATAATTTACAAAAAATTTTAAATACAGAATTACAGAAAATAAATATTTGGGAAAACAGGGATTACAGATGCATTGTCGTAGCTCGCGTTCTCCTCCTTTGAAGGTTTCGATTGCACAGTGCTCGTAGAGGTCCTAGTCTGACCAAGTATTGATAAGCAAAATGCCTATGTTTTCAATGTTGAATCCGAACCATGAACAGAGACCTGGATGGACTTGATTCTAAACTTCCTCAAAACAGGGGACTTACTCAGGAAAGATCCGAAGCACGGAAGATCCAGGTCAGTGCACAGAGATTTGTGCTAATCGAGAGGGTGTTGTTCAAACGGTCGAACACCATGGCCGAAGGACGACTTTATCTCCGATGCCTCGGGCCATAAGAAGCCTGATGTGCCCTTGTAGAGATGCACGAGAGAGTCGGTAGTTGCCACATAGGGGATTTGTGCTAATCGAGAGGGTGTTGTTCAAACGGTCGAACACCATGGCCGAAGGACAACTTTATCTCCGATGCCTCGGGCCAGAAGAAGCCTGATGTGCCCTTGTAGAGATGCACGAGGGAGTCGGTAGTTGCCACATAGGGGCCAG
Organism: Hemerocallis citrina; assembly: GCA_017893485.1. NCBI lineage: Eukaryota > Viridiplantae > Streptophyta > Magnoliopsida > Asparagales > Asphodelaceae > Hemerocallis > Hemerocallis citrina. The sequence continues at coordinate 113,896,882 of CM030363.1, forward strand.
GTCACTCGCGAGGAAGATCCTCAATCACGGGTACTACTGGCCCACTATGATACAAGATGCTCAAGAACTTGTCCGAATGTGGCCCCTACTAGAGGTTTTCATCCATCAAACACTCCCCCAAACCGAACTTAAGTCACTGGAGAGACCGGCTCCATTTTCTATGTGGGGGATGAATATGGTCGGACCCTTCCCTACGACAACCGGTTAGAGACGCTTCCTCATTGTTGACATAGACTACTTCACCAAGTGGGTCGAAGCTGAGCCCCTAGCCTCTATAAAAGAGTATCAAGCCCATCAATTCTTCTGGAAGCACATTGTATGTAGGTTCGGAATCCTCCAAAACCTAATCACTTATACCGACACTCAGTTCGTTGGCAAAGAATTCCGCAAGTTCTGTACGGACCTAGGAATCCAGCAGTGAATTTCATTTATCTTGCACCCCCAGTCCAACGGGCAAGCAGATGACACCAATCACCAAATTCTAGATGGACTCAAGAAATGGCTTGAAGAATCCCCCAAGGAATTATGGGTCGAAAAACTCCCTAGTGTGCTCTGGTCGTACAGGACAACCAAGGGAATCCCGATAGAAGAATCCCCATTTAATCTCACGTTCGGAACTGAGGCCGTTATCCCCTGAAGGTTGGGCTACCCTCCTCCTGATCATGAGCTTCAATGAGGACTTGAACTCTGTCGGTTTCAGGTCCAACCTAGATCTCTTTGAGGAAGTTTGAGATTAGTTGGTTTTAGTATAAGACCCCGCAAAATAGTATATAAATATTTTATACATTAGTCCATGCACAATTCTGAGTCGCACGTATTAATGAATTTTTCTCAATTTTAATTGAGTAAATATTGAGACATATTATTTAATATGTTTTGAATTTGACAATGAAACAATTGTCGAACCGGAGTTAGAATAATTTATCAATTAAATTTTATATTTGTCTCAACTATAATCGAGACGGAACAGATAAAATTTCTATCATAATAAACTATTTTATTATATACATACAAACATTTCTTTTATTTAAGTATTATGTATGTATTGTATGTGTGTATGTATGTGTATAATTATCCAAACCACCAATTAAAATCCTAAACCACCATGAAAAACTATGGGCTTCTTTTTGGGGTGTGCTCACCCCCACCTCCTCTCTCACCCCTTGGCCGGCCTCCACTACCCCCCTCCCCATATAATGTTGGAATTAATTTTTGCAGTTTTCCGGGCCGGATTCCGGCAAGCTCCGGCCACTGGCGGCGTCGGAAATTGAGTGGATTGCGATCCTCTCGACGAGTACTATTCTGTGGTGTACTCACTTGCCAAAAACGAATTCCGTATGAATGAGAAATGTTGGTCTAAAGTTGGGTACTTAAAATGTACTAACTTGGCAACTTGGAGAAAATGGATAGTCCCATATCGAAAATTGGGAAATTTTTTTTCTAGTATATATACTAGAAAGTTGGACAAAAGGGCGTGGCCCGGGGATTACCACTAACGCGTAATGGAGAGAGGACTTAGCCAAAATGACAAACACACACGCGCGCGGCGCGCCCGGTCCGGCCCGGTTCGGCTACGGCTTGGCTTGGCTTGGCTCTGGCTTAATTTTTTTTTTGCCCAGACAAAAATTATTTTCCCCCAGTAAACTGATGAAGCTTTTCACATTCAGTAACTGATACCATTACTCCATAATAACAGAGTAATGGCTCACCAGTTATGAATCTGAAGCACCACTCTGCTGTTCGCTGGAATCTCTGAAGCAAGGGTGCTGCTCTTCAGAGAAGGTACAGTTGTATCCTCGGAAGCAATTCGCCAGCCACTGTCACACTACGGGGCGAATTCTGCTTTAAGGAGAGAGATTTTTCATCTCGACTCTGTGCAAAGCCTTCAGTTTACTATTTTTATTTTCTGTATTTCCGTTCTTCACAATTGCTGTTGGTATTTTTTCATATTTATAAAATCGGGTTCTAACAATCTTAAAGCAGAATTTTTCCTCACTGATTCTAACAGTTTTTTGTGAAGTTTATTTATAGGTATTGTTATCAATTCGGAAAAAACAACAACAACTAACAGTTTTGTTTCAAACTATTTCAGATAAGAACATGGAGAACACACAAAGTGATATTGCCAGTAGGCTTATCAGTACAGAAACACTGGTGACCCAAAATGTGACTGCACAATCGGTTGCAGCACATTCGGTCGTTCTGCCCACACACATAACCATGGGAGAAAAATTGGAGAAGTTCAATGGAACTGGCATCAAGAAGTGGCAAGGGAAGATGCAGTTCTACCTGACCACCTTGAAGCTGGACAGATTTCTCACTGAATCTGCCCCGATGCTGGCACCGATGGATGCACACTCCGTTGCTGTGGTTGATGCATAGACTCAGGGTGACTACCTCTGCAGGAACTACATCTTGAATGTCTTGGTAGAGCCCCTGTACAACGTCTACTGTGTCTTCAAGATGTCCAAACTCCTGTGGGGGTCTTTGGAAAAGAAGTACAAAACAGAAGATGCCGAGTCCAAGAAGTTTGTAGCCGACAAATTTCTGGACTACAAGATGATTGACTCCAAAACTGTTGTGAGTCAAGTCCAAGAACTGCAGGTCATAATGCATGACATCGCTGCAGAAAACATGACGTTGTGCGAACCATTCCAGGTTGCAACGTTCATCGAAAAGCTTCCACCTGGATGGAAAGACTTCAATAACTACCTCAAACACAAGCGAAAGGAGATGTCTCTTGAAGACCTAATTGTCAGGTTGCGGATCGAAGAGAAGAATCGCAAGGCTGACAGGTCCTATGGAAATCAGTCCATAGAAAAGGCAAACGTGGTGGAGCACGAACAGAAAGGCAAGAAAAGAAAGTTTCTGCCACAGGCCTAAAAAAAAAAACCTCTTGCAAAGAGGTTTGCTGGGAAATACCACAAGTGTGGTAAGCTGGGGCACAAAATTTCTGAGTGCCACAGTAAGGACAACAATCGTTCAGGAATAGGACATGCAAAAGGGAATGAAAAATCCCATGCACACATAGCTAAGAACTTGTCCACTGGTCTCTCTGACCTGGACTTCTGTGCTGTACTATCAGAGGTAAATCTTGTGGGGAGCAATCCTCGTGAATGGTGGTACGATACTGGGGCCACCACGCATATCTGCTCGGACAAGGACATGTTCACTTCATACCAGAAATGCAACAAAGATGAACAGCTGTTCATGGAAAACTCTTCCACCTCCAAAATTGTAGGAACAAGTAAGATAGTGCTGAAAATGACTTTAAGCAAAGAACTAACACTTACAAATGTGTTGCACGTTTCAGATATTAGAAAGAACTTGATATCAGGTTCTTTGCTAAGCAAGAATGGGTTTAAGGTTGTTCTTGTTTCTGATAATTTTGTATTGTCTAAGAATGGGGTATACTTGGATAAAGGATATGTAAATGATGGACTGTTCAAGTTTAATGTAATGATAGTCATCCCTAAAACTATTGTTCCTGCTGTTCCCAATGTTAATGAAATAACTCCTATTGCCTATGTTGTTGAGTCTTCCTCTGTTTGGCATGAAAGACTAGGCCATGTTAATGTCAATTCTATGCGTAGATTAATTAACATGAATTTGCTACCAAAATTTAAGGTAGATAATTCTGAAAAATGTGAAGTTTGCACGAAGGCCAAACTCACTAAAACTCCATCACGTTCTGTAGAAAGAAGCACAGAAACTCTAGGTCTAATTCACACGGATCTGTGTGATTTAAAATATGTGCAGACCAGAGGTGGCAAAAAGTACTTTGTGATATTCATAGACGATTACACAAAATTCTGTTATGTATATTTGTTACATAGCAAAAATGAGGCTTTGGATAAATTCAAAGAATATAAACTTGAGGTTGAGAATCAACTTGGCAAAACGATTAAAATCGTTAGGAGTGATTGAGGAGGAGAATATGATGCACCATTTTAATATTTTCTGCTCAGAACATGGAACAGTTCATCAAACAACTGCTCCTTACTCACCCGAAACAAACAGTACTGCCGAGCGGAAAAACCGAGCTCTAAAGGAGATGATGAATGCCTTGTTGTTGAATTCTAGCTTACCCCAAAATATGTAGGGGTAAAGCGTTGCTGACTGCCAACTACATTCTCAATAAAATACCTCATAAAAAAATCAGCAAGACACCATACGAACTGTGGAAAGGTAACGTACCTTCGCATAAATACCTCAAAGTGTAGGGGTGTCTAGCAAAAATGGCAGTACCTAACCCGAAACAGGTCACCATCGAAACTAAGACGATTGATTGCATATTCATAGGCTATGCACACAACAGTAGTGCATATCGGTTCTTGGTATACAAATCAGATATACCGGATACCCATGTGAATACAATAATGGAATCAAGGAATGCTTCCTTCTTTGAACACGTGTTTCCATGCAAGAACACTACGTACCCCAAACGTACACGTGAACAAGGGAATGCAAGCACTTTAGTTGATGAACCAGAACATGATACTGATGAGCCTAGATGAAGTAAACATGCTAGAACATCAAAATCATTTGGTCCTGACTTTGTGACCGCCTTTCTATTAGAGAATGAGCCCAGAACATTCAAGGAAGCCATGTCTATGTCTGATGCTCCTATGTGGAAGGAAGCAATCAAAAGTGAAATAGACTCCATTATGCAAAATCATACATGAAAGTTAGTCGACTTGCCTTCTGGATGTAAAGCTTTAGGATGCAAATGGATTTTCAAACAAAAATTGAAACCAGATGGTTCAATAGAGAAGCATAAGGCAAGACTTGTGGTACAAGGATTTAGGCAAAAGGAAGGCCTAGATTTCTTTGATACATATTCCCTAGTTACAAGAATAACATCCATAAGAATGGTGATAGCTATTGCAGCTCTACGTAACCTGAAAATACATCAAATGGATGTCAAAACTGCATTTCTAAATGGGGACTTAGAAGAAGAAATATACATGAAACAACCTGAGGGTTACGTAGTTCCTGGATAGGAAAAAAATATGTGCAGGCTTGTAAAATCTCTGTACGGACTGAAAAAAGCTCCAAAGCAGTGGCATGCAAAATTTGACAATGTTATGATGTCAAATGGTTTCAAAATAAATGAATGTGATAAGTGTATCTACATCAAAGATACTCCAAATGGATACATTCTGGTTCATCTGTATGTAGACGACATGCTCATTATTGGAAGCAATAACGACATTATTAAACAAACTAAGAGCATGCTTAGTGGCAAGTTTGACATGAAAGATTTGGGAGTTGCAGATGTCATACTAGAAATCAAAGTTTCTAGGACATCTGAGGGAATTACCTTGTCTCAAGCTCATTATGCTGAGAAAGTACTTGAAAGATTCAAGAATTACTCCAATGGGAGCAAAAAGTCTCGTCGATCCAAGTCTTCACTTGTTCAAAAACACAGGCAAAAGCATATCACAACTGGAATATGCACGTGTAATCGGATATGTCTTCACACTTGGTGGTGTAGTTGTGTCATGGAAATCCTATAAACAAACGCTATTGGCCAGATCCACCATGAAATCTGAGTTTATTGCTTTAGACAAAGCGGCAGAGGAAGCAGGATGGCTTCGAAACTTTTTAGAGGATATTCCTATGTAGGAAAAACCGGTGCCTGCTTTATGTGTACACTATGACAGCCAATCGGCTATAGCACGGACACTGAATTGTATGTACAATGGTAAGTCTCGTCATATCAGAAGTCGACACAAAACCATTGGATAATTGCTCCCAAATGGAGTAATCTCTATAGAATATATAAAATCGGCCGACAATCTAGCTGATCCATTTACTAAAGGCCTGTCGCGAGAGCAGGTTGTGAGATCATCATGAGGAATGGGTTTAAAGCCTATGACGAAAGATGATACTTGATGGAAACCCTGCATAGGAATTGGAGATCCCAAGATCTAGGTTCAAAGGGACCACTAAATCTTGTTGAATTGACCGGAGCACTGAGAGATTAAAAATCTCATACCCACTCTTAGGATGATAAAACAGTGTTGCCTGCAAAGAGTTAGGATAAGCTTGGCTTTTAATGGTTCCCATAGCTTTGAAATAAAAGTGGGGTATGGAAGGATACTCTTTATGGGCAATCACCTTGTGAGTGTGAAATGAGACCGTTTCTAGGAGAATGAAGAGAGGCTACATTCTCCAAGTTCACTCACGATTAACCAAGGATGTTCAAGGCCAAAATGAACACAACAAGAGAACTTAGTTCTGTGAGAAGATGAAACTGTGTGATAGTTATTGTCTAGGTTCACATCAAAGCCCGGGTAGTTCAAGACATCATGATCACTACCTGGTCAAGTGAATCCGATAGCTACTTACTAAGGGTGGTTCAAAGTTGAAAAATTACTACCATTCCTAATGCAGTGATTTTCCGATTGTACTCTCAGAGTTTTTCTGTCATGTTTTTTATTTTTCTGTCGTGTCTGGATTACATGGTCTGGTAATTTCCATTCATGTGGGGGATTGTTGGAATTAATTTTTGTAGTTTTTCGGGCCGGATTCCGGCAAGCTCCGGCCACTGGCGGCATCGAAAATTAAGTGGATTGCGATCCTCACGAAGAGTACTATTCCGTGGTGTACTCACTTGCCAAAAACGAATTCCGTATGAATGAGAAATGTTGGTCCAAAGTTGGGTACTTAAAATGTACTAACTTGGCAACTTGGAGAAAATGGATAGTCCCATATTGGAAATTGAGAAATTTTTTTGTAGTATATATACTAGAAAACTGGACTAAAGGGTATGGCCCGGGGGTTACCACTAACGTGTAGTGGAGAGAGGACTTAGCCAAAATGACAAACACACATGCACGCGCATGCCCGGCCCGGCCCGGCTCCGGCTCTGGCTCCGGCCCCGGCCCCGGCCTCAGCTTCGGCTTCGGCTTCGGCTTCGGCTTCGGCTTGGTTTGATTTGGTTTGGCTTAACTCCGGCTTAATTTTTTTTTTGCTCTGACAAAAATTATTTTCCCCCAGTAAACTGATGAGGCTTTTCACATTCAGTAACTGATACCATTACTCTGTAATAGCAGAGTAATGGCTCACCAGTTATGAATCTGAACCACCACTCTGCTGTTGCAGAGTAGTGGACCATTACTCTGCTGTTACAGAGTAATGGGCCTCTGAAGAGTCTACATTTCTCTTATAAGGCTACTGAATCCTGCAGAGTCTTTTAGACAGTCCAAGTTTCATTCTTCTTCTTCTTCTTCTCCTCTGTGTCAACTAAGAGTACATCACAGACAGCAGTTCACTGGAATCTCTGAAGTAAGGGTGCTACTCTTCAGAGAAGGTACAGTTGTATCCTGGGAAGCAATTCGCCAGCCATCGTCACACGACGGGCGAATTCTACTTTAAGGAGAGAGATTTTTCATCTCGACTCTGTGCAAAGCCTTCTGTTTACTATTTTTATTTCCTGTATTTCAGTTCTTCACAATTGCTGTGGGTATTTTTTCATATTTATAAAATTGGGTTCTAATATATAAAACCCTAGTTCATCATGAGAACAATTTTGTTCTTCATTTTTCTAACTCTACATTCATCCTTCATGCTTCAAAATTCATCATTTTCCCTTTTCTAAATTCCTACACTCCCAAAATATTTCTTCTTCAGGATTGGTTTGGAAGTTGGGGAGAAAACATACAAGAAAGGAGCAAGGAGCTAGGAGGAGGAGGAGCCAAACAAGGAGAAAGAGAAGAACAGCTCATCAATAAACTTCATAGTGGGTGTCTTTCTAAACTCTATGGTTGTGAATTTATTATTATTATTTTTTGTATGATGAAAAGTTTCTGATTTGAGACTAGATAAATGGTATGAATGAAATTTTGTATGTTCAAACTTAAGTTCTTGAGTTAAGAATGCTAATTGATAGAAAAAAGTTGAATCTTGTGAAGTTTTCGCATGAAATGATTAGAAATTTATAACTTTGTGGTATGTTGGAATTTGGACTTGGAATTTGTATAGTAGCATAATGATTGTGTCCCTAACAACTCCACCAAATTTCTTGAATTTTGGATGAGGGTTGATATTTTTAATAAATCCATGTAGCTGCTATTGTTGAATCATCTTGCTGTTCTGGGTTGAATGATCATGTTTGACTTATAAAATGTATATCTTCATGGTTAATATGAGTTTAGAGCTGAAAGTTATACTATGGATTCTCATGAATGTCTATTATAATTATACCAAATTTCGTAATTTTTAGATATGGTTTGCTATCTTAATAAAATTCAATCTTGTTTCTGGTTCGGGGATACAATCTCTGCTCTCTGAGTCTAACAAGCTTGACTTATAAAAATGAATAACTTTGTGTATTGATAGAAATTGAATGTGAAATTTTTACAGTAGCTTCCTAAGTCAATGTGGAACATTTCCACAAAGTTTCGTAATATTTGAATGAGAATTGTTATCTTTTTAAAATGCAACTTGCCGCTGTGGTCAAGAAGTAGTGCTGTTGCTGTGTGGTAATTTGCATCTAATTCAAAATATCATATCTTCCTCTATACTTTGAGTTTTTAGCTAGATTTTGGATATGTGTTGTTCTTATGTGTCTAGAACATTCCTATAAAATTTTATAATCTTTTTAGTTCATTTAGTATTTTAAATGATTTTATTGGTGCAACTGGTTGATTGATAAATATCACCAGATCTAAAAGTTTGACATGCTCATCAGTTATGGATATTTTTCATCTCTGAAATGAAGTATTTTGGGAAAGTTTTCAACTAAGATATTAAAATAGACATAATGATCTTTCTAAAGAATCTAAGATCTTGAAATTCCATTAAGTAGGTGATTTATGAAGATTTTCCAAAACAACCCCAGCAGCAGGTGGAATAGTTAGCTAACTGTTTGATTATATTTTTGTTTTCATCATACTAGGGCTTTAGAATAAGACTTATAGTGTTGTTTGTCTAACTTTTGAGTCATGTTTGATCTTGTTGGAGTTGTGCTTATTTACACCTAATGTGTTTTGAGATTTAACAACTCTTATCTCATCTTTGCCTTGGTGCACTTGTTGTTATTCATCTTTAGTTGCTTTTGACCTAGTTGGGTGAATCGTACCCTATGACCTATTAATATTACATGATATTTTGGGTGTCTAGTAACCTTATCACCTTGAGATGCTATGTGTGAGGCTCTTCTCTCGTGCACCGTCGAATTTAAACAAAGGAGGGGTTGATTGCGGGATGGAGACAGGGTCGAGATTTCAAGCAAGAGGGTGATTGGCGATCGACGGGGGTCGATTCGCCAATGTCACTGGGTCAGTTGGGCCAAGTTTGGACATACTATCGAACCTGGATTGGAAGTCGGTTGGATTTTCACTTAGGACGGTTAAGTTGTAAGTTATTACTGCTAAACTAGTAGTAGTATCCTTAAGACTCACATGTCATTTTTTTGATAGGATAGGCACTAGTCGGGTGGTTGTACTCGCCTGTCAAGTGGACACGAGTGGCGCTATCTCGCCTGTAGGGGGGACAACGTAGTCTCGTCTGTTAATTTTTTGGGATCTAGTGGGTAGAATGGGAGGCATACTGTAACACCCTAAATTCCAAACACAGATAGTTCGTCGCACAACATGATCTTTTACTTCAACTTCGTACAAATTTACAAGGAATTTAAAACTTTTTTATTTACAACATTGTTCTTTACAATATCACAACGGAAATAAATAAGTAAAATACAACATATGATAATGGAATCTCTTCAATATTTTGTCAACCCATCACAGTGACTTGAACTCCAGGCCAAATCCAATCCTGCAACTAGAAAACTGTGGGCACGTCAGTTGAATACAACTGATGCACTGCTATAATACAACGATTCTTTTATTTTAGTGAACACAAACTTGAATGCAAAAAAAATGTGAGAAGTGACTATCCTAAACATGTCAGTGTTTGATATGACTTAATGCATAATGCAGACATTCACACTACAATGACACAAATGCATACTTGTTCGAATTCTATGCATCCCATACTATATAGGTCTGAGGGCAAGCCCTTATCGTACTCCTCATTATAGGGTTCAATCCATCGCCATGCAACCTACTACCATGACTACTACGAGATTTAGAATCACTACAAGTATTGGTTCTCGCTGCGGAATACTGGAGATCAATTCCACTCCGCGAATCATCTTGGCGCCTATTTCATCCTTCGTCTCGGAATACTTGGGATTGTCTCACTCCAATAGTCGTCCTGAAACTCTCATTACACAAATGTCCCATAAGTGTCGCTCTCATCCCGGAATACTGGAGATCAATCCCACTCCGCAGACCATTCTGGGGTTTATTTCATCTCTCGTCCCATAATACTAGAAATTGTCTCACTCCGCGGATCATCCTGGAGTCCATAACTCACGTTTGCTCTTGTTTCATCATATCTCCAACTAGTGCCTGTCCTTAAGTTTAAATTGTAGTTCTCAAGACCTTGAGCTAGCTTACCCACCGGGCTTAAACCAAAACACTGAGAATGTTAGCCCACACTGATTACTTCTCAAAGAGAAAGTTAACCCACACTGGCTACTTCTCAAATTTTGTAATCACAAATTTGCCGGTACTCCGGGTCTCGCTCAGCCTCTAGAATCCACAAATTCCAAATATTCACAATATTTTCAGGTTATCCATAACCTCTTTTATAATCAATTACAAATTTTATTCATTCATATAGTCAATTCATTTCTTATTCATTCATCCAATTAGTCATCCTCAAATATCTAGATAAAATCTTCCAAACTGCTACAATAGGATTTCAAAAGCCTCAATTCAATGAAAATCACCTCTATTCTAATACCACAAATCTAATTATCAACTATTTACTAAAATTGTTAATTCAAATATGGAGTTTAATTCCAAACATTTGTACCCATTTCCATCAATTCTTAATTCTCCAATATACTAATATCCTTTATAGTCATCTCTTTTCAAATCCTTCAAATCCAATTACCAAATATGTGTTCAATCCCTTGTCTAAGTGGGGAAATTAACCCAAAAACGTTATCATCAAAATATTTCCCAAGAAATCAATTTATATTTCCAATATACTCAAAATCAATAAATGCTACCAAATTCGAGCTCACCAAGATTCAAACCTACAATCTCAAAGATCCTAAGCCACATGAACTAACCAATAATCCAAGATTATTTCTTCATCGATTTCGATTCAAGTTAACAACATCTATATATAATCTACTATTTGAATATTCAACTTGAGATATCAACCTAATGGTATTGTAAAAATCATATAAATTTCAATACTATTCCAAAAATAGATTTCTTAGTTTTATTGGAAACATAAATGAGTCTACTATAACTTTTTAGTTAAGATCATCTAAATTCATCCTCAATTACTTCGTCTAAATTCATTTGCAAAACAGTAGGTTTAAAATCCAAAAACTGCAGCTCATGCTACCTGTGAAAATCACAGAAAATTCTATACTTCATGAAACTTTATGTTCTTTAGCTCGAATTAAAGGTATACAAGTCTACTATAACTTTATAGTTATAAGTTTCTCCAAAATATTGTGTCTATAACCCTAAATTCTTCGAAATTCACAATTGGGTCGAAATGTTGTACAGACTGCCACTGTTCAATCTTGTCAAGTTCATTATAAATTCTATTCTTAATGGAGAAATGATTTATTAGACTCTAAAGAAAGTATAACGAGTCTACTTCAACTTCTTAGTTTTGACCTTTCCCAAAATACTGCATCTAAGATGTCGAAATAATCAAAATCCAAAATGTATACAAATTTCCAGCAACTAGCCAACATTCAACCAGTCCTAAGTTTGGATTTTATTAATATAGTAAAAGGCATACAAATGTTATGAAATTTTAAGAAGATGTTCTTGAAATATATGAGATGCTCCTATAAAAATTTTAGCTCTAGATTCCATCTAGTTTAATAGATATGATTTTCTGAAGTGCAACTAAAACTTAAAACAGAAACTTATGAAAATGCCCCCAAATCAATCATATCATAATTTCACACCTTTAATCAACAACACATAATCTAAACATGAATACTCAATCTATATAAGTTATCATGCATCTAACAATTCACACATATCTAGCATTCTACTAATAAAATTATGTTAGAAAGTTGGAGAAACATCCACCTCAAAAGGACCTCCTAGTGGTTGAAGCTCTTAGCAAAATCTCCAAGAGACTCCACCGACAAAACCCGCAAGCCTCTATGCTAACCCCGAAAGACAAAAAAACAGTAAGTCCCCTATCTTGAGTCGCTTTTTGTTTGATTTATTTTTGTGTTCATTTGGGGTTAGGATAGGGGAAATATTCATATGGTAATTTGGTAGTAGTTTTAGCAACTAACCACCCACTAACTCACTCACACACCCACACACCCACTCACTCACACCACTCACAAACCCACTCACCCTCATTCTCTACTATATGCAACCAATTTTGAAAGAGTGCACATTGCATGTGTGCACGTATTTTGTACACTTTCCCATTATATTTCCATTTTTATTATTTTACTCTATCTTAAATTCTTTTTTTTAATAAATACTCATATTAAATTTAGTATGATTAGCTTGGGGAAATTTTTAGTGCACAACTTTGTAAAAAATAGCACAATTTGCACGTGCATAAAAAGAAACACGTGTAAAGCACGTGCTAATAAATATTCATGTATAAGATAAATTCGAGAAAACGAAAAATGTCTATAAAAATCGAAATACAAAATATTTAAACTAAGTTTCGTTAATTCTATATATGTATACAATAATATAATCAACGCGTGCAAAGAAAACTCGTGTGTCGCACGTATAAAATATATTTGAGTCAAAATAGGAGGAAAAAAATTTCAATTTTTGAAACGAATTCGAACAAGTTATAAAATAAATAATTGAACACAGAGAAATTTTTCAATATTACACGTAACAGTAGAATATACGTAATCTAATGTGTATAGAAAGCACTTGCAATGCACGTAAAACACAAAGATTAAAATAAATATTTAAGTTGGCTCAGAATTAGATAAAATGAATTTTGAGAGGACGGAAAATATATAAATTGTCAAAATACAGATATACGTAGGATATTTTGTCACACCCTGCTTTCCGAAAAGAATACGGAATACGGATACGCGACGAAAGCCCAGCGAATGATTTTCATCATCTATAAGTTGTTCAAGAATCTTTGCAACATTCACATGATTAATTAGAGTTGGAAGCCAGAAAAGTCAACCACATGCACATATGAACCAATTACCAACAATAATACTTGGAACTAAATATATATATATATATCAAATAGTCATGATCTAAATAAACAAATATCCTGGGTCACATTGCCTAAATACAAGAATAAATCCAAATACATAAATACAATTATTGTTCAAACAACTACAAGAAATAATAATAACAAGATCCAGTACTAATACTTCATGTCACCGATACCATCTTGAACCTGTTCTCCAAAATCTGCAATTCAACGAATGCAAGAAAGATGGAAAGAGAAAAACAAGTACCCACCAATTGCAAGTTACGGACCACTTATAATGTAGGATACAAGCACATGGGGCAAACTAACTAGCAACATGGTATAAGTGTGATGTCAAAATAAACAACTAGCATGGTAATGTGATCAAGTATCATGTAGCATATATCAAGAGTCAAGTTAGCAAGTATCATGTAAACATGTGTCATGTATCGAGTATCCAGTAACCAAGTGTCACATATCGGGTCTCATGTATCAAGTTCAAGTTTCAAGTTCAAGCAAGCAAGTATCATATTCAAGTAGCATGTCCAGATCTCACGTGTCAAATCTTGTAGTTATTAATATCTAGGTAGCACTTCATGCGCCCCATAATATAACACATGGTTGCCACAACAAAACAGTTTGGCTTTAGATTTCATAGTGGACCATAGAGGGCAGTACACTCAGGGACAAGTAATCCAAATCATATACCAAATTCCAAATATGGGAAACACGGGTCCCCTTCCGAGTACACGTTTCTGAATTATCCACTACTAGATCTTTCCCATTAACCCCGGCTTGGTTATTTCTTATTATAATCAGGCATGCATGTATGTGTCGCAAAACAAAGCAAGGATAACACAGTATAAACATGTATCAGGTTCAGGGTGTAAGGTAAACAAGTATAAGTACAAGATAACACATAACAGGGTAAAACAACTAGTTTTCTAATTCAGGACAGCAAGACAGTGTTATACAAAAATAGTGATTCCCGCTACTACAAAAATCCAAATCTGGATCCATCGAAGGATATAGAAAATAGAATTACACACGAATCCAGAGAATATAAATAAGTCATATAGTAATTCACAACATCATAACTCAAAATAGGTTTGAATCGAGAAAACATGTACAGTCAGAAATCAGGAAAACGAATTCTCAGTCAGGAAAACTGCATCAAGACATCTCAAATAAATTCAGAAAAAGTCTGGGGTATTCCCCTATATGTCTAGCATTAAAATATAAATTTTCATAATATTCCAGTAAAATTTGTTTAGTCATCAAAAATAAGAAAGCATCAAGAAACGACACTTTGGCAAATCTGGAATTCGCAACACTGCTGTGCGAAAACTGGAATATCTCGCAAGCCGTGAAACGAAATCCGAATCCGCCAAAGGGAGGTCAAAACAGACAAAATACATTAACTTTCATATTTCACGAACATTTTTCATACAGTAAAAGGAAACATAGTGAAAATAAGGTTCTTTGTAGAACAGCGAGCAAAATACAGCAAGTATCCTTTAGAAACGAGCATGAAACATCACATAAAACTCATCAAAAAATTCACCAAAATTCTGGATAACCCCTAACTTAATAAAGAAACAATGACCAAAGTTTCAGATCAAGATAATATGTATAGCATGGTTCTTGAAAATAGTTTGTTATCAAAATTACCGAAAAACAGAATCTAGAAAAGATCGACACCTCTGTACTAAAATAGTCATAACTTAGTCATACGAAATCAAAATCAAGCAAGGTCAAAGGGGTTTGCAAATAGAAAAAATTATCTAAAACTCATATTTTATACCAAAATCAAGATACTGACTGCAACCCAGTCGAAAACAGTAAACCAAACAAAACAGTGCCAAAAATACAGATTTTTCTCCTTAAAACAAAATCAACATAGACTCAAGAAAATTGATCCAAAAACATCCAAACATGAAATCTAGTCTACCAAGTATCCAAACATCATAAATTAGGGTTATTAACATGTCTTCGCCAAATATATCTTATGGGTCTTAACCAAAACACAAGTTTGCACACAAGTCTCACATACATGATCAAAATCAAGAACGGGCGAATCTTAGGTTAATTTATGTCAAGATTGTGTCGTGAGTCGTCTATGGTCAAATTTTCACAATAGGCACGAAACCCATCAATCAAAACACAAACAAGAGTCGTCTCTAGACCCAACTACACTATAGGTGAACTTTTTGACTTGTATCAAACAAATGAATTGGAGTACAAGTTACTTGCCTGGAGGACGACAAAAACAATGAAGCCAAAAGCAAGAATAATGGGAACATATTCCCGGGCACGAACTCCACAGCAACGAACGACCACGAGCAAGATCACAAATCCAAAGAACAATCGATCACGGACACGATTGGACGGCTGAGATTCAGGGGATCACGATATTAGGGCGATCGGATCAGATCGGACGACCGGACGGCCACCAATCAAAGTGATCAGGGAACTCCAAGAAGATGATGAAGCAATCCAACAGTCCATAAACAAAGATGATAATCAAGATGATGAATGAGATCACGATCCAAATGAACAGCTCACAATCAACAAGATCAAAACTCCAGGATCACAGCCAAGATCAAGAAATCTGACGGCTCACATTCAAAAGATCAAAACTTCCATGATCAAACCCATATAACAGCAAACGGCTAAGAGGGGCACTGTGGTCAGCAAGGGAAGCAAGGCGGCGACCGGTGGAGGACGCATAGCGGCTGTGCCAGCGAGGTGACGACACACAGGGGGAGAAACAACGGCACTAGTTGCTGCCACCACTTGCGGTTGTTGTCTGCCACTCCTCAGACCGAACGACAGGGGAGGATGAGAGGGCGGCAGTGGAGTTGCTGGAGCAGAGAGCGGAGGTCACGGCGGAGCACCATAGGGAGGTGGTCGGGGTTCAGCAGGGGCTGGCGCGGTGGGGGTGCGACGCTACCGTCGTTGTCGCTGTAGAAGAGCGGTAGGGAGGAGGGTAGGGCGACAGGGGTCGCGCCCAGGGGAAACGGATGGAGGAGAGGGCAGTGCAGTTGGGGGTGCACACGGTGCTGTGCGGCGATGCTGTGCCGGAGGAGAAGACGGGAGGGAGTCGGAGGAGCACGGAGGTCGGGAGGCTGGCGCGTCGCGAGGGCGGCGCGAGCAAGCGGAGGGCGGATGGGGAGAGAGAGCGGGAGATTCATGCAGGGCGGCTGGAGATATAAGGGGAGAAGACGAAGATTCAGTGGTCTGCATGGGTTTTTATAGGGTAAAAGAAATAGGGTTTAGATGGGGATCACGGTAGGGGTAAGCGGGTCGGGTAGGATAGGTATATTGGGTTTGGTTAGTATAGGAACGGGTCTGGGTATTAATGAAATGGGTTAATGGGGATTTAAATAGGGTAATGGGTTATTGGGTGATAAAGGGTAATGGTAATGGGTTTAAGTTAAATATAGGGTAATGATATTTAGAATTAAAATAAAAAATAGGGTTTTAAAATCCGATAGGAAAATAAACTAATTAATAACATAAAAATAATATTTATAACAAAAATGTAGTTTGCATTCAAACATAGAATTTATTTAAAATAGATACAAATACAATTAGCACATAACAAATGGATTTTCAATAACCGGTCAAAATTAATAGTAATAATATCAATAATAAGATTTGTATAAAAATCATAGGAAATAGTTACAAATATGATTATTTATCGAAAATAGATTTTAATAGAAGATGCAAAATTACATTTTGACAAAAGAGTTTGAAAGCGGAAAAACTAATTTAGAAAAATTTTAAATACAGAGAAATACGCTGAAAATACGGATTTGGGGAAAACAGGGGTTACAATCCTACCCACCTTACAACACAATTTCGTTCTCGAAATTTGCTTAGGCGGTACATAGGACGAGGCAAAAACAAACGGGGGAAGGGTAACAAAACAGAGGGCTAAGGAGAAGGAACAAAGCAGGGGCAAAACCTAAAGTAGAAGGAAGAAAATTGCTAACAAGGATGTCAAATGGAATGCAGAAAGAGAATAAACAGTATCAAAAAGGAAAGAATCAACACCAGAAAACAAAGTAGTAAGGGAGTCGGCAGAACTGAAATCAAAGGGAGAAAAGGCAGGGAAGAATTGAATCAAACAATAAGTCAACGGATGAGAACAATTGTAAGAGACTGGAGAAACCAAAACAATGCAAGGAAGGAGAAGCAACAATATGATCCTACGACATGTGGGTTATGGGCCCACAACGCTTCTGCTGCGCTACTCTGATGGTGACGTTCCAAGCAGACATGTCATCTGATGGAATATTAAAATAGAAGCATATATTATAAATTTCAAACACAATAGTACAAAATAATAGTAGTGCAAGAAATTTATAAAAGTAAGAAGAAACGGAATGAAATACATGCATAAACACAAATGCAAATGTGAATGAGAAAATACATATGCAGTGTAGCAAATTTACACAATAAATATATCATAAAATATACAATAATTTAGGAATTAAACAAATGTAAAATGATATGCATAGTAGGTATGTTGAAATATGTGGTACATATATAGCAATTTCAAGGAAGTACATGTAGAAATCAAGAATGTAATGATAATAAAATTTAAGTAAAATATAAGTAGTAGGTGCACATAGTACATTCGAAAAGTATGAAGTAACAAAATTAATAAGTAGCTTTTAAATAGTGAAAAGAAATTATAACAAAAGCAGTCAAATATAAGTAATAATAAAGATATCGAATATAAGGTGCAAAAACATAATTATTAATAAAGATTTAAATGTGCAGAAACATATCATATTTATATGAGTAAAATATTGCAATCAAGTTTTAAATGCTCCAAAATAAATAAGATAATCAAAATAACAGAAAATATAATATCGAAAAATCCAAGTATATATAATAAATGAAAGTAAATATGTAACACCAAATTTCATAATATAGTAAACATAATAATGAAAGGAAATAGGAGTTGCAATAATAACTTATCTTGTAGTAATTCAAAGTTTAGTGTGGTAGGTAAAAGTAATAGCAAAATATGCGAGTGACGAAAAAGCACATGAAAGTAAGATAAATAAAACGTCAAGAAAGAAATGGGTAAGAGTCGCAAAATAAAAATGAGTTTGTGAAATGCCAAATGATGCATTATTGAATTACATCAAAAGTTGTAAAATAATAATTTGGACAAAAGACAAAAGTAAGAACTAATAGTAAAGTCAGAAAACAAGATGTTTAGTAAAAGTTTAATGTTTGCATTAATGAATAGAAATAATATAAACTCGGTTGGAGATATAGAAACTAAATAAATTCAATTATTGATAATAAAAGAAACCGAATAATAGTAAAATAAGTTAATTATACAAAAGTTATTTAGTAAGCAAACAAATATAAAACAGTAAAAGTGATAGGATACAAGAGTGATCACAAAATTTAGGTACGCAAAATATACAAGAGAGCAAATAATTAAAAGAATCTAGCGGAAGATAATTAAATTTTATAACTAGAAATAAATAAATAAATGAAAATTAACACTTGCGAAAATCATATAATCCAGAAATTATATACAGTGGGTAAGATAGAAAAACATATAGTAGATCATTAATAAGTAAAATAGAAAATTTACAAGTAGAAAGGGTAATACCTTACATAATAAAATATCAAATACACAAAACGAACAAAAGAGGTAAAAAATAGCTAGTGAAAAAAAAATATATGCTTTATGCAAAAATAACCAATACACTTGCGATAAAGAAATTTCATTCATGTCTAAGCACACAAACAGTCTAAATCTCATTACAGGTCTTCATGACCAAACAATCAAGTCACACACATCAGATGTCCACCAAGGTACTCACACTTCTAATGTCTACCTAGGTTGTATTTAATGTCCACTTGTGTACTCATACTTCTAATGTCCACCTAGGTTCTCACACATCAAATGTCTTTTATGTTTATTCCCCGTACTATGTTTAAAATTACTAATTGAAGCATGCTCTGATACCAAATCTCTGCAGCGTCCCGAATTTCCAATATAATATCTTAGAAAGGCGTGGCACAATTCCAGAATCTACTTCAATGTAATCATAAACATAGCAACCAAATACAGAGAAAATCAAAACTTTTTATTACATCAATTGTTTACAAAGCACAGCGGAATACAAAACACCTTGAATTACAAAATTCTTTCTTTACACCACTTTCTTTTACAAATTGCATAAGTCATTACATCACTTTAACTCAAGCATCCAAATCCCAAGCTATAAGTAATCACCTGTAAAATATGAGGTTAGAGATAACCCTAACCCCCAAAACTAAATGGGTCAGCCATAACGGTGTGAGTGACATAAAAACAACAACATAAGTAAAACATGAATTTATCAACAACAGGAAATAAACAGGAGTAAGTGAATATAGAAAAATCACGAAACGCGCAAACACAACAAGTGAAGCTAGACTAAGTGTCAAGTGTTGAGAACAGGAAAAACACATGCATGAAACCAA
The DNA here is from genome assembly GCA_017893485.1 of Hemerocallis citrina. Classification (NCBI taxonomy): domain Eukaryota; kingdom Viridiplantae; phylum Streptophyta; class Magnoliopsida; order Asparagales; family Asphodelaceae; genus Hemerocallis; species Hemerocallis citrina. The sequence goes on from CM030363.1 coordinate 113,916,637, forward strand.
ATCAAGAAAACACAATTCTATATGTTGACTCTCTAATACGTACTTGTCGGAGTATGCATCCCACTCTATATGGATCCGGTGCAAGACCTTAACATCTCTACATTGTAGGATTTAATACCCTGCTATGCGACTAATCCTAACACGGTGACTACTACAAGATAAAGATAAACTGTGAGTATTAGCCCATGCCCCGATAATTTCGGAGGTCAATCTCTATCCACAGATAATTTCGATGACTATTTCACTCACACCTGGGAATCTTCAAGAATACCCCATACCGCAAGCAATGGCACCTCATCACACGAATACCACATGAGCGTCGCATCGACCCCGATAATTTCGAAGATCAATCCCACACCACAGGTAATTCCGGAGACTATTTCACTCACACCTGGATAATTCCGGGGATTATCTCACACCTGTAAGTCATACTGAGGTCCATAACCCATGTTCTCATTCATCATATCACCACTAGTGCATATCCTTATCAATTAGGTTATTTAATTACTTTACGAATCTCTTAGAGTTGGTGTACCCCACCGGACTTAACTCTACAACTGATCAACTAAAATACCTCAACAGGTCAAAACATAAATATCTCAACTGCTGGTATACTAGAGTCACACACACCCTCTAGAGACTCACCCCCAAATATCCAAACCAATCTTCCAACATAAATTGCTCAGTTAAACCACTTGAAAACATATGTTCAGTAGAAGATAAAGTATAGAATAGTAAGTTATAGATTAAAAATATTTAGAGAATAAATCATTTAAAAGAACATTCAAATATATCTAGATACATCATTATCAGTTGACTATAGATAAGCTTCGATCGACTTTTCAGAGAGAAAATCCAATAACTTTGAAAAAATAATTCTAAATATTATAAATAGACTATAAAAGCCATCAGTCGACTGTCTAGAGCGAAAAATCCAATATCTTTAAAAAAATAATTTTGAGTATAACAGTCAACTGTAAAAGGTCATAGGTCGACTGTCCAGAACGACTACTTTAAAACTTTACGTAAAATAATATTAAGTACTGACAGTCGACTGTAAGAGGCCATCGGTCGACTGTCCAGAGAAAATCCAGATCTTAGGGAAATATCAAACAGAGCAAACTCAGTCGACCGTAAAGTTATGTCAGTCGACTGTTCCGCGTGATAATTTAAATCTTCAAGAAAATTACAGCAGCCAGGCTGCGATGGTCGACTGTAAAGTCACATCGGTCGACTGTCGACCTGTAGACTGCAGACTTTGGTTGTGCATATTTCAACCGATACGTAGTTTTACTTTATGAAAATGATTTCTACAAAATGCATATTTCTTATATGATCAAATACAACTTGTAGGACATATAATAATCCATAAAAACTACCTAAAACTACTTGAATTTATAAAAATATCAATTTGTTAATTTCTTTCAATCAAACGTGAATTGTGCATATAATAAAAAATAGAGTTTCTTAAAAAAAATAATTATTCATTGAAATAGCTTCGTATTCAGAACCAAACCATATCAATACCAAAATCTCAAAAATCCCCAATTTGGATGTATTCATCAAACTCAATCCAATTTTTCTCAAATCCAATTCTCAAGACATGATCTCTTAATTCATTAGTCCTTTTCAAAATTTCCTCAATCTCAATCACCATTATTAACTCATGAACCTGAACAAATCTAACATTACTATAATCAAGATGTGTTCATCCAAACTCGATGATAATAAAAACTCACATCATCCACATGCAAGTCTATCCATAGATAATTAGGGTTCATAAAAGATCAAATTTTAATTCATCAATCCATCCAATCCATCATGTACATATTCATACTCAAACCCTAACTTGCTTTCTAGTAGATGAAATACCATATACAACATTACAAGAATAAACAAAACAAATTATATCACTCACATACAACATGCACAAAATAAAATTTAAAAAAACAAAACAAGTCACTTACCTTATTGAAGAGATCCAATCGAATTAATGAAGAATAAGAAAAAGCCCTTCTTTTGTAAAATCCAAGATTGCTCCTTTGAAACTCCAAGAAATTAATGGTAAAAAATATATTTTATTTTTGTAGAGCAGAGAGACGGCTGTAGTGACTATAATATAGGCCAAAATCTGGAGTTTCTAGGGTTTTACAAGTTTATGGAAACAACCCTTAACAAATTATTACTTTACATATATAAACCTTTCTTTATAAAGTAGTTAAAATAAGTTAAATAAATTAAAATAAAACCAAATCCTTTTACTACTGAGTTGTCCAACAATCCAGCACAGTCCAGAAGTAAAGAAAATTTGGATTTGTACTCAGGGTGGCAATTTTGCACAAAAGTCCTTCTATTTTGTAATATTTGCAAATACATCATAAAATATTAGTAAAAATTCAGAAAATTCAGAAATAATAACTAATAATAAATATTAGATTTTCCAATTAAAATATCTGACTTTTACTTTCCAAGAAAATATTTGCAAAAGATCTAACATAAATTCCATATTTGCAAAAACACCATATTTGTTTAAATCTTTACCAAATCAACTCTAAATAGAATTTAAATATATTTTATTTTCAATGATGACCATGAAAAGCCCAAAAATCAGTAAAAACAAATTTTCAATATTTATTTGAGATCCAAACGGCTTTTTACATAAAAGCCCCTCTCTTTTGATGTATTTATTAAAATAGTTTCTTTATTCAGAAAAATTCTAAAATTTAGGATAGACTCAATTATAAGTAGGAGAATTTAATAAAAATTTAAAATTGGATATTTGCAAAAAAAATATTTGCACGTTTAAAATTGACAAATTTGTAAAATATTTAAATTGATTTAAATAAATCTGAAAATTAAAATATCATAAAAAAAAGAGGAAAATCAATCATAAATCATAAAATTTTAAGAATTCAAAATTCATAACTTTGCACGTGTGTTGCACGTGCATAATTATAGTTTCAAGAAAATAGTCAAAATAGTCAACCTTACAAATTTAATATTATTTAATAATACAAAATAAATCATTTTATTTTGTGGGGTATTACACAACATCAAAAATAAATTAGTAAGAAAAATAAAATAATAATTATAGTAATAATAATAACAATAATAATAATAATACTAATAATAATAAGGAAAACAATAATAATAGTAGTAGTAGAAATTCTTTGATGTGGGTTCGCCTCATTTACATCCATCTGTAGACTTGCCTTCTCGACATCATGTTGCAGGTTTGCCTCCACGACAACAGGTTGCAGGTTACCATCTGGATATTCGATTGCACAGTTTGCCTCCCCGATATCTAGTTGCAATTTGCCTCCATTGACGTCTAGTTGCATGTTTGCCATCTCGACATCCAGTTGCAACAAAACGATGAACGAAATGATGCAATCTTCCACACGTACTTAGATATTGATTGCTCAATTTAAGTACGAAGTTACATTTTGAAATTTGTGATATTAAAATAAACAGTTATTCAAAATAACAAAAAAATTTATAGAAAACAATTTTATAGAAGATCCAAATATAACAAATAATAATCGAAATACTCAAAATATTCGAATATATATATATATATATATATATATATATATATATAAAGAAAATATAGGCATGAGAAATATATATGTAAAGAAAATATAAGCATGAGAAGAATGAATTTTATACTCAATAAAAAGTCAACAAAGGAGGATGCCTACAAGGGACGAAAGAAAATAAGAAATCAAAGAATTGAATATGAAGGAAGAGGAACGAGGGGACACCAGCAGAATTTGAAGAGAATATGGCCCGGAAAAAGAATAATTAGCATGATACTCAAAATGAATCAACAAATGAAGCTGAATGAAAGAATCAAAGGAATATGGGTACATAAAGAACGAAACTATACCCAATAAGGAATCAACAAATGAGAACGACTAAAAGAGACGGAAGAAATAAGGAATCAAGGAAATCGAATAAGAAGAGATCAAATGAATGGAATAAGACTAGTATCCAGATCAAGTTGATAATGATTCTTTCATGCATGTATGGTTGGTGAAATGTTGAGCAGATTCTAGATCGAGCCAAACTTGTCTAATATATTAGGTAACCAATACATTAGCCAAACATGGACTCTGATATCACTAAAAACTCTTTCACGCCCTGCTTCCCAAAAAGAATACGGAATACGGATTCCCGACAAAAGCCCAGCAAATGATTTTCATCATCCATAAGCTGTTCAAGAATCTTTGCAACATTCACAAGATTAATCAGAGTCGGAAGCCAGAAAAGTCAACTACATGCACATATGAACCAGTTACCAACAATAATACTTGAAACCAAATATATATATATCAAATAATCATCATATGAATATACAAATATCTTGGGTCACATTGTCCAAATAGAAGAATAAATCCAAATACATAAAGACAATTATTGTTGAAACAACTACAAGAAATAATAATAACAAGATCCAGCACGAATACTTCATGTCACCAATACCATCTAGAACCTGTTCTCCAAAATCTGCAATTCAACGAATGCAGGAAAGAGGGAAAGAGAAAAACAAGTACCCGTCAATTGTAAGTTACGGGCCACTTATAATGTAGGATACAAGCACATGGGGCAAACTAACTAGCAACATGGTATAAGTGTGACGTCAAAATAAACAACTAGCATGGTAATGTGATCAAGTATCATGTAGCATATATCAAGAGTCAAGTAAGCAAGTATCATATAAACATGTGTCAAGTATCGAGTATCCAGTAACCAAGTGTCACGTATCGGGTCTCATATATCAAGTTCAAGTTTCAAGTTCAAGCAAGCAAGTATCATATTCAAGTAGCATGTCCAGATCTCACGTGCCAAATCTTGTAGTTATTACTATCTAGGTAGCACTTCATGCGCCCCATATTATAACACATGGTTGCTACAACATAACAGTTTCGCTTTAGATTTTATAGTATACTCAGGGTCAAGTAATCCAAATCATATACCAAATTCTAAATAATCCAAACCATATACCAAATTTCAAATAATCCAAATCATATACCAAATTCCAAATATGGAAAACACGGACCCCCTTCCGAGTACACGTTTTTGAATTATCCACTACTAGATCTTTCCCATTAACCCCAGCTTGGTTATTTCTTATTATAATCAGGCATGCACGTATGTGTCATAAAACAAAGTAAGAATAACAGGGTATAAACATGTATCAGGTTCAGGGTGCAAGGTAAATAAATACAGGTACAAGATAACACATAACAGGGTAAAATAACTAGTTTTCTAATTCAGGATAGCAAGACAGTGTTGTACAAAAATAGTGATTCCCACTACTACAAACATCCAAATCTGGATCCGTCAAAGGATCTTGAAAATAGACTTCCACATGAATCCAGCGAATATAAATAAGTCATATAGTAATTCACAATATCATAACTCAAAATAGGTTTGAATCCAGAAAACATGTACGGTCAGAAATCAGGAAAACGAATTATCAGTCTAGAAAACTGCATCAAGATCTCTCAAGTAAATTCAAAAAAAATCTGGGGTATTCCCCTATATGTCTAGCATCAAAATATAGGGTCTGTTTGTTTTAGTTTTTTTTTTTCCTGAATAAATATCCAGAGTTGGCGTTTGTTTGAAGTGTTTTTTGGAAACACTATTCAGAATACAGCTATACCCCTCTTTTCTTCTCCCTCCTCTGATTTCCAAAACCCCCCCTCCGCTCGCCTCCTCCGCTCGCCTCGACAACCCCCCTCCTCTGTTCGTCAGCACCACCATCACTCCATCTCCGCTCCCCCTCCAGTCGACCTCCGAAGCATCCACCGCCAGTCTGAGTACCCATCGCTGCTCTCCGCCATCGTCGCCCTTCCTCTCGAGCTCGCCGACGCCGCGAGCGATTCCCGCAGTCCGCTGCCGTCGCCTGAGCCATCCCCGTTGCCATCCTCCTCGCATTCCCTTCAACGTCGACTCCTCGCCGTGCCGTGCCGCTCTCCTCCGGGCCGCCTCGTCTTCAAGTTGCCGAAGCTTCGCCAGACCCGTCGAACCTCAACCTGTGTTCGCTCCGACTCCGCATCACCCTCCCGCTCGAGCCCACTCACGCCAGCATCGTCTTCCTTCCTCGTTGCTCCCGAAGACTCCAGTCGCGCGCCGCCTTCAGCCCCGCCACCTCCAGTCGACCCTCTCTTTTCTATCTCTCTGTTGAAAGAAAAAAAAATTGAAGAAGAAGAAGGGAAAACAGGAGTATTGGGATTGTTGTTGTTGTGTGGTGTGTAGTAGTTGGGAGTTGTAGTTGGGTATTATTTTGGGTATTGAAGTTAATGTTTGGTGATTGGATAGTTGTTTTGGAGTTGGTGTTTGTGAAGTGAAGTTGGGGTTATTGGTTTGCTCTTTGGTGTTGTGTTGGAATCTTATTGTAGTGGAGTTGCAATTGGAGGTGTTTGCTGTCTTGGAATTTATTAAAGGAGTTGTTGCCATTTTGAGTTGCTTTGGGAGTTGCTGATTGGAGACTTGCTGATTTGGATATGTTGAAGTGGAGTTGCTGCTTACTTCTTTGGCGTTGCTATTATTGGAGTTAGTATTGGTTGAGCATGTTTGAATGGGATTGTTTTTTTTATATTGTCTAGTGCTTATTTTCTTGAATAAATTGTTTCGCTCTGCTAGAAGAAATCTTCTTTTATATAATCTTTTCAACAACTGCAGCCTGCAGGTTCAGCGTACTCAATTTCTCCAAATATATTTATCCAAATACACAACGCAATCCAAAAAATCCAATTACTACTCACATTCAAAAAAAAAAACATCCTATTTGTTCGAGCATGCAATCTTCTATTATACTACTGCTACTACTTGCTCTCACATGCAATCTCACCAAAACAAACTAAAAAAATGTCAGCAAACAATTTTCAGCAAGAAATATAACCGAACAGCTTTTAAACTCTCTTTTTCAGAAAAACAGCTTTCAGATAACAGTTTTCAGCAAGAAATATAACCGAACAGCTTTTAAACTCTCTTTTTCAGAAAAACAGTTTTCAGATAACAGTTTTCAGCAAGAAATATAACCGAACAGCTTTTAAACTCTCTTTTTCAGAAAAACAGCTTTCAGATAACAGTTTTCAGCAAGAAATATAACAAAACAGCTTTTAAACTCGTTTTTTCAGAAAAAACAGCTTTCAGATAACAGTTTTCAGCTAGAAATATAACCGAACAGCTTTTCAACTCATTTTTTCAGAAAAAAAGCTTTCAGATAACAGTTTTCAGCAAGAAATATAACCGAACAGCTTTTAAACTCGCTTTTTCAGAAAAACAGCTTTCAGATAACAGTTTTCAGCAAGAAATATAACAAAACAGCTTTTAAACTCGTTTTTTCATAAAAACAGCTTTCAGATAACAGTTTTCAGCAAGAAATATAACCGAACAGCTTTTAAACTCGCTTTTTCAGAAAAACAGTTTTTAGATAACAGTTTTCAGTAAGAAATATAACAAAACTGCTTTTAAACTCGTTTTTTCAGAAAAACAGCTTTCAGATAACAGTTTTCAGCTAGAAATATAACCGAACAGCTTTTGAACTCGTTTTTTCAGAAAAATAGCTTTCAGATAACAGTTTTCAGCAAGAAATAGAACCGAACAGCTTTTAAACTCGCTTTTTCAGAAAAACAGCTTTCAGATAACAGTTTTCAGCAAGAAATATAACAAAACAGCTTTTAAACTCATTTTTTCAGAAAAACAGCTTTCAGATAACAGTTTTCAGCTAGAAATATAACCGAACAGCTTTTGAACTCGTTTTTTGAGAAAAACAGCTTTCAGATAACAGTTTTCAGCAAGAAATATAGCAGAACAACTTTTAAACTCGTTTTTTCAGAAAAACAGCTTTCAGATAACAGTTTTCAGCTAGAAATATAACAGAACAGCTTCTGAACTCTCTTTTTCAGATAAACAGCTTTCAGAATACAGTTTTCAGAAAAAAAATATAACCAAACAGCTTTTAAACTCATTTTCAGAATAACTCTATTCAGAATACAGTTTTCAGAAAACTCTATTCAGAATACTCTTTTCAAAATAACAAAACAAACGGACTCATAAAGTTTCATAATATTCCAGTAAAATTTGTTTAGTCATCAAAAATAAGAAAACATCAAGAAACGACATTTTGGCAAATCTGGAATTCCCAACACTACTGTGCGAAAACTGGAATATCTCGCAATCCGAGAAACGAAATCCGAATCCGCCAAAGGGAGGTGAAAACAGAAAAAATACATTAACTTTCATATTTCACGAACATTTTACATACAGTAAAAGGAAACATAGTGAAAATAAGGTTCTTTGTAGAACAGCGAGCAAAATACAGCAAGTATAGACTTTAGAAACGAGCATGAAACATCAAATAAAACTCATCAATAAAATTCACCAAAATTGTGGGTAATCCATAACTTAATAAAGAAACACTGACCAAAGTTTCAGATCAAGATAATATGTATAGCATGGTTCTTGAAAATAGTTTGTTATAGAAATTACCGAAAAATAGAATCTGGAAAAGATCTACACCTCTGTACTAAAACAGTCATAACTCAGTCATACGAAATCAAAATCAAGCAAGATCAGAGGGGTTTGAAAATAGACAAAATTATATAAAACTCATATTTTAAACTGAAATCAAGATACTGACTGCAACCCCATCGAAAACAGCAAACCAAATAGAACAGTGCCAAAAATACAGATTTTTCCCCTTAAAATAAAATCAACATAGACTCGAGAAAATTGATCCAAAAACATCCAAACATGAAATCGAGTCTACCAAGTATCCAAACATCATAAATTAGGGTTATTAACATGTCCTCGCCAAATATATCTCATGGGTCTTAACCAAAACACAAGTTTGCACACAAGTCTCGCATACATGATAAAAATCAAGAACGGGAGAATCCTAGGTTAATTTATGTCAAGATTGTGTCGTGAGTCATCTTTGGTCAAATTTTCACAATAGAGACGAAAGCCATCATGCAAAACACAAACAAGAGTCGTCTCTAGATCCAACTACACTATAGGTAAACTTTTTGACTTGTATCAAACAAATGAATTAGAGTACAAGTTACTTGCCTGGAGGACGACGAAAACAATGAAGCCAAAAGCAAGAATAACGGGAACATATTCCCGGGCACGAACTCAATAGCAACGAACGACCACGTGCAAGATCACAAATCCAAAGAACAATCAATCACGGACACGATCGGACGGCTGAGATTCAGGGGATCACGATATCAGGGCGATCGGATGAGATTGAACGACCGGAGGGCCACCAATCAAAGCGATCAAGAAACTCCAAGAAGATGATGAAGCAATCCAACGATCCATAAACAAAGATGATAATCAAGATGATGAATGTGATCACGATCCAAACGAACGACTTACAGTTAACAAGATTAAAACTCCAAGATCACAGCTAAGATCAAGAAATCCAACGGCTCACATTCAAAAGATCAAAACTTCCATGATCAAACCCATATAACAGCAAACAGCTAAGAGGGGCATTGTGGTTGGCAAGGGAAGCAAGGCGGCGGCTGGTGGACGACGCATAGCGGCAGCGCTGGCCAGGCGACGACACACAGGGGGAGAAACAGCGGCACTAGTTGCTGCCACCACTTGCGGTTGTTGTCTGCCGCTGCTCCGACCGAACGGCAGGGGGAGGATGAGAGGGGAGCAGTGAAGTTGCTGGAGCAGAAAGCGGAGGTTGCGGCGTAGCACCACAGGGAGGTGGGCGGGGTTCAGTAGGGGCTGGCGCGACGGGGGTGCGACGCTACCGTCGTTATCGCTGCGGAAGAGCGACAGGGAGGAGGGTAGGGCGACAGGGGTCGCACCCAGGGGAAACGGAAGGAGGAGAGGGCAGTGCAGTCGGGGGTGCACACGGTGCTGTGCGGCGACGTAGCACCGAAGGAGAAGACGGGAAGGAGACGGGGGAGCACGGAGGTCAGGAGGCTTGCACGTCACGAGGGTGGCACAAGCAGGCGGAGGGTGGACGGGGAGAGAGAGAGGGAGATTCAGGCGGGGCGACTGGAGATGTAAGGGGAGAAGACGAAGAGTCAGGGGTCTGCATGGGTTTTTATAGGGTAAAAGAAATAGGGTTTAGATGGGGATCACGGTAGGGGTAAGCAGGTCAGGTAGGATAGGTATATTGGGTTTGGTTAGTATAGGAACAGGTCTGGGTATTAATGAAATGGGTTAATGGGGATTTAAATAGGTAATGGGTTATTGGGTGGTATAGGGTAATGGTAATAGGTTTAAGTTAAATATAGGGTAATGGGTATTTAGAATTAAAATAAAAAAATAGGGTTTTAAAATCCGATAGGAAAATAAACTAATCAATAACATAAAAATAATATTTATAAGAAAAATGTAGTTTGCATTCAAACATAGAATTTATTTAAAATAGATACAAATACAATTAGCACATAACAAATGGATTTTCAATAACCGGCCAAAATTAATAGTAATAATATCAGTAATAAGATTTGTATAAAAATCATAGGAAATAGTTACAAATAAGATTTTTTTATCGAAAATAGATTTTAATAGAAGATTCAAAATTAGATTTTGACAAAAGAGTTTGAAAGCGGAAAAACTAATTCAGAAAAATTTTAAATACAGAGAAATACACTGAAAATACGGATTTGGAGAAAACAGGGGTTACATATTTATATTAAAATATATTACAAATATTACTCTTAACAGTACAAAATATATGTGCGTAACACCCATGGGCAAAATTGTCATAACTCAATTTTGCGGGGTGTTACAGTCTTCCCCCTTAGGACAGTTCTGTCCTCAGAACTTACTAGGGTAAAAGTTGTATCTTGTACACACCAAAGAAAAATGAATCATTATTGTATATAGAAAAGCTGCCATTACAAAGAAAATAAATGTAGTATGTAATGTGGAAAGCAAAGTAAACTTATATAAGGAAACTATGAGTATCAGAGTTAATAAGAACGAAACAAGAAAAACTATAAAAATAGTAGAAAGGAAACAGGACCATGAAAGGTAATATTGGTTGAAAGAAATTTTCGTACAAAATAATATTAGATGAAACATTAGATAATATAGTATAAAGAAAATACTAATTAAGTTATTAATTATGAAAGAAATTGAAAAGAATAAAGAGAAGCATACTCAAATAGACACTTTAATAAATTATTAATAGGCTTAGTAAGCAAAATTTATTAAAGTAATAAGTAGTAGAATGATTAAAATTACAAACTGAACTAGTACTATGTATTACTAAATAAAAATGGAATTAGCAATTTAAGAGAATGACATTGGATAAAAATCTGAAAATAAATGAGTGTTAAATTTTCTTAACAAAAGTATAAACAATCTAATATAAGTATAATAGTAGAAATTCTAAAGATGTGTTCAAAATAATACCATAAAATTTTCATTTGTAAAAGTTACATAATAATTTTATGGAATAATTATTACTATATATAAAATATTTATAAGTTGTCAGATATAGCACGAAAATCAATATATAATATTTTATACGTAATTACCCGTAAAAACTATATGACGAAATAACAATACTATAACATGAGAGTTGTAAGCAATTGGAGAAATGAAATAAAATAATTGTAAAAGTAAAAATATATTGAAGTAATATATATAATATTAATTGGGATAGAAATAAAATGTGGGTAGTAAACGAAAGTTTAAATAATAAAAAATCATATTATTTGAGTAGCAAACATATCAAAGATAGGTTAGCAATGAAATATAAAAATGGAATTGTATAAAAATACAAAGTAATATAATAATTAATAGTATAAAATAATAATAATACATATATGATAGATGTAGAAGAAAATATAAACAGTAAGATAATTAATTAAATGTGTATATAAGTATATCTGTATTATAAATAATAAACTTGAAGTTGTATAGGCTAAGTTGTAAAACATTATAAAATGGTATAAACTAATACAAAAATGGAATAGTGGTAAGTAATATATATATATAGAAATAAAAGTGAGGGTTAAAATTCTCTTTTGTTGTGGGTTCGCCTCATTGGTGCCCAACTGCAGGCTTGTCTCATTGGCATCAATTTGGAGATTTGCTTCCACGACATCTGGTTGCAGTTTGCCTCCCTGACATTCAGTTACAGATTTTGCCTCCCCGACATCCAGTTGCAGTTTGCCTCCATTGATGTCTAGTTGCAGATTTGTCCTTTCGACATCAGGTTGCAAAAGAAAATGGTGAATGGAATGATGTAATCTTCCATAAGTTCTTGAATATTGAATACTTAATAATGTATGATGTCACGTTTTGAAATTTGTGATATAAAAATATATGTAAAAGTAGGAGATGAAGTAGAAAACTACAACGATAAAATGTTTTAAAAAAAATGTATGATTATAAATATCAAACATAAATAGTAGAAATTAGTAGTAATGAAAATGACTTATAAAAGTAAAATGGAAAAAAAATGGAATGAAGTACATGCATAAGCTTAACTGCGAATGTGAATGAGAAAATAAATATGTAATGTGGTAGGTTGACATAATAAACATATACTATAAAATATATAGTAATGTAGTGATTAGATAAGTGTAAAATAATATGTATAGTAAGTATGTTGAAATATATGGTATGTATATAGTAAGGAGTAGAAAATTTATACAGTAACCAATAATGTAAAGATAATAAAAATTGAAATAAAGTAAAAATATAAGTAGTGAGTGTATATAGTATGTTAGAGAAGTATAAAGTATCAAAATTAATAAGTAGCTATTAATAGTAGAAAGTAGATATAACAAGACAAACTAGCAAATAATATGTAATAACAGTAGTATCGAATATAAGCTATAACACAAAAAAGGTAGGTTAAAAAGATTTACAATGTGTGGAAGTGTGTCACATTTATATAAGTAAAATATTACAATCTTGTTAAAAATACACTGAAATACATAAGACAATATAAGATAATGGAAAAATATTGGGAATTCGGGGCGCTACATTTAGAAGGAACATTTACCAGCAAAGAAGAGAGTATTTCCATAACAAGAAAGTCTGACCAGTGAACATCAAAGAAGGAGACTTGGTCCTGAAATGCTAGAGATCTCCGAGTCAAGAAAAAGGGAAAACTTGCCCTACACCGGGAAGACCCTTACAAGCCTCCAAAGTGGTTCGCCCTAGAAATTACCAACTCAAAGACCTGGGGGCAGGGTGATTAAGAGAACTTGGAACGCAGATCACTTGATGAAATTTCTTGGGACGACCTAACGCTTCTGCTCACTTGACAAATTGTAATAAGGCCCTAAAAAGCCCTCATTTGTAATAAGCGCTCACCAACATGCATCCACCAATAAAAAATATTCTGTTTTATCACAACTTTCTATTAGACATTTGCCAAATTCAGGTCCGCTCGCCTAATTACTATCCCTCTACATGAACTTCGAGTCACACGCTGTCATGCCCCGCTTCCCAAAAATATGGAATACGAGCACGTGACGAAGCCCACCGAATGATTTTAACATCATCCATAAACTGTAGGATCGACTCAGCATCATAACAAGAATATAACAAGATTTATATATGACCAAGCATGCATGAATAATTTATTAAACAACAGAAAACAATTGAAAACAAATCATAATATTCAAATAGTCTTCAAGTCTGGATCAAATGTAAAATTCGGGAACATAAGCCCATTACAAGTTTTAGGTTGCAAAAAAATAAATAACACAAGAAAACAAATAATCAAAGCATGTCTTTTCTCCATTTGAAGTCTAAAATCTCTGCTCACCAATCCCGACAGGCAGCACGTCTCCAAAATCTGTTAATAATTATGAAAAAGAAAAAATCGGAAAAATAAGAGAAAATGCCCTTAGTGCAAGTTAGGGCCACAAATAGTAAAAACGAGTACAAGAAACATGGGACAAAATTTGAAATCAAGAATATAACAGGGATACAACAAATAATGGAGATTCAAAAGATTAGCTACCAAGAAGGACAACTCAAGTAACAAGATTGGGTAACAAATACTAATAGTAGATCAATTGACTAGTGCCATATAAGAGTATCCAACATCAAGTGACAAGTATCAAGTATAAGTGTCAAGTAACAAGTCTCGAGTCTAGTGTCAAGTAACAAGTCTCAAGTCTAGTGTCAAGTAACAAGTCTCAAGTCTAGAGTCAAGTATTATATTCAAGTATCAAGTCTCATGTAACATGTCATCAAGTATCAAGTAAACATGTATCAAGTTCAAGTTTCATGTTTCAAGTCTCATGTATCATGTAATCAAGTATCAAGTAAGCATGTATCATGTTCATGTCTTGTAGTTATTACTATCTAGGTAGCACTTCATGCATCTATACGTTTACTACATGGTTGCTACAGTCAATATAATTTCGTTTATGCCTAGCAATGGAGTCTATAGGGCAGCGTACTCAGGTATCAAGTATCAAGTAGGCACGGTTCATGAATACGAAAATAAATAACAGGTTCACGAAGCAAGTTCGTGAATACTAACAGGTTCGAGACCCACACAGTGGGTTCATGAATACAACAGGTTCATGAGCCAAGTAACTGACTCCATGTTTACAACAAGGTGCAACAGGTTCATGAACCGAGTACTGGGAAACACGGGCCCCCTTCCAAGTACACTTACCTATATTGTCCACTACTATGGTCTTTCCCTTAAACCCCGGCTTGTTACTTTTATTAATTTTTATCAAGCAAGCATGCAAGTGTACGAAACAATTAAAGAATCATAATCATGGATATGGAACAAATTTGAGATATTTATATAGCATATTCGAGGGTCAACACAAATAAAAATATCACGAACAACGAAAATCTCAAATCTGGACAGCATAACGTTGCTGTACCAAAACTGCGATTTCTGTTGCTACGAGATAGCAAAAGTAGATCCGTCAGAAGATCTAGAAACTAGACTCCTAACCGGTTCCAATCCATATAATTAAGGTACGTAAAAGTTATGGAAACATGTGTCAAAACAGCGAACTACACAGCTATTGTGTTCAGGCAGAACTTGTGATTCTGAGTTTATACATGTGAAACAGTGTTGAAATATTATTAATTAATTCTGAGAAAATTTGGAGAAGTTCTCTAGGGTGTCCAGCAACAGCATGTAAAATTTCAAGTCAAACGCTTACTGCTAACATAGTTAAATTAATTTGCCAACTAAAGAAGTGCAGTAGTTTTGTGAATCTGCGACTACCAACACAGCTGCAGTAACACTGTAATATCTCCTAGAACGTAACTTGAAATAAAAAAATTCTAGATTCTATCGACATTTAGAAATCTATAGCTGCATTTACTGTTCAGGGCTCAGGTTCAGATTCTAATTTTAAAGGGGTCAAAACAGCAAGTAAAGTTCAGGACAGCAACAAGTATGAACGTCTTTCATGTATAAGTTGCATGATAATTGGTTATTATGAGTCTAGATTAATGTGTGATACAAATACGGGTGTGGTGGTTATCAAATCAGCAAACAACATCTATTTCTCAACTCAAGTGGGTGCAAGATCATCACATACAAGATACAACACACGTCTACAATTCTAGGGTTTCTTAATTTCATATGTTCAAGTGTCTAGGAGATAAAATGAGTCCAAATAGTTGTAATATAACAATAAAATTGTTGTCTCTTAAGATTGTAAAATTTATGAGGATTAATATTTGATCAACAACAACGAGTCAAGGAGGAGTCACAACTATTAACTATTTGCGGTATTTTCAAATTAAACGCTTGTACTAGAACAAAAATTTGTACATAAATGAATACTTGCCTTGATTGGATGAGAGCGATTTGATCCGATAATTTGAGGAAGACGGGATCGAAAAACCCCGGGCAAAATCTCCCAAAAGCACGTGCGAAGACCGTGCGAAGATACCAACAGTGACTAGAGAAACCCCACACCAGATCCTGCCCAAACAGCAAACGACAGTTTGGATCTGGCGCGGTAGAATAGCGAACAGCGGATCCAGCCAATCAAAACGCGACGCCACACCGGATCTGGCCGAACAGGGGACAGCGGGATCGGATCTGCTGTGGCCGAACACGAAACACCAAAATCGGCCACTCACGCTGCGTCTCCTTCCCTTCGACTGCGAGAGAGAGAGCGCGGTAGAGTGGCGACGACCACGGTGCGTCTGCAATGCCGGCGGTGAGGGCTCAGGATGACGACAATGCTCGGGTGGCGAGCGACGACGTAGGGGAGCTGCACTGCGGTGAGGGCGAGTGAGAGACCGGAGCTCTATTTTTAGGTTCGAAACAGAGGAGGAGTCGACGGGGGAAGGTTACGGGGATGCTGGCTTGGGCGAGCGGAGGACGGAGTAGTGGAGGATGGCGAGGATGGGGGGCGAGGTTGAAGAAGACAGCGGGTTCGGAGTTTGAGTATTGGTGGAGGTGGTGTAATGGAGTAATGGCTGATGCGACGATGATGGATGGGCGAAGGGGGCGATCGGAGGTGGCGACTGCGATGGTGGATTCGATGAAGGGAGGTGGGTGGCGACGAGGGAAGCGGAGGTCGATGGTGAGGAGGCAGTGGGTCAAGGCGGAGGTTGGGGAAATCGGAGATAGGTGATGGAAGTGGGGAAGACGATGAATAGGAAAAACTTGGCAGCTGGGGAGTATGGGGTTTGCATAGTAAGTAGGGGGGTTAGGGTTAGGGTTAAGGTTAAATAGTTAGGGTTTGGGTTTATGGGTATTTGGGTATCGGGTTTGAGGGGATCCAACTAGGGATTTAGTCAAAATATATTAAAAATGGGGAAAAAGAGGTATACGAAATGAATAGTCCATTTCTTCATGCAGAACAACACAAAAGAGGAAGACGGATATACAATTGAATCGGATATTGGCACCAAAATTTGAGTTGAAACCAAAGAATGTTTTTATTCGAACTGGAACAAAACATAAGATCTCAATTTGATAAAAAAAGTACAATGGAATAAAATACGGCAGAAAAAAAAATAAAAAAAATATACAGATACGGGAAATAGGAGTTACACACGCAAAGAACTCTCCTCCTTCGCCTGGCCTCGTCCCTTGGCGTAGACTTCGAGCCACAAGCGAAGAACTTTTCTTCTTCACTTGGCCTCGTCCCTCGGTGTGGACTTCAAGCCATATGTACCTTTCTTCGATTTACCCTGCGCTCGGTGTGGACTTCGAGCCGCACGCAAAAAGTCATATTTCGTTTCACTCAGAGTGCGACCAGCGGACCTAGACATTGTGCCACACGCTGATAGCCAAGGGCAACGACAAAGTATACTTCGCTGTTTCCCCTAAATGTCATCGTGTGGTAGAAGAACTGCATGAATGACGAAAATTAGAAAGACTGGAAGGGAGGGGGGATTTGATAGGCCCTTGTGAAAGGACGTTCTCGATGCCCACAATGCTGACATGGACAGATCCAAAGCCCTCCACCTAGATCTAACATCTGCAAAGGGAGAACGTTTTGACTCCCAGGTTAAAGAACATTTCATTCCCCTATGAAATAAAAAACGGTTTAACTCCCAAGATCAAAAAATGTTTCAACTTCCAGGGTGTTTTCCCACATGCTTGTTTACGTGATCACACACACGAAGACCCTTCGGCCTCCAAGTTATGCAGTTCGCAAGCGAGAAATTCAACGCAAAACGTACCAAACAAAGAGTCTTCATTATTAACACACTCGGGATACTGAGGGATACATACAAGTTGATACATTCGACATGGCCAAGGAATTACAACAAGATACATTTAGAATAAGTCATGGAGGTTGGCTACGAAACCTCCTTATTAGAGGCGCCTATCCCCGAGCTCGTTCAAACCAACTCGAGATCGACTGATCTTGTCCGCACCTCAACAGGTCGATAAACCCCCTCCTGAGAGCTAGCCATGCTAAAAAACACAGCCACTCCGCTCTGAACAACCCTCAAGTTTGCATGCTCTAACCAGACCATCGGAGAGGGACCTTGGACGGAGGTCCAACCACTATAAAGAGAAGTCACTCGAGACCTGCCACTCCAAACTCCACCTTCAACCGATATATCTCCAACTCCTTCTCCACCAGCATCTCTCAGAGAAAAGAGTCCTCCGAACGCATTGCACCTTTCGAAAAAGAAGGTGGTCAGGATGGCCTACTGAGGAGAGCTACGAGAGCCCCAATGTGGCCCAGATCTCTGTCGACCATTGACTTTTTTCGATGAGTGATTTCCAGGCTCGTTTGATGCGACCTTCGAATGTGGTACGAGACTGCCGACTCCATATCCTTCGCCTTTTATGATGGCGAGCCAAACTCGATTCCATAATATGCAATCTATTCCTAAGGTATTCAAGCCCGGCATCTCGGGGGTCGACGAGAGCACATTCGGCTATCTAGAAAGAAAGGAAAATCTCACATTACGCCGAGCACTAAAGACTTGGCTAAATTCTAAAATCTAAGAAAATCTCAAGTTGAGGAGTTCGCCCCAAAAATTTTCTTCCATTCAAATTCATTAAAAGGTTTCATACAAAAAGTGGTGGCCAGTCCGCAGTTGGCAAATAAAAAAGAAAGAAAGTGAAAGACAAATAAGAAGAGCTAACATCCTACTGCTTGGGGGAAGGGGGTACCTCTGCAACCTCGGCCGAGGCCAGCTCACTAGGAACATCCACTGGGTTGGCGGTAGCAGTAGGAGACATAGTGTCCCCCCTCCCTGCTGGAAGAGATCTCCTGTAGAATCGAGGGAGCTTGTCGAACATCATGGAGTTGGAAAAGCCCTTGAGAATGAGGTTGGGGTACTTCTTTTGAACATGCTCCAACACTCTCTCGTACCCTTCGTCTTGTCTGAGGATGAACCTTTCAATGGCCGGCACAATGTCAGCCTTCAACGACTTCTCCTTCGCCTCCCCATCCTGATCTACTCGACAGCTTCGAAGGTTAGCTCAGCCCGGAGAGCCTTTTCGGTCTTCTCCAGGTCCTCATCTCTGCCCTTGCAGAGTTTCCTGCAAACCAAAGTCAAAATACTTTGAAATTTTTCAACAAATTAAAAGAAATGAACACATCCGGGAATGAACACCCACCACCATGTCAGCCTCAACCCACTTCATGTAGCTCGAGTTGAATGTCTCAGTCGCAAGATTTGCGTGGTTGTTCATAACTTCCTTGGCAACTGGACCCTCTAGGATCGAGTCTGCCACCTTCACAGCTCAATCGGGCTTCCAAGGCTCCAAGCCCTCATCTAAGATGACCTCCCTATCCTCGGGGTGAACGGGAGGGAGCCCAGACCTCGCTGCCTCGGCCACCATGAGGTTCTCCGAGCTTGGGGCCACCCTTTTCGAATCGGGCGAGTCAGTCCTCCTTATTGGCAGGGCCTTCGGCCTCTTGGGTTTGACCTCAGAGGCAAAGGTTGTGGTGCTCTTCTTCTCCTTCGGCTACTCTGCAACCTTCTTCTTCGCCAAGGCGGCCCTCCTTGCCTCAATTCTTTGTCGTCAATCATCTCTACAATAGGAGGAATAAATTTGTGAGGACGAAGGAAAAAAGTTGAATTCAAAAGGAATAAAAACATACAAGGGTCAGCTGGGCCCAGTCCAATCCTAATATGGTGCCTCTCCGACACCATTGGCCAACTCACACTCACCCAACAAAAAGCTTCGCTAGCTCATTCTTCTTTCGCATAGTGAAATCTTTAGGCCCTGGGGCTTTCTGTTTTGGGAGCTAGAACATCCATTTTGTAGGGATGTCCTAAGGCTTCGGGCTCTGAATGACTAAGTACTTTGACTTCCATTTCTTTACAGAATCCGAGTGATTATGCATGATACGCCTCCCGGGCTGAGTCATGAAGAACCACCGTCCCTCGTAACTCCTAGCGGTGCTAAGTCCTATGAAAGCTCTGAAATACTTCAACATTAGTGGCACCCCTTTCTCCTCACAAAGAAGTATGAAACTGACGACCTGCTTCCATGAGTTCGGCTCATACTGTATCAGACTCAGGCAGGCCCAGTTCAACACATCCTTGTTGAACGAGTGCAAAGATAGTCTGAGCCCTGAGATGAAGGCATATAAGGGGAACATGCAAAACCAAGGGGCCAAGTTGTCCGTTGTTTTGAGGCCAGGAATCGGGATCATCAGCTTGAACCTCCTAGGAATGTGGTAGCACAACCGAATCTGGGGAAGATCGGTCTTCACGAGTGTGTTCTTGATCTTATCAGCCTGATTTTTCTGTTGGCTTAGCAAGGATGGCTGTATGCCGAACTGGATCTGGTCCAGGAGTTTATCAAAGTATATCCTTATGGGGTTAGAATCCTAATGGTACGGGATGTCGAAGCCCCCTTCGAGAAAGTACTCGATGGGTTCGGTGGCCTACGGGCTCGTCGGGAAAATAAATTTCTACTTTCTTCTCGGCAAACAGGGGGTTCGAGGAGGTGTAAGAGAAGCTAGATGGCCTAAACGATCTGCTTCATTCGAAGGACCCACTTCACCGCCCACTTCTCCCCCTCTCCTCCACCGTCATCGTCCTCACCCTCCTCATCTCCCTCTTCATCCTCTTCGTTACCCTCGTCATTTTCCTCCTCTTACTCTTCTCTTCCTTGGTCCTCTCTCTCCTCTTCTTGTTCTTCCTCATCTCCTTCGCTCCCCTCATCCCGGGGCTGAAACACTACATCTTCCACATTTGAGGAAGTAGACTCTAAAGGGATGCTATGCACAGAATCAGTAGAATAACAAATAGATAAAGAAGTGGACGAGGAGTCCCGGTTGTCCCGTCTGGAGGCAAAGGCGGAGGCAGAGGTGGAAGCACTGGACCGAATCCTTAACATAATTTAAAAATACTTTACCTAGTTGCTTTGATGGAAACTTGATCGGAAAGTACACCAATGATTAAGAAAGGTTCTAGTGAGAGAAACTCTAGAAGTTAGCGAGAGAAAGTAAAGAATTAAATGAGGGGGTGAGGGGGAATATATAAGCCAGAAGAAAAGACTCATCGATATCCATAAAAGATCACAACTTAACAATTCAATCCAACAGCTGATAAGGAAAAACTACCTCGATATACGGTGATGTCAACCCACGTACGGTGCGCGTGCTCCGAATAGTGTGGCACGTGCTGTGCACATGCTCCAAACAGTGCTTCGCATGTGCCCAACAATGATGTTAGGCATCACACGTGCCGCGTACATGCACTAAAAAACCAGCTACCAAGAAGCATCCTAAATTTCCCATCCTCGGCCAGAGAGATTTTATAAACTTCGCTTGACCTTGTCCCCCAGTGTAGACTTCGAGACACATGAAAAAAATCCATACTCGCTACCTCGCCCCTCGCCTCGCCGAACCACACAGGCTCGATGCTCGGCATAGACTCTGAGCCACAAGCAAAAAACTCTAACTTCGCTTGGCTTTGCCTCGCCACCACGCTACCTTGCCTCACCGAAGCACTTATGCTCGACCATGGGCGTGGACTTCGAGCCACACACGAGTGATTTCACAAACTTTGCTCGGCATCGTCCCCCAGCATCGGCTTCGAGCCATACACGAAATCTTAATCTTTGCTGCCTCGACCCTCGTCTTGCTGAAGCACATATGCTCGGCGCTCGGCGCTCGGCGCTCGGCGCTAGGTGCTCAGCGTGGACTTTGAGAAACACATGGGAGATTTCAGAAACTTTGCTTGGCCTCGTCTCCCAGCGTGGACTTCAAGCTGTATGTGAAAATCTCAATCTTCGCTGCCTTGCCCCTCGTCTTGCCGAAGCA
Organism: Hemerocallis citrina; assembly: GCA_017893485.1. Taxonomy (NCBI): domain Eukaryota; kingdom Viridiplantae; phylum Streptophyta; class Magnoliopsida; order Asparagales; family Asphodelaceae; genus Hemerocallis; species Hemerocallis citrina. The sequence goes on from CM030363.1 coordinate 113,938,341, forward strand.
CATACGGTCGGCACTCAGCGCAGATTTTGAGCCATACACGAAAAACTCAATCTTCGCTGCCTTGCCCATCGCCTCACGGAAGCACATACACTCAGTGCTCGGTGCTTGGCATGGACTTTGAGACACACACAAAAAGCTCAATGTTCATTGTCTCGCCCTCGCCTCGTAGAAGCACATACGCTCGGCACTCGATGTGGACTTCGAGTCATACGCGAAAAACTCCATCTTCTCTGCCTCCCCCTTGCCTGGACGAAGCACATACGCTCTGTAATACCCCGTATGAGATGAGCCTTCATGGTGGGCTTAGTAATTAATTTATGGTTAGATGAGCCTATAGATTTGGTAGTGTGTGTATAGAGCCTATAGAAAGAATGAATTAATTACTATGAGGCCATGGTGTTCATGGTAGGTGGTGGTGACGTAGTCCCACATGTAAGGTGGGTTAGGATTGTGTGTGTATATATAGGATTGCCTATGATCAAGAGGCGCCAAATAGTCCGGACACCTTTTGTGAGGCAGCCTGTGGTGGGTAGTTGTTAGGATTTAGCTGAGCGGGGCTCAGGGCATTACAAATGGTATCAGAGCCGATTTTCGATACTGATTGTGGCTAAGAGTGGGTAAGATGTATGCCTGACCGAGGACAGTACGCTGGTAGAAAGACCAGGGGTAGTACGCTAGCAGGGACTCCACTCCACATCGGCTAGAAAGGCGATCCTGTATTAGCTTGTGGGTCCCGAGTTCAGCGAGGATGCTGAGATCTTAAGGTGAGGTGTATGTAATACCTTGTATGAGATGAGCCTTTGTGGTGGGCTTAGTAATTAATTTATGGTTAGATGGGCATATAGATTTGGTAGTGTGTGTATAAAGCCTATAGAAAGAATGAATTAATTACTATGGGACCATGGTGTTCATGGTAGGTGGTGGTGACTTACTCCCATATGGAAGGTGAGTTAGGATTGTATGTGTATATATAGAATTGCCTATGATCAAGAGGCACCAAATAATCCGGACACCTTTTGTGAGGCAGCCTGTGATGGGCAGTCATTAGGATTTAGCTAAGGGGGGCTCGGGGCGTTACATGCTCGGCACTCGGCGTGGACTTCGAGCAACACACGAGAGAAATCACAAACTTTTCTTGGCCTCATCCCCTGCCGTGGACTTCGAGCCAAATGCAAAAAACTCAATCTTTTCTGCCCCGCCTCACCGAAGCACATACGCTCGGCGCTCGGCATGGACTTCAACCCATATGCGAAAAACTCCATCTTCGTTGCATCGCCCCTCGCCTCGCTGAAACACATATGCTCGGCGCTCGGCGTGGACTTCGAGCAAAACACGAAAATCCCAATCTTTGCTGCATTGCCTTTTGCTTTGCCGAAGCACATAAGCTTGGTGCTCGACGTGGACTTTGAGCAACACATGAGAGATTGCACAAAGTTTGCTTGGCCTCGTCCCTCGGTGTGGACTTTGAGCCATGCGCGAAAAATTTCATCTTCGCTGCCTCACTCCTCGCCTCGCCGAAGCAAATACTCTTAGCGCTCGGCGTGGACTTCGAGCAACACGTGAGAGATTTCACAAACTTTGCTTGGCCCCGGCCCCTCGGCCCCTAGCGTGGACTTGAGCCATACGCGAAATCTCCATCTTCACTGCCTCGCCCCTCGCCTCACCAAAGCATATATGCTCGACACTCGGTCCTCGGCGTGGACTTCGAGACACACGAAAAAACTCCATCTTCGCTACCTTACCCCTTGCTTTGCCGAAGCACATACGCTCGGCGCTTTGCATGGACTTTTAGACACATGCAAAAAACTCCATCTTTACTACCTCGCCCCTTGTCATGCTAAAGCACACAGACTCGGCCCTTGGCATGGATCTCAAGCCACACACAAAAAACTCCAGCTTTGCTTGGCCTTGCCTTGCCAAAGCACACAGGCTCGCACTCGGCATGGACTTCGAGCCACACATGGAAAACTCCATCTTCGCTTCCTTGCCCCTCGTCCTACCGAAGCACACAGGCTCGGCACTCGGTATGGACTTCAAGCCATATGCAAAAAACTTCAACTTCGCTTGGCCTCGCCTCGCCTCACCGAAGCACACAAGCACGATGCTCAACGTGGACTTTGAGTATACGCGAAAACTCTAAATTTTCTTGGCCTCGTCTCACCACCACGCTGCAATGCCTCTCCGAAGCACATAGGCTCAGCGCTCGACATGGTTTCGAGCCAAGGGCAAACGAGACTCGACGTCGCTCCCTGGCCGCCTCGGTACCTCAGTGCCTCAATGCTCGGTTCGGATTTCGAGCCATCCACTGGTGACACTCATTGCGGATCACAGAATCACCTCAATATTCGTGTCCTTATTTAGTTTTTCCACACAAGAGAGGACTACCCCTCGAAGGTTGTTATACCCAACCTCCAAGAGTGAGGGACCTATGATGTGGGTAAAAAACTTAATTACTCAGAACCGTACGATTCTTGTATGAATCTTAAGGCTCCTAAGGTCAAGATAGCAATCTCACAGCATCTACAAGCCCATGACCAGCTCACGGGCAGCCTGCTTGTAGCGCCCTGAATTTCTAATAAGATATCTTAGAAAATACGTGGCACAATCCCAGCGATCCACTTCAATATAATATTAAACACAACCAACTCCACTAAAATTTTCAACTTTTATTACAACAAACATTTACAAAACACAGCGGAGTTCAAACAAACTCAACTCATAATTTCTTTAATTTACAACACAAATTTATATCAAAACTGCTATCACAATTTTACACAAAACTCTTATTAAATCACTTTTTTCTCAAAAACCAACTCAAGCATCCAACCTCCAACTCTAAGCAACAACCTGCAACATATGAGGCTAGAGATGATCCCTAACCCCCAAAACTAAAGGGGTTAGCCATAAATGGTGTGAGTGACATAAAAACAACAAACAACATAAATAAAACTTAAGCATGGATTCATAAGTAACATATAGTGAACCAAAATACATAAAGTATGAGATAGCACGAAATGTAACAACAAGTGATACCAACCAAGTGTTAAGTGTAGAAAATCGGAAAACCATATGCATACAACAAGTCAAGAAAACACAAATGCTATATGTGGACTCTCTAATGCGTACTTGTCGAAGTCTATGCATCCCATTCTACATAGGTTCGGTGCAAGCCTTTAACGTCTTCACTTCATAGGGTTCAATCCCCCGCTATGCAACTAATCCTATCACGATGACTACTACGAGATAAAGGCAAACTGTGAGAATTAGCCCATGCTTGATAATTCCGGAGATAGATCCCACATCTCAGGCATTTTACCTGGATAATTCCGGAGATCATCCCACATCTAAACATTGACACATCATCACATGAATACCACATGTGCGTCGCCTTGACTTTGATAATTCCGGAGACCAATCCCACATCGCAAGCAAACCACTTGGATAATTCCGGAGATAGATCCCACATCTCAGGTAATTTACCTGGATAATTTCGGAGATCATCCCACATCTCAAGAAAGTTACTTGGATAATTCCGGAGATTAAATTTCACATCTAAAGCCATACTGAGGTGCATAACTCATGTTCTCGTTCATCATATCACCACTAGTGCCTGTCCTTATCATTGTTGGGTTACATAATTACTCAACGAATCTCCTAGAGTGGTGTACCCTACCGGCCTAAATTCAAAACTGAATAACTGAAATGCCTCAATGGGCCTCAACAAAATAACTCAACACCGGTATACTAGGGTCACACACCTCTAGAGACTCAACTCAAATATCTAAACCAAAGTCCCACTAAACAAAGTGGCTCAACTGAATGTCTTAAATCAAATACTTAACTGAATATCTTAGAATAGACTGAATTGTCTGAGAACCAAACACTCAAGGAACACTCAAGTTAGAAAAGTCCATCAGTACCAGTCGACTTATACTGTAGTAAGTCGACTGTCCAGAAGGACAAATATCCAAAATTTAACAAAAATAAACTAAGTCATACCAGTCGACTTAAGAAGTTATAGGTCGACTGTCCAGAAAGGACTGAAATAATTTTACAAAATAAAGATCTCAGGACACCAGTCGACTGTCCAGACAAGAAACTGACATAATTTTACAAAAGAAGTTCTAAGCATACCAGTCGACTGACAAGGGTCTCAGTCGGCTGTCCAGAACGGAATTTCGAAAGGCTAATGATACATCAGTGGAGTCGTACCAGTCGACTGGTAGGTAGACCAGTCGGATGTCGTCCTACAGTTTTCATAACTTAAGTCTGAATACAATAATCAAAACTGAGGTTTTCTAAGGATTCATTGTTTATGAAAAATAGTTCGTATTCAGGCAAAATGACAAATCTTAAAGAATCTTCATTATGGGTACATTACTCAAAACATCAAATATGCCAAAACTCAAGTTCTCATGTTCTAGATCACTAATTCTTTTATTAGGGTTTCTCAAGACTAAATTCTTTCACAACTCTAAATGAAAATCTTATTTACAACATATAAGATCCAAGTGTTCATCATCCGATCATAATCATACTCAAATCTTAATAATACGGTTCTATAAACAAAGGTCTACTAATCCTTCTTAGATTTCGCAACATGGTATAAACAACAATCATTATTCACATGAATCATACCACAATACAAGATCTATATCATTCACTACATCAAATCAAACAATATTGCCACTCGCATCCATAGATCAACAACAAGACAATTTATATCATTCACAAAACAAAACAAAAACACACAATGTCACTCACAAAACAAAAACAAAGCAAACAAAGTCACTCACCTTTAGATTGAGAAAAAGTCCACGAAAAAGTCACCCTTTTGCTAGATCTAAAAACTCCTTTTTGCTCCTCCAAAACCAATCTCAAAATTCTGTATATTGTAGCAATGACGGCTGGAAAAATTCTCTTAAATATCCGGGAGTGAATATTAGGGTTTTACCCACACTTTTGCAAAACAATCCTTTCCAAAATACAATTTCACATATATAGGTATAGTCTTGGAAATCTAATCAAAATTCATTTAAATTAGGATTTAAAGGAAAATATACTTCTAAATCTCAACCAATACTGTTCAAAACGTCCAGAAATTACATTTTGCACTTTAACCCTTAAAAATGTCAAATTTGCAAAAAGGTCCTTCTTTTCTCAAAAATTGCAAATAGTTCCAATTAATTTCAGAAAAATCTGGAAAAATACTAAATAAATCCCAAATATTAAATAATGATTTTTCATAAAGAAAACTAAAATTTTCAAACTTCTCAAAAAGTATTTGCACATGTTTTGCACGTGTAAAAAGATAAGTTTTTCTGAAAATATTCATTAAATCCTCAAAATTCATTTAAATTCATTTTCAAATATTTAAAATAATATTTGAAAATACGGGGTTCTACATCACTCCCTCCTTAGAAGAGTTCTGTCCTCAGAACTACTACTAATGAGTCCAAACAACATACCAACAAAAGAACAATACCTCATAAATGGAGACATAATTCAAACAATTGCATATGACAACTCAATCAAAATAGAAGAAATACAACTCAAATCAAAGTACTATCATTCAAAAGAATTACAATCACATAATAGAAATACACTCATGCAAAAAGCTCGAGGAAATCCTTCTGCATGCGATCATCTGGCTCCCAAGTAGCCTCCTCGAACTGCTGATTCCTCCACAACACCTTGACCATAGGTATCACCTTGGTCCTAAGAACTTTCTCCCTACGATCAACGATCTCAACAGGCCGTTCCTTGTTACTCAGGTTCACCTGTAGATCTTCAGGAATCTCTACTAACTGATGATTCTGATCTGGCACATACTTCCTCAACAACGACACATGGAATACATCATGCACTTGTGCCAACTCCTCTGGAAGCTTCAATCTATATGCTGTCTTGCCAATCCGCTCCACGATCCTGTATGGCCCAATATACCTTGGCACCAACTTGCCTCCCTTACCAAACCTGATCACTCCTTTGGTTGGAGAAACCTTGAGGAAAACTGCATCCCCAACCTCAAACTCCAAGTCTCTTCGTCGAGTATCAGCATAACTCTTCTGTCGACTCTGAGCCTCAACTAACCTCTTGCGAATCAGCTCAATCTGCTCCGATGTCTGCTGAACGATCTCAGGACCATACATCTGCCTCTCGCCAACCTCGTACCAACAAACAGGTGTCCTGCACCTCCGCCCGTACAAAGCCTCATACGGTGCCATCCCAATACTCGCATGGTAACTGTTGTTATAAGCAAACTCAACCAATGCCAAGTATCTCTCCCAACTACCACCGAAATCCATAACACAAGCCCTCAACATATCTTCCAGCACTCGATTCACCCTCTCAGTCTGACCATCGGTCTGTGGATGAAACGCGATACTGAAATCAGTTCTGGTGCCCAAAGCTGCTTGTAGGCTCTTCCAAAACCTTGAAGTGAACCTTGCATCTCTATCGGATACAATCGACACAGGAACTCCATGAAGTCTCACAATTTCCCCAATGTACAACTCAGCCAATTTCTCCATCGACCAAGTAATCTTCATGGCTAGAAAGTGAGCCGACTTAGTCAAACGGTCCACAACAACCCAAATCGAGTCATTGCCCTTCGAACTCCTCGGCAAACCTGTGATGAAATCTATACTGATATTCTCCCACTTCCACTCCGAAATGGGCAACGGCTGTAACAGTCCTCCAGGTCCCTGATTTTTTGCTTTGATCTGCTGACAAGTCAGACACCTTGCCACGAAATCTGCTACATCTCTCTTCATACCAGACCACCAAAAGTGCTGTTTGATGTCCCTGTACATCTTCGTGCCTCCTGGATGAACTGACAACAAGGTACTGTGTGCTTCTTGCAAGATACTATCTCTCAAATTTGCATTATCTGGAACACACAACCTCTCACCCATCCAAAGAATTTCATCTTGGACACAAAACTCTGATAGCTTGCCCTCTGAAACCTGTTGCAACATCTTCTGAATCTCTGAGTCTGATCTCTGACCTTCCACAATCCTCTCTCTCAAGGACGGCTGCAGCCTCAAGTCAGCCAAAGATGCCCCTAAACCTTGCAGCACCACCTCGATACCTGCCTGATCAATCTCTGCTGCCAACTCTCTTCAAGTAGTGATCAAACTTGATAAACTACTTTTCCTGCTAAGTCCATCAGCCACCACATTCGCCTTGCCCGGATGATACTTGATCTCGGGACGAATGTCTTCCAAAACTTCCAACCACCTTCTCTGCCGAAGATTTAGATCCTTCTGTTGATAAATGTACTTCAGGCACTTGTGGTCAGTGTACATATTAAACTTCTTACCATAAAAATAATGCCTCCACAGCTTCAAGGCATAAATGATAGCGGCTAGCTCCAAATCATGCGTCGGATAATTCTTCTCATGCGGACGCAGTTGCCTCGAACCATAAGCAATAACCTTGCCTTCTTGCATCAAGACACATCCCAAACCTCTGAGAGACGCATCACTGTAGATATCATAATCCTTCCCAGCTTGTGGCAAAGCTAGTATAGGTGCAGTAGTCAACCTTTCCTTTAACTCAAGGAAACTTTCCTCACACTTATCAGTCCATACAAATGCCACATTCTTCCGGGTCAAACCTGTCAAAGGAACTGCAATCTGAGAATAACCCTGGATGAATCTCCTGTAGTAACCAGCTAAACCCATGAAACTTCTGACTTCCTTCACAGACGTTGGCCTGGGCCAATCCTTCACTGCTTCAACTTTCTGAGGATCAGTGGCCACTCCCTCCTTAGAAAGGATATGACCAAGGAAAGCTACTTCAGACTTCCAAAATTCACGCTTCGACAACTTGGCATACAAGCTATGCTCCTGCAATTTCTGTAATACCGCTGTCAAGTGCGTAGAATGATCCTCCTCCGACTTCGAATACACCAAAATATCGTCGATGAAAACCACCACGAAGGAGTCAATAAATGGCCTCAAAACCCGATTCATCATATCCATGAAAACTACTGGCGCATTCGTCAACCCGAATGGCATTACCAAAAACTCATAGAGTCCATGACGAGTCCTAAAAGCTGTCTTACTCACATCTTCCTCCTTGACTCGAACCTGATGATACCCCGATCTCAAATCAATCTTCGAAAACACAACTGCTCCTCGAAGCCTGTCGAACAAATCATCAATCCGCGGCAGTGGATACTTGTTCTGAATAGTCACCCTATTCAACTCCCGATAGTCAATGCACATCCTCATTGACCCATCCTTCTTCTTGACCAACAACATTGGCACTCCCCACGGAGAAGAACTCGGCCTGATAAGCCCTTTGCTCAACAGCTCCTCAATCTGCTTCTTCCCTTCATCTTGCTCTACAGGTGCCATCCTGTACGGAGCCTTAGAAATCGGCGCACTCCCTGGCTGAACGTTGATGCAAAACTCCACATCTCTCTGCGGCGGTAATCCTAGAAAATCATCCAAGAACACCTGAGGAAAATTTCGAACAACCGGAATGCCCTTGATTTCATCTGAAATAACCATCTTGGATACCATTGTAGCCACCTTCGGAATCTTCTTCTTTCCTTGGAAAGTCACTGCGGGTCCACCTGGTGCTTTCACCAACACCTCTTTCTGCTTGCATTCAATTGTGGCATCATATATTGCCATCCAATCAATGCCCACGATGACATCCACACCCAACACTTGCAGTTCGATCAAGTTAATGCCGAACAACCTCCCACCGATCTCGATATCGCAGCCCTCGTAATATCGATCCGCAATCAACTCTTCACCTGACGGCGTTGCCACCGACAAAACCCTGCCTGGAAACAACTTCGGTTCCACACCTAAGATCTTTGCAAAATTTGGCGATACAAAAGTATACGATGAACCAGTATCAAATAAAACCTTTGCCTTTATTCCATTAATTAAAACAACTCCCTGTATTACATCTTCCGAGTTACCCGCGTCCTCCTCGGTTAATGCAAATACTCGCCCTTGCCTCTGGAATTTGCTTCCACCTGAACAATCCTTCCTTAATTGTGGACAATGGGGCTTAGAATGTCCTGCCTGCCCACACTGGGAACAAATATGCTTCGCCAACTTCGGACATGCTGACCTGTAATGTCCTGCCTCCTTGCAGTAATAACAAGTCTCCCCCTGAGTTGCAGGTGCCTCCTGCACCGGATCACTGAACTTGATCTGCTTCGCAGGGAATCCGTTCCCACTCTGGCCTGATGCTGGCATCTTGTTCCGGTTCCATGTATCTTGCCTCTTCTGGAACTGGTCCATTGCCTACTCAGTCATCGCTGCTCTCCTGACCAGCTTGTCGAATCTTCTGATACCCAACGGGATCATCCTCATCCTCAAGTTTGGCCTCAAGCCCTGCTCAAACTTTTTGGCCTTCTTTGCCTCGTCAACAACCAACTCTGGTGCATATCTTGAAAGCTGAGCAAACTTGGTCTCATACTCCCGCACGGTCATGCTGCCCTGCTGATGGTTCAAGAACTCGGTCGCCTTCTTCTCCTGAACATCTAGGGGAAAGAAGCGATCTCTGAACTCCTCTAGAAAAACTTCCCAAGTCAACTGCTGATCTCCCAAAGTCCTCTTCAGCGACTCCCACCAGAAACCAGCGTCCTTCTCTAGCTGCATCGTAGCCAACTTCACCTTGCTGGCTGCCGGAGTCTCCGATACCTCGAAGATCGTCTCCATCCTTCTAATCCAATCATCAGCTGCGGTTGGATCAGATTGCCCCTCAAAGACTGGCGGCCTCATCCTCTTAAAGGATTCGATCTGCTTAATAGGGTCGGCGTTAACCAATCCCTGACCAGCTCCATGATTTGGCTGCGGATTCTGCTGCTGATTCTGAGCTTGCGCCAAATTGAATGCTATCAGCGCATTCAGAGTCTGGTACACCTTGGCGAATTCAGCCTCAAGGTCAATTCCCGTTCCTCGAGAACTACCAGATCCATCCTCATTGTTACCCCCATTCCTGCCCCTGGGTGCAACCATTCTGAATACTGCAAAACGAGGAAAAAGTTAGAGCAATCACACACAATTCAAATTCACATCAATATCCTTTGGCAAAACTTCACTTGTAACCCAAAGGTAAAACATAATGTTTCAGTTCTATGTGATACTCACTCTTTAATGTCCCCACCTAGGTACTCACACTCTAGTATCCACCCTAGGTTATTTTTATGTCATGTTTAGTATTACTATTGAAGCATGCTCTGATACCAACTTCTGTAGCGCCCCGAATTTCTAATAAGATATCTTAGAAAATACGTGGCACAATCCCAGCGATCCACTTCAATATAATATTAAACACAACCAACGCCACTAAAATTTTCAACTTTTATTACAACAAACATTCACAAAACACAGCGGAATTCAAACAAACTCAACTCATAATTTCTTTTATTTACAACAAAAACTTACCTCAAAACTGCTATCACAATTTTACACAAAACTCTTATTAAATCACTTTTTTCTCAAACACCAACTCAAGCATCCAACCTCCAACTCTAAGCAACAACCTGCAACATATGAGGCTAGAGATGATCCCTAACCCCCAAAACTAAAGGGGTTAGCCATAAATGGTGTGAGTGACATAAAAACAACAAACAACATAAATAAAACTTAAGCATGGATTCATAAGTAACATATAGTGAACCAAAATACATAAAGTATGAGATAGCACGAAATGTAACAACAAGTGATACCAACCAAGTGTAAAGTGCAGAAAACCGGAAAACCATATGCATACAACAAGTAAAGAAAACACAAATGCTATATGTGGACTCTCTAATGCGTACTTGTCGAAGTCTATGCATCCCATTCTACATAGGTTCGGTGCAAGCCTTTAACATCTTCACTTCATAGGGTTCAATCCCCCGCTATGCAACTAATCCTATCACGATGACTACTACGAAATAAAGGCAAACTGTGAGAATTAGCCCATGCTTGATAATTCCGGAGATAGATCCCACATCTCAGGCATTTTACCTGGATAATTCCGGAGATCATCCCACATCTAAATATTGACACATCATCACATGAATACCACATGTGCGTCGCCTCGACTTTGATAATTCCGGAGACCAATCCCACATCGCAAGCAAACCACTTGGATAATTCCGGAGATAGATCCCACATCTCAGGTAATTTACCTGGATATATTCGGAGATCATCCCACATCTCAAGAACGTTACTTGGATAATTCCGGAGATTAAATCCCACATCTAAAGCCATACTGAGGTGCATAACTCATGTTCCCGTTCATCATATCACCACTAGTGCCTGTCCTTATCATTGTTGGGTTACATAATTACTCAACGAATCTCCTAGAGTGGTGTACCCTACCGGCCTAAATTCAAAACTGAATAACTGAAATGCCTCAATGGGCCTCAACAAAATAACTCAACACCGGTATACTAGGGTCACACACCTCTAGAGACTCAACTCAAATATCTAAACCAAAGTCCCACTAAACAAAGTGGCTCAACTGAATGTCTTAAATCAAATACTTAACTGAATATCTTAGAATAGACTGAATTGTCTGAGAACCAAACACTCAAGGAACACTCAAGTTAGAAAAGTCCATCAGTACCAGTCGACTTATACTGTAGTAAGTCGACTGTCCAGAAGGACAAATATCCAAAATTTAACAAAAATAAACTAAGTCATACCAGTCGACTTAAGAAGTTATAGGTCGACTGTCCAGAAAGGACTGAAATAATTTTACAAAATAAAGATCTCAGGACACCAGTCGACTGTCCAGACAAGAAACTGACATAATTTTACAAAAGAAGTTCTAAGCATACCAGTCGACTGACAAGGGTCTCAGTCGGCTGTCTAGAACGGAATTTCGAAAGGCTAATGATACATCAGTGGAGTCGTACCAGTCGACTGGTAGGTAGACCAGTCGGATGTCGTCCTACAGTTTTCATAACTTAAGTCTGAATACAATAATCAAAACTGAGGTTTTCTAAGGATTCATTGTTTATGAAAAATAGTTCGTATTCAGGCAAAATGACAAATCTTAAAGAATCTTCATTATGGGTACATTACTCAAAACATCAAATATGCCAAAACTCAAGTTCTCATGTTCTAGATCACTAATTCTTTTATTAGGGTTTCTCAAGACTAAATTCTTTCACAACTCTAAATCAAAATCTTATTTACAACATATAAGATCCAAGTGTTCATCATCCGATCATAATCATACTCAAATCTTAATAATACGGTTCTATAAACAAAGGTCTACTAATCCTTCTTAGATTTCGCAACATGGTATAAACAACAATCATTATTCACATGAATCATACCACAATACAAGATCTATATCATTCACTACATCAAATCAAACAATATTGCCACTCGCATCCATAGATCAACAACAAGACAATTTATATCATTCACAAAACAAAACAAAAACACACAATGTCACTCACAAAACAAAAACAAAGCAAACAAAGTCACTCACCTTTAGATTGAGAAAAAGTCCACGAAAAAGTCACCCTTTTGCTAGATCTAAAAACTCCTTTTTGCTCCTCCAAAACCAATCTCAAAATTCTGTATATTGTAGCAATGACGGCTGGAAAAACTCTTAAATATCCGGGAGTGAATATTAGGGTTTTACCCACACTTTTGCAAAACAATCCTTTCCAAAATACAATTTCACATATATAGGTATAGTCTTGGAAATCTAATCAAAATTCATTTAAATTAGGATTTAAAGGAAAATATACTTCTAAATCTCAACCAATACTGTTCAAAACGTCCAGAAATTACATTTTGCACTTTAACCCTTAAAAATGTCAAATTTGCAAAAAGGTCCTTCTTTTCTCAAAAATTGCAAATAGTTCCAATTAATTTCAGAAAAATCTGGAAAAATACTAAATAAATCCCAAATATTAAATAATGATTTTTCATAAAGAAAAATAAAATTTCAAACTTCTCAAAAAGTATTTGCACGTGTAAAAAGATAAGTTTTTCTGAAAATATTCATTAAATCCTCAAAATTCATTTAAATTCATTTTCAAATATTTAAAATAATATTTGAAAATACGGGGTTCTACATCACTCCCTCCTTAGAAGAGTTCTGTCCTCAGAACTACTACTAATGAGTCCAAACAACATACCAACAAAAGAACAATACCTCATAAATGGAGACATAATTCAAACAATTGCATATGACAACTCAATCAAAATAGAAGAAATACAACTCAAATCAAAGTACTATCATTCGAAAGAATTACAATCACATAACAGAAATACACTCATGCAAAAAGCTTGGGGAAATCCTTCTGCATGCGATCCTCTGGCTCCCAAGTAGCCTTCTCGAACTGCTGATTCCTCCACAACACCTTGACCATAGGTATCACCTTGGTCCTAAGAACTTTCTCCCTACGATCAACGATCTCAATAGGCCGTTCCTTGTAACTCAGATTCACCTGTGGATCTTCAGGAATCTCTACTAACTGATGATTCTGATCTGGCACATACTTCCTCAACAACGACACATGGAATACATCATGCACTTGTGCCAACTCCTCTGGAAGCTTCAATCTATATGCTGTCTTGCCAATCCGCTCCACGATCCTGTATGGCCCAATATACCTTGGCACCAACTTGCCTCCCTTACCAAACCTGATCACTCCTTTGGTTGGAGAAACCTTGAGGAAAACTGCATCCCCAACCTCAAACTCCAAGTCTCTTCGTCGAGTATCAGCATAACTCTTCTGTCGACTCTGAGCCTCAACTAACCTCTTGCGAATCAGCTCAATCTGCTCCGATGTCTGCTGCACGATCTCAGGACCATACATCTGCCTCTCGCCAACCTCGTACCAACAAACAGGTGTCCGGCACCTCCGCCCGTACAAAGCCTCATACGGTGCCATCCCAATACTCGCATGGTAACTGTTGTTATAAGCAAACTCAACCAATGCCAAGTATCTCTCCCAACTACCACCGAAATCCATAACACAAGCCCTCAACATATCTTCCAGCACTCGATTCACCCTCTCAGTCTGACCATCGGTCTGTGGATGAAACGCGGTACTGAAATCAGTTCTGGTGCCCAAAGCTGCTTGTAGGCTCTTCCAAAACCTTGAAGTGAACCTTGCATCTCTGTCGGATACAATCGACACAGGAACTCCATGAAGTCTCACAATTTCCCCAATGTACAACTCAGCTAATTTCTCCATCGACCAAGTAATCTTCATGGCTAGAAAGTGAGCCGACTTAGTCAAACGGTCCATAACAACCCAAATCGAGTCATTGCCCTTCGAACTCCTCGGCAAACCTGTGATGAAATCCATACTGATATTCTCCCACTTCCACTCCGAAATAGGCAACGGCTGTAACAGTCCTCCAGGTCCCTGATTTTTTGCTTTGATCTGCTGACAAGTCAGACACCTTGCCACGAAATCTGCTACATCTCTCTTCATACCAGACCACCAAAAGTGCTGTTTGATGTCCCTGTACATCTTCGTGCCTCCTGGATGAACTGACAACAAGGTACTCTGTGCTTCTTGCAAGATACTATCTCTCAAATTTGCATTATCTGGAACACACAACCTCTCACCCATCCAAAGAATTCCATCTTGGACACAAAACTCTGATAGCTTGCCCTCTGAAACCTGTTGCAACATCTTCTGAATCTCTGAGTCTGATCTCTGACCTTCCACAATCCTCTCTCTCAAGGATGGCTGCAGCCTCAACTGAGCCAAAGATGCCCCTAAACCTTGCAGCACCACCTCGATACCTGCCTGATCAATTTCTGCTGCCAACTCTCTTCAAGTAGTGATCAAACTTGATAAACAACTCTTCCTGCTAAGTCCATCAGCCACCACATTCGCCTTGCCCGGATGATACTTGATCTCGGGACGAATGTCTTCCAAAACTTCCAACCACCTTCTCTGCCGAAGATTTAGATCCTTCTGTTGATAAATGTACTTCAGGCACTTGTGGTCAGTGTACATATTAAACTTCTCACCATAAACATAATGCCTCCACAGCTTCAAGGCATAAATGATAGCGGCTAGCTCCAAATCATGCGCCGGATAATTCTTCTCATGCGGACGCAGTTGCCTCGAACCATAAGCAATAACCTTGCCTTCTTGCATCAAGACACATCCCAAACCTCTGAGAGACGCATCACTGTAGATATCATAATTCTTCCCAGCTTGTGGCAAAGCTAGTATAGATGCAGTAGTCAACCTTTCCTTTAACTCAAGGAAACTCTCCTCACACTTATCAGTCCATACAAATGCCACATTCTTCCGGGTCAAACCTGTCAAAGGAACTGCAATCTGAGAATAACACTGGATGAATCTCCTGTAGTAACCAGCTAAACCCATGAAACTTCTGACTTCCTTCACAGACGTTGGCCTGGGCCAATCCTTCACTGCTTCAACTTTCTGAGGATCAGTGGCCACTCCCTCCTTAGAAAGGATATGACCAAGGAAAGCTACCTCTGACTTCCAAAATTCACACTTCACCAACTTGGCATACAAGCTATGCTCCTGCAATTTCTGTAATACCGCTGTCAAGTGCGTAGAATGATCCTCCTCCGACTTCGAATACACCAAAATATCGTCGATGAAAACCACCACGAAGGAGTCAATAAATGGCCTCAAAACCCGATTCATCATATCCATGAAAACTACTGGCGCATTCGTCAACCCGAATGGCATTATCAAAAACTCATAGAGTCCATGACGAGTCCTAAAAGCTGT
Source organism: Hemerocallis citrina (assembly GCA_017893485.1). Lineage (NCBI taxonomy): Eukaryota > Viridiplantae > Streptophyta > Magnoliopsida > Asparagales > Asphodelaceae > Hemerocallis > Hemerocallis citrina. The sequence continues at coordinate 113,954,065 of CM030363.1, forward strand.
CTTACTCACATCTTCCTTCTTGACTCGAACCTGATGATACCCCGATCTCAAATCAATCTTCGAAAATACAACTGCTCCTCGAAGCCTGTCGAACAAATTATCAATCCGCGGCAGTGGATACTTGTTCTGAATAGTCACCCTATTCAACTCCCGATAGTCAATGCACATCCTCATTGACGCATTCTTCTTCTTGACCAACAACACTGGCGCTCCCTACGGAGAAGAACTCAGCCTGATAAGCCCTTTGCTCAACAGCTCCTCAATCTGCTTCTTCACTTCATCTTGCTCTACAAGTGCCATCCTGTATGGAGCCTTAGAAATCGGCGCACTCCCTGGCTGAACGTTGATGCAAAACTCCACATCTCTCTGCGGCGGTAATCCTGGAAAATCATCCAAGAACACCTGAGGAAAATTTCGAACAACCGGAATGCCCTTGATTTCATCTGAAATAACCATCTTGGATACCATTGTAGCCACCTTCGGAATCTTCTTCTTTCCTTGGAAAGTCACTGCGGGTCCACCTGGTGCTTTCACCAACACCTCTTTCTGCTTGCATTCAATTGTGGCATCATATATTGCCATCCAATCAATGCCCACGATGACATCCACACCCAACACTTGCAGTTCGATCAAGTTAATGCCGAACAACCTCCCACCGATCTCGATATCGCAGCCCTCGTAATATCGATCCGCGATCAACTCTTCACCTGATGGCGTTGCCACCGACAAAACCCTGCCTGGAAACTACTTCGGTTCCACACCTAAGATCTTTGCAAAATTTGGCGATACAAAAGTATGCGATGAACCAGTATCAAATAAAACCTTTGCCTTTATTCCATTAATTAAAACAACTCCCTGTATTACATCTTCTGAGTTACCCGCGTCCTCCTCGGTTAATGCAAATACTCGCCCTTGCCTCTGGAATTTGCTTCCACCTGAACAATCCTTCCTTAATTGTGGACAATGGGGCTTAGAATGTCCTGCCTGCCCACACTGGGAACAAATATGCTTCGCCAACTTCGGACATGCTGACCTGTAATGTCCTGCCTCCTTGCAGTAATAACAAGTCACCCCCTGAGTTGCAGGTGCCTCCTACACCGGATCACTGAACTTGATCTGCTTCGCAGGGAATCCGTTCCCACTCTGGCCTGATGCTGGCATCTTGTTCCGGTTCCATGTATCTTGCCTCTTCTGGAACTGGTCCATTGCCTACTCAGTCATCGCTGCTCTCCTGACCAGCTTGTCGAATCTTCTGATACCCAACGGGATCATCCTCATCCTCAAGTTTGGCCTCAAGCCCTGCTCAAACTTTTTGGCCTTCTTTGCCTCGTCAACAACCAACTCTGGTGCATATCTTGAAAGCTGAGCAAACTTGGTCTCATACTCCCGCACGGTCATGCTGCCCTGCTGAAGGTTCAAGAACTCGGTCGCCTTCTTCTCCTGAACATCTAGGAGAAAGAAGCGATCTCTGAACTCCTCTAGAAAAACTTCCCAAGTCAACTGCTGATCTCCAAAAGTCCTCTTCAGCGACTCCCACCAGACACCAGCGTCCTTCTCTAGCTGCATCATAGTCAACTTCACCTTGCTGGCTGCCGGAGTCTCTGATACCTCGAAGATCATCTCCATCCTCCTAATCCAATCATCAGCTGCGGTTGGATCAGATTGCCCCTCAAAGACTGGCGGCCTCATCCTCTTAAAGGATTCGATCTGCTTAATAGGGTCGGCGTTAACCAATCCCTAACCAGCTCTATGATTTGGCTGCGGATTCTGCTGCTGATTTTGAGCTTGCACCAAATTGAATGCCATCAGCGCATTCAGAGTCTGGTACACCTTGGCGAATTCAGCCTCAAGGTCAATTCCCGTTCCTCGAGAACTACCAGATCCATCCTCATTGTTACCCCCATTCCTGCCCCAGGGTGCAACCATTCTGAATACTGCAAAACGAGGGAAAAGTTAGAGCAATCACACACAATTCAAATTTACATCAATATCCTTTGGCAAAACTTCACTTGTATCCCAAAGGTAAAACATAATGTTTCAGTTCTATGTGATACTCACTCTTTAATGTCCCCACCTAGGTACTCACACTCTAGTGTCCACACCTAGGTTATTTTTATGTCATGTTTAGTATTACTATTGAAGCATGCTTTGATACCAACTTCTGTAGCGCCCCGAATTTCTAAAAAGATATCTTAGAAAATACGTGGCATAATCCCAGCGATCCACTTCAATATAATATTAAACACAACCAACGCCACTAAAATTTTCAACTTTTATTACAACAAACATTTACAAAACACAGTGGAATTCAAACAAACTCAACTCATAATTTCTTTTATTTACAACACAAATTTATCTCAAAACTGCTATCACAATTTTACACAAAACTCTTATTAAATCACTTTTTTCTCAAAAACCAACTCAAGCATCCAACCTCCAACTCTAAGCAACAACCTGCAACATATGAGGCTAGAGATGATCCCTAACCCCCAAAACTAAAGGGGTTAGCCATAAATGGTGTGAGTGACATAAAAACAACAAACAACATAAATAAAACTTAAGCATGGATTCATAAGTAACATATAGTGAACCAAAATACATAAAGTATGAGATAGCACGAAATGTAACAACAAGTGATACCAACCAAGTGTTAAGTGGAGAAAACCGGAAAACCATATGCATACAACAAGTCAAGAAAACACAAATGCTATATGTGGACTCTCTAATGCGTACTTGTCGAAGTCTATGCATCCCATTCTACATAGGTTCGGTGCAAGCCTTTAACGTCTTCACTTCATAGGGTTCAATCTCCCGCTATACAACTAATCCTATCACGATGACTACTACGAGATAAAGGCAAACTGTGAGAATTAGCCCATGCTTGATAATTCCGGAGATAGATCCCACATCTCAGGCATTTTACCTGGATAATTCCGGAGATCATCCCAAATCTAAACATTGACACATCATCACATGAATACCACATGTGCGTCGCCTCGACTTTGATAATTCCGGAGACCAATCCCACATCGCAAGCAAACCACTTGGATAATTCCGGAGATAGATCCCACATCTCAGGTAATTTACCAGGATAATTCCGAAGATCATCCCACATCTCAAGAAAGTTTCTTGGATAATTCCGGAGATTAAATCCCACATCTAAAGCCATACTGAGGTGCATAACTCATGTTCCCGTTCATCATATCACCAATAGTGCCTGTCCTTATCATTGTTGGGTTACTTAATTACTCAACGAATCTCCTAGAGTGGTGTACCCTACCGGCCTAAATTCAAAACTGAATAACTGAAATGCCTCAATGGGCCTCAACAAAATAACTCAACACCGGTATACTAGGGTCACACACCTCTAGAGACTCAACTCAAATATCTAAACCAAAGTCCCACTAAACAAAGTCGCTCAACTGAATGTCTTAAATCAAATACTTAACTGAATATCTTAGAATAGACTGAATTGTCTGAGAACCAAACACTCAAGGAACACTCAAGTTACAAAAGTCCATCAGTACCAGTCGACTTATACTGTAGTAAGTCGACTGTCCAGAAGGACAAATATCCCAAATTTAACAAAAATAAACTAAGTCATACCAGTCGACTTAAGAAGTTATAGGTCGACTGTCCAGAAAGGACTGAAATAATTTTACAAAATAAAGATCTCAGGACACCAGTCGACTATCCAGACAAGAAACTGACATAATTTTACAAAAGAAGTTCTAAGCATACCAGTCGACTGACAAGGGTCTAAGTCGGCTGTCCAGAACGGAATTTCAAAAGGCTAATGATACATCAGTGGGGTCGTGCCAGTCGACTGATAGGTAGACCAGTCGGCTGTCGGCGTACAGTTTTCATAACTTAAGTCTGAATACAATAATCAAAACTAAGGTTTTCTAAGGATTCATTGTTTATGAAAAATAGTTCGTATTCAGGCAAAATGACAAATCTTAAAGAATCTTCATTATGGTTACATTACTCAAAACATCAAATATGTCAAAACTCAAGTTCTCATATTCTAGATCACTAATTCTTTTATTAGGGTTTCTCAAGACTAAATTCTTTCACAACTCTAAATCAAAATCTGATTTACAACATATAAGATCCAGGTGTTCATCATCCGATCATAATCATACTCAAATCTTAATAATACGGTTCTATAAACAAAGGTCTACTAATCCTTCTTAGATTTCGCAACATGGTATAAACGACAATCATTATTCACATGAATCATACCATAATACAAGATCTATATCATTCACTACATCAAATCAAACAATATTGCCACTCGCATCCATAGATCAACAACAAGACAATTTATATCATTCACAAAACAAAACAAAAACACACAATGTCACTCACAAAACAAAAACAAAGCAAACAAAGTCACTCACCTTTAGATTGAGAAAAAGTCCACGAAAAAGTCACCCTTTTGCTAGATCTAAAAACTCCTTTTTGCTCCTCCAAAACCAATCTCAAAATTCTGTATATTGTAGCAATGACGGCTGGAAAAATTCTCTTAAATATCCGGGAGTGAATATTAGGGTTTTACCCACACTTTTGCAAAACAATCCTTTCCAAAATACAATTTCACATATATAGGTGTAGTCTTGGAAATCTAATCAAAATTCATTTAAATTAGGATTTAAAGAAAAATATACTTCTAAATCTCAAACAATACTGTTCAAAAACGTCCAGAAATTACATTTTGCACTTTAACCCTTAAAAATGTCAAATTTGCAAACAGGTCCTTCTTTTCTCAAAAATTGCAAATAGTTCCAATTAATTTTAGAAAAATCTGAAAAAATACTAAATAAATCCCAAATATTAAATAATAATTTTTCATAAAGAAAACTAAAATTTTCAAACTTCTCAAAAAGTATTTGCACGTGTTTTGCATGTGTAAAAAGATAAGTTTTTTTGAAAATATTCATTAAATCCTCAAAATTCATTTAAATTCATTTCAAATATTTAAAATAATATTTGAAAATACGGGGTTCTACACTGCTGGCCCACTAACCATGGATCAACCTACCAGGGGAGGTTGATCAGTCCTTTATGGTTGGTGATCAAATTCGCTAAAATCAGGGAGGATAATTATCCGACCACGTCCTTAACCCAAGGGATCTGATTAGGCAGTTGGAAAATCTTGCCCTAACTGATTCTCCATAGTCCTATAGATACCTGGTCCCCCTCCTTAGTTACCAGGTAATCAAGATTTTGTCATTAAACCATACCTCTCATTTTTCGGTTACTGGCTTGATCGTTGGAGGGCCTGTCACCGGTAAACTCCCGGTGTTTCAGGCTTTTTGCAGGTTTCCGCAGCCAGTGACCAGCACAACATCCATCAGATCCATAAAATCCCCCTAAATACTAGCCTCTCATCTATGCCCGATCAATGGCTCTGATCTCTGCTTTCCACATAACTATAAGAACTTATCATCTGTTGCTCCCACACAAAAAACAAGCATCATGAGAACTTGTTCACCAAAATTGTGATAGATATCAAAATTTTTTATTCAAGAGTTTAAATTTCATTTCTTTTGCAATCTCAGATCGATACAACAGAAATTGTAGTTATGTTTTGAAGAGATTGCAAGATTCCTTCAGAAGATGACATAACAGCAGAGTAAGGAAGGTGGAGAAACACTAATCGCATCTTCAACCTTGTTAGATAATACTGCTATTAATAATGAAAATGTCGAGAAAAGTCTTTCTGAACCAGAAAAATTAAGGTGTTGCATTATCGCAAACAAGAAGAAGGTGGTGCCTCCATGAAGTTCTCAACAAGTGGGCAACAAGCTAAAGATGCTTGAGAGATCGTTGCCTTCAGCTGACTAACTGGCTGAGTATTTTTTCACAGAAAAAAATTATGAATAACATGACTACATAATTCAGGATTTCGACAACAAGTGAGGTTATTGTTATGGGAAGAGCAGACTATTAGAGCATCCACAACGGTGTTTCTCATTTTTTACAAAATGACAGCTACAGTAATAGAAAATAGTGAAATTGTCTGCAGTGGTTGTTTGCTAAAATTTTGCTAAAATTTGAGAAAGACGAGACATTTTGTTTCGTTCGGTTGGTTTTTTATAGAATTAATTAATTAGTGATTAGATATTAAAATAGGTTAATTAAATAAATTAAATAATATAATAAAACCAAAAACCTAATTAATACCCAACTAAACCTACTTTACACCTTAATAAACCACCCCCTTTTGCTGGACGGGACAACATGTCCCGTCCAAGCAAAAATTGCTTGAAACGGGACGGCATGTCTCGTTTCATCCTTTTTTTTTTCAATTTTTATTTTCAGACGGTATATGTTGTACCGTCTGATCAATTAAAAAAAAAATTGCCAAACGAAACAACATGTCTCGTCTGATCGCATTAAAAAATTGATAAAAAATTGGGACGAAACATGTGTCTCGTCTCTTATAATATGAGAATCGCAATTTGGTTTCTCATAAATGGAAAACGATTGTAGCTATTTTGCCATTTTATGGCAAAATAGCAAACCACTGCAACACCAACTTTCTCAAAAAATGAGAAATTGACAAATATAGCAAACCATTGTGGATGCTCTTACAAAGCGAATATATGGTGATTTTTATACTTGCGGCTATGCTACATCTTTGACACCATTTTTGTTGGTAGATTTGAAATTTCTTGTTTTCCTTGATTTAGTGATTTAAGATCAAGATTTATATGTTCAAAATTATAAGTCTTACTTGGAATAGATGAATAAATTCTAAGTTAGGATTTTATAATTAGAATGGTAGATTGACTGATGATGGATTTACTAATGGATTAATAAGATGTCTTGCTTGAATCACTAATTGGCTAAAGCAAGTACATCGCCTAATATTTCAATTTGATCAATTGAACCTATGGGTCAATAAAAGGCTAGAGTTGTAATACTAAGAGCCAGTAGAATCGGATAACTAGTTGATAAAATGAACCCATCTAGTAATTGTAGAAATAACTAATCTCTCTTGTTCTAGTGCTTCTTGTGTGCTGTGTTGCAGTAAGGATGTCTTAGTATGTAAATTACATCTTAATCTAATAGTGTGGTTCTAGGGGATAGGTGGGACCTAATATGCCGGTAGTGTGATGAGGTGTGCCCTTCGGGGAAGATAGGTTGAATTTATTGGTAAGATTTATTATTTCTGAAGTAAGGCCGGTAGAGTACGCTAGCTCTAGGCGGCATCATTATTGTTTGTTAGGACATGCACTAATTGGGTGTTATGCTCGCAGGTCAAGGGAACGCGTTGTGGCATTGTCTCGACTTTTGATTTCTGGGATTTAGTGATGAGAATGGGACGCAGCATGTAGGTTGCAAGTCCTGTCGGAACTTGGGAATTGGATCCTTAAGTTTCCGTCTATGTTCTTAGTTACCAATACAAATGGGGAACAAGTGTTTAACACTAAGAGTCTTGGCAGAGTAAGGGAGGCCCTACTGATTCGCCTTATGTTCGTGGTAACTTTGGTAGGGGCAGGAGTAAAAATGAATCAATGATTCCGGCAGAGCTGCGGAGGATGCCGAATGATCACCGATCTGACCGGGAGTGGAGAGGAACCACTGATCCTGGCAGAGTGCAGAAGGAACCACTGATCTGAGCAAACAGAGTGATCATTTTCGTTCGGAGTGGAGAGGACCAAGATCCGACTGTAGTAGCGAGGGTGGACCTCATAAACTGCAGACTCTACCAGTCACTAGCTAAATGTCAGAAATAAGAAAGTTACAATAGTAGGATGCATGGCGAGGGATCGAACCCTATAATCTGGAGAACGTGAGCTTGATTTGGGGAGTATAAAGTATGGGATGCATGCGTTTCCAAATCAAATGTGCATTAAGGTAGGAGCATCGTGTGCATTTAAGTTTGTGCATTATATTCTAGGTCATGGCATACACCGACACTTGTGGTTTGACTGCACAATTTTCCTTTTCCATCAAATATTGGTTGTTAAGGTTTGAGATCGGTGGTTTCATCAGCATTGCGTCAGTTGTATTCAACTGACATGCCCACAGTTTTTTAGTTGCAGGATTGCTGATTGTAGAGATGGGAACTCGAGCTGTGTGAAGTATTCAAGTAGAGATTATTGATCATTTGATGTAAATTATCGATGTAATTCATGATGAAAATTTCTTATGTTGAACAATTTGTATATTATAATAACATTTGTGGCAATAAAAGTTTTTAATTTCCTATGTTTTTTCTGCGTTATAAACTCATTTGAAGTAAGAATTCTGGGTTGTGTCTTGTGTTTCCAATGTAAGAAAATTGGGGTGCTTCAAGTTCTACCGTAAAGTGACTCGAATGGAGTCAGATTAATTGATGAATGGTGAGTTGTGTTGTACCAATATTCCGCCCAATCCAAGTACTTAATCCATTGTCGGGGTTCATTAGACACAAAGCTTCTCAGATATTGCTCTAGACAACGATACCTCTGTTTGCCCATCGGTGTGTGGGTGATATGTGCTTGACATGCATAACCTTGTACCCTGTAGTTTAAATAATTCTCTCCAGAATTTACTGATGAATATAGGATCTCTATCTGTAATATTAGACTTTGGAAGTCCATGTTGATTCAAAATATTGGAAGCAAATACTTCTTCTACCTTTGCTGCATCATGGTTAGTTGAAAGAGGAATAAAATGTGCATATTTTGATAATCGATCAACAATAACTAATATAACAGATTTACCATTCACATTAGGCAAGCCAGTTATGAAGTCTATCGAAATGTCTTCTCATATTTGCTCTGGTATAGGCAGGGGTTGTAATAAACCTGATGGTGAGTGTGTCTCATACTTCGTTTGCTAGCAAATTGAACATTCCTGTACAACTTTGCGAATTTCACCTGACATGTCCTCCCAATAAAATTTAGATTTAATTAACGCAATTGTTTTCAAAATGCCTGAGTGACCTCCCCCTGGTGTAGCATGGAACATGAACATGACCTCTGGTACTAAGGTTAATCGCATAACAATCCTCTTTTTAAAACAAATGATGCCCTCTCTAAGTGTATAATCAAAGTCAGTTGCTTGGTTGTTCTGAATTCTTGATATGTAATATCCCCAAAATAATTTTAAAAAAATTACATAATAATATTTTATATGTGAATATGATTGCACGTGCTAGCAAATATTAATCAATTTTTTCGTGTTGATACAAGTTGCAATTTGCATTGTGTACAATTTGTGATTGGCTTGAACTAAGACACTATATTGTGGTGTGAGTTGTAACCCAACACATTAGAGTTGGTTGATTTGGGTTCAAGCCAACATGACTATAGGCTTGACCATATGATACTACAACCCGTCATGCACGCAAACATGTATTGTAACCCCTATTTCCGTTTATACAAAAAATTGTGTTCTTGTATTTTGTTAGTCTATTAACTGTTTTCGTTCTCGATCGTACGAATTTTTATTTTTCTTTGCTCCGTATTATTGTATTTCAATTTCCTTATAAACCCTTTTGTTCATTTAAATTCTTTTCTTGTGCATCTCCTATTTGATTGAACCCAAGCCGCATATAAATTATTCTTTTTTTAACCCAAATTGCATTCATTTGAATATTCGACTATTTTGTTTGAGCTCAGACTCTGAACTCATTCCTAATTGCGCTTTCCGATTGTGCAAATTCTCAGTATATCTTTGTATTCGATTGTTTATAAATTACTTACATTCCCCTAAATTTATCCCATGCATTTAATGCATTTTTTTTAATCTTCTATTAAAGTTTTCTAAACATCAATTATTTTGTTACTACTTTCTAATGATTACATATTTTTAATGAGAATCATATTTCGTTCTACAATCATGTTTCATATCTATTAAATTATTTAAGCCCAACCAATATTATTGAATTTATTATTTTCATTTATGAAACCCAAACCAAGTATATTCTTACTATTTTGATTTATTAATCCAAGCCCAATTCTTTAGCCCAAGATTAAACCCAAGCCTATACCCTATTAACTATCCAAACCCAAGTGAACCCATTAACTCAAGCCCACAATCAACCCATACGCAAACTCAACCAGACCCCTCTAATGTTTCCACTAAATCCTATCAATCCCGTCACTCTATAACCCCACTAATTGCTCCCTCACTAATCTAAATCCTAACCACCAACTAATCCCCACCAATTACTCTAACTAATCCCCCCAAATCCCTTCCTTATCTATCAGACCCCATGTCTCTCTCTCTCTCTCTCTCTCTCTCTCTCTTTCACTCTCTCTATCTCTCTCTTCTCCGTCCTCTTCTTCCTCTATTTCGAAAATCGGGCCAGCCACCCCAAGCTCCCTCACCCTACAACCACTCGAGCCCCTCATCGTCTCCTCCACCTACTGCGGCTATCCCTTCGCTTGTAGCGCAACCCGAACACCATCGCAGCGCTCGACTGCCTCCTCGCCGCCATGTTGCCATCGCTATCTCCTAGAGCCATCATCTCTGATCATCTTTATCCTCACCCCCATTCTCGAAGCAGCCCCTGCCTTGACCTTGTAGCCTCGTTGCCGTCCTCCTCCCTGCCTTCATCTACCGCTTGAGCCACCCCCGCCATTCGTCTGCTGCCAAACTTCACTGCCGCTCGACACCCTAGGCCTCATCCCCCTCTCGTCTCATCCACTGCCATTGCTGCTTCCACTTCTTGCTACTATCATTTACTGATGTTGGCTGTTGTCGTCACTTGCTGTTATCGTTGTTGCTCTCGCTGTTGTTGCCCCTGTCTCTTATGTTGCTGATGTTGTCCTCTTGCTATCGTGCCACTGTCCCTTGCTCGTGCTGCTATCCTCGTTTGCTCGAAATCTCCGTAATAGGAAACTACCTTGTACACTCTTATTGTTCAGCACTAGCATTTTATTTGACCCCCCGCAATTAGTAATTATATTTTATTATCGTCCTTTGAAACCCGTTACTTAAACAATCGTATTGTTCATACTTGGTGGTCTTCCCATGATTAAATCAGTCGATATATTGAATTGAATCAACTCATTTGCCTATATGATTTGATGTCCATCAAAAGATTGAAAATATCAATTTTTGTGCTTCTGCCCAGCTGCTTGTGCTAACTCGCAAAGAGATTTTGACCTAGTTACAGTTTAAATTAATTGGAACTTTTTAAATTATTGTTGTAACCCTATCAATCTACTTTTTGGAACTTCTTACGGATCCAGATTTCGAGTGGTAGGCTGCAAGTTTTCATATTTTTTGTATTGCATGGTTTCTAATTTCTAGATATTGATTTAAAGTACACTACCATGATTTATTGACCAAAAAATTGTGTTAAAAGTAGAACAAAGACTTGAAACTTACCAAGTTGTTACTAGACATGATTAGGAGTCCCTTTATAATTTCTATGAGATTTTAAAATGATTTTACAGTTAATTTATATATATAAGAAGTTGACCCCGATCTGCTGCCTGAACAGTAGATCCATAAGGAAATGATTGTTAGACCTAGTTTCTATTACTATAATGTATCGTGTGAATATGCATTGGAACTGTCATGAATTCTATTTTCTGGAACCTCTGACGGTACCTGGTTCTCTTTCTTGTTGCAACGGGAAAGTGGGTTTTTGTACAGCAACGTATTACTGTCCAGAATTTCAACTTCATGCTCTTGATTGTAAATATGTCTATTTTTTGTATTTAATTAATAGAACTTGCACATCATGCATTACATAGCCCTTGATACCTCCTTGATCCTGTCCCGTACTCGTTCTCGTTATGCATGTTCATGTTTAATTATTGCAAAAATATAACAAGCTGTAATTGGAAGGAGGCCCGTGTTTCTTGTAACATTGACTCTGTATATGTTTACATGATATGATATGATTCCTGGTTACATGATACGATATGATATGATATGATTACATGATATGATATGATTCCGATTATTGTCAATGGAAGACCTGAGTACATGACCCTATAGAATTCACCACTAAAGTCTAAATGTTAACTTGATTATATGCACCCTCACCTGTGGTATAAGATCCAGGATTGTGTGCATTAGTTAGGATTTATAAAAGACTAGGTTTGCTCGTGGACACATGCCTACGGCACGTCTTCGGAATGGTGCATCTGGTTTGATTATATAAAATAGTTTTGGAGATCCAGCAAATTAATTGAAGTAGCAAACATATTATATGAGAAAACAGTATATCTCCCTTTAAGCTCAACCATCGCCTTCTTGATCATTAGCGTGAACTTACCTGGAATGCATATAGTTTGTTAGAAACACTGCATAAAGTTTTTTTTAACTTCAGCATCAATTTTAGATGCTTGTAATAGTTATGTAAGGATATTATCATATAGGTTTTATAGAGCTTACTCTAATTCCATAACCACTATGAGGATGTCTAAATACAACGGTAACGCAAGTGCATGTGTGAAGGTATCTACAATACCAATAATCTAAACATTTGTTTGTCTGAGACTTAGTTTGCAATTGAAATACCTCTTATTATTATTTCAACCAAAATGAAATACATGAAGTTCTCAAAAACTCTAATCCAAGCTAATCATTTCTTTTATCTTCACTTTGTCACCCCATTGCACCTTTATAAAAAAAAATAACAAATTTAGTTTAGCTGTCTTTCTTGAGTGGAGAGTTTGCACCCTTCACTGGTAAACTTCAGTTATCCCAATCCTATATATCCAAACATACACTAAAAGTTCTTATATGTTATGTTATCCACGATAATATTTTCTCTTGTAGTAAAGAAATTAATGTTGCATATTTGCCAAGTTATTTTACGTTGCTAGTCAGCTTACCTGTCCTGCTATGGTTTGGAAGCCCAAATTGAGACCGCCAAATAATCCATCTCTCACTTGCGTACACCTTAAATCAAAACCAATAAAAAACTTATCAAATAAATCACCAAATTAAAATTTTTAAAACCCAAAAATAAAACAATCATACTTCTCTGAACTTAAATCCCATGCATACATAAAATTCGAGTCAACAAAAAACTGAGTAATCCCCTGCAAAAAAAAATTTAAAAATTAGAATGAGAATTCGGTTAATGAGATGAAATTAGAGTCGTCGCATCGCATATAGAGGCTCTCGATTTTGTGGAGGGGAGTCACCGATACGGAGTTGCTGATAAGGAGTCGCTTGATATTCGCGCTCGATTTGATGAAGGGGATTCACCAATACGGAATTAACAGCGGATCAGATATCGGTGACGACCTCTTGATTGGGGTTCGACATTGAATTTGGATTTGCTTTTAGATTTCCAAAATTTCAAAATTTCAATTTTTAAAATTTTTAAAATTTTAAATTTTTTAACTTTTTTTAAAAAAAAATTTAATTTTAAATTTTTTTTATTTTCAAAATTTTTAAAATTTCTAAAATTTCAAAAAATTTAAAAAATTCTAAATTTTTTAAAATTTAAAAATTTTAAATATTTAAAAAATATATATTTTGTATTTTTTTAATTTAAAATTGTTTTAATACTTTTTAATAAGTTTTTGATTTTTTGATTTTTTTTGAATTATTTTAAAAGTTTTTAAAAAAATTTAAAATTTTAAAGTTTAATAAAAATTTTAAAATTTTAAAATTTTTATTTTCTTAATTTTTTTTTGAGGGAGTGAGAGAAATAATTAAATAAATAAAGGTGTTGTTTTGTGTGGGGGAATTTGAATTTGAGTTTTGGGGGGGAAAATGTGTTTTGTGATATTAGATCTGGGCCTTTGATTTTGGGGGGATTGAAGGAGAGCCACTTGATAGCTTTCTTTGTGTTTTATTATATAGATTGCTAGACTTGAGATTAACACAGAACACATGCATGACTCATGTTTACAAGTTTACATGATTCCTGTTACAAATTACATGATTCGTGTTTACAAGTTACAAGATTCCTATTTACACAACATGTTTCCCATTACATGATTCATTGTTTCCGATTAGTTATATTTTGAGACTTGTTTCAGTTGTTACTTGCAATACACTTGATCATGTTATACTACAATTACATTGCTAGTTCTTGTTTCCCTTCTTGTTCAATTTTATTTCTCTCTTGTTATATATATTGTTTCTCTTTATCATGTTTGTTCCATATTTGAATTGCCAGTGTTTATTGTTTTCCCTGCAGTACCTTGTTTCCTGTCCCTATTTTACTTGTTACTACTTGCAGCCCGTAGCTTGCTCTAACGGGTACCATCTATCTTTCTTTGAGTTAATGTTATATAGGTACAACAATGGGATACTGAAAGAACTTGACGAACTACTTACCGGATTATTTATTCTCAGACTTATTGTAAGTTCTTGTATCTCATATCTTGGTTATTGAATTATATTCTTGTTCATGTGATTATTATTGTATTGTTGAGCTTTCTGATATTGTACAGCTTATGGATGATATGAGTTTGTATACTTATATCATTTGCTGGGCCTCAATTGCGTGCCTAGGTTTCCGTATAATGGGAAGCAGGGCGTGACATGTATACTACACTATAGAAAAAACAAACAAACAAACCAACAAACAAAACAAAACAAGCCAATAAAAACCATGGGCCAAGGGTAGGGTTTTGAATTTTCAAAGGGGCATCATGAGATTAAATTTCCAAGGGTTGATTATGTGGAACACAAGGCCGAACATCGACTCAAACATCACCTCCCTCTCTCTCCCTCTTGCTTGTGGCCGGCCAAATAAGAAGAGGGGGGCCATGGAGGTGAGTCTATCTCACTTTCTTTCATCCCTTACACTCATACACTCTCCAACACTCTCTCAACCTCCCTTAGCTATGAATTTTGGAGAATGAGCCAAGGAGAAGAACAAGGAGCCAAGGAGCCAAGGAGAAGACGCTAGAAAGGAGGAGGAGAACAAGGCTAGGAGGACAAGCTTAAAGCTAGAGGACTCACAACTTGTCTTCAATTCAAGGTGGGTGTCTTTCAACCCTCTTGGGTATGTAGGATGTAGTATTTTTTTCATATTATGAGTTGCATGCAAACTATATGTTGATTGTATATATATGTGTATGAGACTTTGGTATAATAACTAGGTAATGCTCTAATGTTCTGTCCTGAACTTGGTATTGAGTCAGAGAACCATTTCTCCTCAACTAAATGGAACCTAAGGCAAAAAACTTTATAGGATTACCCCGTACGTGTCTATGACAACTCCACAAATTTTTATAATTTTTGGATGACTTTTGGTATTTTAATAACATCTGAAATCATTATTGGAACAGAATTTATTCTATGACTCTGTCATGATTTTCATGCCAAGTTTCAAAAATCATTTCTCTCCAAATATATGAAACTTTTAGCTGAAATTTTGATATGTGATTCTAGTATGAGTATAATATTCTCACAGAATTTTATGAGTTTTGGAGATCGTTAACATTTTAAATAAATTTTGTCTCGTGATCTTGTAGCCTAAAAGTTTTTGTTTTGAAATCATTTGTTCATGTATGTTGAAATAATAGGGATTGATGCTTAAATCTGAGTTTATAAAGACAGACTCATGCTATGATGTGTTAGTAATGTGCTTGATAGATTTAAGTCAATTACAAGATGAATAAAGCATGTTACACTTCATGGAAATCAAAACTATAGCTCATGTTCACTATTTTTTGCACTCTTGATACACCACTCGTATAAGGTGTTATAATGAACTTTAAAATCATGTTTTTAATCTCTAAAATCATGTTAAGAGATATTATCAAGTTTGTGCAACAATAGATTTTAATTTGCACATGAATGAAGTAGTTATTCAAGCTCATTGTGCAAAACAAAGCATGTGTGTTCATTGTATTAAGTTAAATTTTAGTTTTGTGTTAGTCATATATGTGATTGGAATTGATGTTTTCGGGATGAAAATACCCCCATCCTATATGTTGTGTAAATGTTTGGGGCTTGTCTAGTCACGTTTAGCACTTGAAATGGGGCCGACAAAGAACCCATAAACATCAAATTTTTACCTTGCAAGCTTACTGTTTGAGAATTTAAATTTGCAATTTGAAGGCTTTTCTGCATTCTTTTGCCTGTATATCATGTGGATAGTAGTCCTAGGTGATGGGATAGTATAGGATCACTTAGATGAGGATTTGATCGCCACACGAGCTCAAAAAGACGATTAAATCGTTGTTTTAGGGCCGTCGTTGTTGGCTGATCTTGCTCACTATTTTGAGCTCCTTGGCACAACCGTTTAGTGGGCAAATGATACTCTTTAGGACCTTAGCTTGCTGATTAATATGTTAGCAATATGAACCCTAGGTACTAGCTTGGAGATATATGGTTAATTTGATAGAATAGGAGCCCGTAACGCCTTGAACACGACAGATGAAGATTGCACTTGCTTGTTGTCAATGGAGAGATTCCACTCAATGTTTTGGAACTACCAATCATCGGGAAGAGTGTGGAGGGGTGGAATTTAGATGAAATCAAGGAGGGATTGGTTGCGGGCCGAAGATATGGTCAAAACTCCAAGAGAAGTGGGCGAAACGGTGATCGACGATGGTTTGATTTGCTGTTTTTGGTTGGGCCATGTTTGGGCCGAGATGAGCCAACCCTTTGGCCCGAGTTGGGGGCTGAGATGGTCCATACTTGGGTTGGATTAAGTCTTGAATAATTGTCTAAGTTAATTAACTAGAAAAGAGCCATCTAGTATACTCTAATTGCTTAAGTAATAAAAGATAACTAGTTATTTATAATTTGGATCAAGAGTATAACTTCTAAGGTAGGATTTTACAACTAGATGGTAGTGTAACACCCCGGCCCGAAACATCGATTTTCTAACAACTGCCCACCACAGGCTTTGCCTTATAAAAGGTGCTATAGCTGATTGATGACCTCTAATCCCAGGAAATTATATATATATATATATATATATATATATATATATATATATATATATATATATATATATATATATATATATATATATATATATATATATATATATATATATATATATATATATATATACATACTAGGTTTGCCCGTGGGCACGTGCCGACGGCACGTTTTCGTGAATGATGCAGCATATCAAATTTTGGTTCCCAACCTTCATATTACTTTTTATATGCTGTATCGTTGAAGAAAACGTGTCGTAGGCACGTGTTCACAGGCAAACCTAGTATATATATAAGCTTCATCTATTCACAACTAACATCTAACATATTGTTCACAACAACAAAAATAGCTAATATCTAACATGTTTGCATGAAGACATCCACTTGAAATATTAAATTCAATATAATTCTTCTTAGTAATACGAAGAGTTTAAGGTGAAACATACATCTGAGTAACCACCAGAAAACAATGCAAAAGAGAAATCTGCCCTTTGATTGATTAGTTGAAGCTTCAGAATTCCTTTCCCTGTTTTATTATACCTAGCATTTTGGTAATTTGCAAATTGAGCCTGCAGATGAGAAAGGTGTGAGGTTCCACGGAAGCAGTAATTAGTAA